>OW285242.1:74637984-75237984 GCA_935421215.2 Melolontha melolontha | reverse complement strand
AATTAATTTAATTAATTTAATTAATTTAATTAATTTAATTAATTTAATTAATTTAATTAATTTAATTAATTTAATTAATTTAATTAATTTAATTAATTTAATTAATTTAATTAATTTAATTAATTTAATTAATTTAATTAATTTAATTCAATTAATTCAATTAATTTAATTAATTTAATTAATTTAATTAATTTAATTAATTTAATTAATTTAATTAATTTAATTAATTTAATTAATTTAATTAATTTAATTAATTATTAATTAAT
The DNA here is from genome assembly GCA_935421215.2 of Melolontha melolontha. Taxonomy (NCBI): domain Eukaryota; kingdom Metazoa; phylum Arthropoda; class Insecta; order Coleoptera; family Scarabaeidae; genus Melolontha; species Melolontha melolontha. Next base: position 75,237,718 of record OW285242.1, on the reverse strand, counting down.
TAAATTAATTAAATTAATTAAATTAATTAAATTAATTAAATTAATTAAATTAATTAAATTAATTAAATTAATTAAATTAATTAAATTAATTAAATTAATTAAATTAATTAAATTAATTAAATTAATTAAATTAATTAAATTAATTAAATTAATTAAATTAATTAAATTAATTAAATTAATTAAATTAATTAAATTAATTAAATTAATTAAATTAATTAAATTAATTAAATTAATTAAATTAATTAAATTAATTAAATTAATTAAATTAATTAAATTAATTGAATTAATTGAATTAATTAAATTAATTAAATTAATTAAAATAATTTAATTAATTAAATTAATTTAATTAATTAAATTAATTAAATTAATTAAATTCTTACATTGAAAATTGGCGTACCCATCAATCTTCTTCGAAACATAAATCCACCACGACTTTGCAACGGAACCAGACTCTCAGTCAAGAAAATGATGAACAATGTTATCGAGGCAACAATTTTGACTGGAAAATTCAAAGGTGAAGACGTACTGTTGCCACGTATCCCAATGATCCCGACAGATATGCTATTCGAATTCAAACGTTTGCAGTTCCCGGTGCGACTCGCTTTCGCAATGACTATCAACAAAGCACAAGGACAATCGTTGAAAGTGTGCGGATTAAATTTGGAGAATCCATGCTTCTCAAATGGGCAGCTCTATGTGGCCTGCTCACGCGTCGGAAAACCTTCGGATTTATTCGTTTACGCACCAGATGGAAAAACAAGAAATATTGTGTATCCCACAGCACTTCAATAAATATCGAATTGAAACGAAACACTGCAATGTCACAATTTTTTCAAAATGAACAAAATCAATAAAATGACTCAAAATGAATTGAATATTTGTGTAATGTCTTTCCTTCAAATTTATTTTAGTTGGTGGCGTAGCAACGCGCGCAGGGTACAGCTAGTTCTTAATAATGCAAACACTTTTTAACATTGATATCTGACATTACATATTTCTTTCTAAATAAATTTTTGATAGAATATTCTCGTGAATTTATAATTATAAACAACATTTAAAACAATTTATTCGATTAATAAAGTAATAATTTCGGCATAGTTTTCCTGGGTAGGAAGTATTTATACAAAACTAGAAAAGAAGCAATACTTTTGAACTATTGCATGTTCCCACTTTACTCATTATTATTATTTTGACATTTAGATTATGAATATACTTTCTTAGGTTATATTGCAAGTAACAAACAGGGATACTAAAATTTTGACAATATTGCAATACACAACATTTATATTTTATGACAGAATGCTGACTTCATTTGACTCTGCAGTACTGATTTGAATCACATACATTGAATCTCGCCTTGAGCTGAAAAGAACTGTAAGTCTATATCGCCGAAAGGAATCGATTAGTGCCACCAGCGACGCTCTAGCTCCAAAATTGACTGATTTAGGAGGTTTATAAGCTTGAAGTCTTATACCAGTTATACTAAGGAAGGTGCCCTAGCGGAGCCCGAGGGTATTTTCGTGAAAAACACTGACCGTTGTCAGTTATAATTAAAGCTGGGATTATATGAAAATTCATATTTTTTTATTTATGAAATCTTTACTAAAATTCTTGCAAATCTATACGGATCACGTAAAAAGAAAGCATTTGCGACTACTTTTGTGTTGCATATCTTGCATATTAATATTGCTTTGAGAGCATTTCATATAAAATTGCATATTTGTTCATATTTCTAAAGTGCACAGTAAAAAATATATCAACCCATTTATTCATAATATATTAATATTACACTAACAGTCCACATGTATTTGTGTACAGCAGGAATTCCCAGATTTGTCTTTATCAAGTCGGAGAAATTCCAGTGAATCTACAAGCAATGAGGTTGACCTATAGGTCAGTCATATCGCCAGTTGTGCTTAATTAGTTCTCGAAAGTATATGTACACGTAATTTTACCTTGTTATTTTTGATATGTCAAAATCATATTCACATGTGTCGATCTGAATAAAAGCTTATCCTGAATTTTGTGTAGATAATGGCAGTAATGTAAGTTTATATTTGTTTGCGTTTAATTTAATATTTTAATAACTGCAAATAATTATTTTAGATTCGCTGCGACAAAAAAATGCAATTAACGCAGCATATAGGAAGTGATTTACATAAAAGAAATATCACAAGATTTAAAAATGCACACAAGCTACTCTGAATCAATCATTTACTTCAACAAGTAAAAATATAGAACAGAATAGTTTCAATTATGACTTGTGTAACGCCTTCTTAAATACAAACATTCCACCTTTAAAGTTGGATAATTCAACGTTTAAAAAGTTTTTAGAGAAGTACACAAAACTGTCAGTTACTAGTCACTCAACTACAAGAAAAAGTATATTAATCTATTATTTGAGGAAACTATTATGAAAATTAAGGAAACAATAGGTGCAAATTATATTTATTTCGTAGTCGATGAGACAACAGACAGTTGTGGACGCTATATTGCCAACTTATTTATTGGCATTTTAAATGATAATTTCACCGGCCAATCCTTTTTAGTTGGTACAGAAGAATTGGAGAAAACAAATAGCTTAACTATAACAAGATTTATAAACGATAGTCTAACGAGGTTTTATTTGCCGAATGCCGTTCAATGTGACAAGGTACTGATGTTATCGGATGCTGCGACATATATGGTGAAGTCAACGCAGAATTTGAAGATTTTTTACCTGAATCTGTTGTATGTTTGGCCCATTCTATTAATGGATTAGAAGAAGAAATACGTTACACATTTCCAGATATTAATTAATTGATCAATTTGACAAAAACGTATTTATTAAAGTACCGCTGAGGGTTCAAGCATAGAAAGTTACCTGGTCTGGCACTGCCACTACAACCCATAATAACAAGGTGGGGCACGTGGTTTGATGCGGCTCTATTTTATGCAGATACCTTTGAAATATTAGAGAATTTATTTTCTCTTATTCAAACGACTCGATAGCAATTGCAGATTGCAAATATATACTAAATAAACCACAAATGCGCCAAGAGTTAACTTTTATCAAAGCAAACTATGGTTTTATTAGTGAAACACTACGAAAACTTGTTGAACTCAGTGAATCGATAGAATTGATTCAAAACTTCAAGAATAAAATTTATAATGTGAGAGGTGCCATAGGAGAGCGGTTCAAAATTAAATTAACACAAGTTCTAGAGAAAAACGAGGGCTTTAATTAGCTTAGTATAATATCCACTGTGTTGCAAGAAAACTACGATAAAACCATTGAGATTATCTACAAATATAAGAATGCGCCAATTACATCAGTTGACGTTGATATTATTGACGGATCGCAGAAGATCATTTTTAGTTGAGAATTTAGAAAAGCATTTAATTGTAAATGTTCACAATACTATACAAAGGCAAATATAAATACAAAGAATTATATTGTTTATCTTACTTATTATTATTATACAAGTATTTTGTAAAATTTCGAATAAAATATTGATATAGTACATATTTGTGGTATTTCTAAATTTATATTGACATGATTTAATATTTTGGCAATAATTTAGTTGTGTAACTATCCATATTTTTGCATATTTTAATAAAAGTTCTGAATATTTTCATCGAATTTTGGAAACATATATGCCCATATAATACAGTTTCCGTGTGCATATGATTCCCAGTTTTAGTTATTATGTTTATATAGATGAGGATTATTTTAAAAAACATCGCATCGAAAGAGCTTTATTGGTTGCTGAGATCCAGGATGAGACAAACTTTTCGTTATGCCAAGTAAATTAGGGTGCGCTAACGTACTCATATTGATTTAAAACGGGTCAATGATTTTTAGTTAAAACTATTTATAGTTTCTATTCATCTCAATAATTCTTCAACTTGTCCGCTATAGCTGAATACATAATTAATTAGGCGGTTTGTTCATTAAAAAAAATTATAAAAATCCATTAAGTATGAATTATATTTTAAATATTTGGCTTCTAACGAAACATTTAAAAGACAACATTACACATTCTAATATTTACAAATGAAAATGGGTATTTACGTGAGACCCTAGAAATTGTTTCGAAACGCTTCAATTAATAACTGTGTAAATACACATGTATTTTATATACATGCTCTTACCGCTAGCTTAAAATTGAAAAACTCGCAGTTTATATAGGCGCGGCAAAATTTCGGTAAAGCAGGTAAGCGAGAACTTCATTGGAAATTACATTGTATCAATCAACATGTGTCACATATCAGTATTTACATATTGATATTATAAATATATGTTTTATCAGTTTTGGGGAGAGTTCAATTAGTGTAGCTCAAACTAGTACCGGTTAAAAATGTTCTCCAGCGTATTATTTATTGCAATTTTAGGCACCTGCTTTTTAAGTAAGTAATTTTATCATTATTTTTTCCACTTTTACTCCAAACGTTTAGTAGATAATTGCTAGGTTGAAAATTTAATTTTAATTCTCAAAAATATATTTTTTACATAATCATTCGGGTGTGGCTAACGAAACTTCTAATTCTAGAAACTCTACCCTGCCTTAATCATATTAAAATTAAATTACAGTAAAGTATAAAGTACAAAATTCTTAAAATAGTATATATTTGTTCGTTTACTAAATAGCAAACGTTAACATAATAAATAAAAGTGTTATAAATATCGACAAGCATATTTATAGCCGTTTCTCTATGTTAATTTTATTACGATATCCACCGTCTTTTAGGATGGAACGTTTTTTTTTTGTGTCGGCGTTATTTTTGTGTATCACCTTCTATTCCAATCCTACGGTTAAGAATACCTTCACTTTATTTGACTACTTACGATATGTTAAGAACAATTCCTTGAAAAACCATGTTTACTTTGTAAAGTAAATTAATGATAAAGTCTCGAAACTAAACGATAACGCGAACTAGACGCGTATTTCAATATTGCAATGTTATGAAATTTAATACAATTATGAGCCAGGCAGATAATATAATGATCCATAATGTTAGTGTGTTAAAGGGTATGAAAAGAAAATCGAAACTACCGATCGAAAAAACGCCATTGTTGGAATAAAAGAATTTTATGTTGGGAACTGATTAAGCAGGCTATTCTGCCAATCGCCATGTGACTTGTGGAGCAGAATTCCAACGAGTTCTGACCTTATATATACTGTTTACTTAATTATTCTATGTCTACAGAATTTATTACAGCATACTAATCAGTGATTAATACTACACGTGAAGACTAAACCTAAACGTTAATTTACTAGATTCGATCGTTTTAATCGTTTATGTTCTTCAGAACTATCCATCGGATTTTGAAAAGTCATCTTTGGCACAGACATATATTTTCGTTGCTAATACTTTTTCGACATTTTTTCAATGGCAATCATTGAAAATCATTTAACAAGGTTGAAAAAGTATTAACAACGACAATGCAAGTTTCTCAATCGGCAAAATTAAAAAAACTCTTTGTATCTAAAAGTAGAAGTATAACAAGTACATAATGTAGAACTTTGACGAGCCGAGTTTATTTGTCGAGCGATCTTTTGCGAGTGAGGCTAATAAAAAAAGGTGAGTTAATAAAGTCCATTATGTACGAGTTGCATATATAGTATTATGTTGGACTGCTTTGAATGTTTAATAGTATATTCAAAAACAAGTTTCATAAGGCACCATTTTGTCGCACGAGATCAGTTTAGAAAATGAGCCGCGACAGCGGCGAATTTTCTAAAGAGAGGGTGCAGCAAAAGGCCATATGAAACGAGCTTTTTATACTATTTTTTCTATTTTTCATTTGCTACATTAATAAATTGGAATTATTTAATTTGAAAGTTCAGAGTTTTATTTTTATATAAAGCACGCAGTTGGTCACATTGATACTTAACATTTTCAAATTTAAATCTTGCTATCCGCGAAGTATATTATATTACATTTTATTTATTAATTTTCGTTAACATTACTTGATATTTTATTTATTGTTTGTGTAGCCTACATACATATATAATATCTGTCAAATGTACTTAAATTCCTAAAATCCAATGACAGCAATAATATTTATTGCTGTGTTCGAACAACGCCAAACTTGAAAAATGAGAAAAAGCGTACCTAAATGAAGCTGATTTCGATACAGTTTTGGGTATCATACGGCCGTATTCACCATTGCATTTAGCCCACTGTTAAAATTTAAGTATCTGCTAAGTCACTAACTGGTATTCACCATTTGTAATTTGGTGCTAGCCAACTCTTAATCTCTCTGTTAGTTAGGCAAAGAAAATCGAACGGCAAGTGATTAACTGATGTTTTATAAATAAGAAATACTACATAACCAAGAATATTTATATAATTTTTTCTACACTTATCAAATGCAGTTGTTGAAACTGTTTTTTCATAAGATTACATCCTTTGTTCATATTCATATTATAAATTATTGTGAAATGTTGTATAAAAATAAAATATTTTTAAACACTATTATGCCCACATTATTACTTACATATACACAAAAGACACATCTCTTATAAATCTTTATTTAATTACAAATCTATAAATAATATACAGAAGAATGACATGACATACTATACAAAACAAGAATTATTTATTCAAATTCAGTGTCTGCTCTAACTGAGCTTTTTTTAATTCAACTTCTAACTTAGCAGCTCTTTTTTTGTATCACTTTGATTTAATTACCCAGCTTCTTACTTTTAAAATGTTTCCTCTCTCAACATATTTAAATTAAATTAAACTCTGAATTCTATATAATAATGTTACCGTATATAAATGCTTCTTCTTTTATTAATGTTTAAAATAAACTAATAAATATTTATGTAATAGGCGCCAGAACAGCAGTATACTTGAATACTGCTGTAATATATTTGAAGATATCAAGCGAACCACAAAATTTGTATCCTAGGTAGGCCGTGAACGACTAAGATAGACATATAAGTCACGTCTGAGCTTAGGGAATTGACAAAGTGTCATTTCTAAATAATCATAAGTCAAATTGACAAGTTACGACTGAACCTATTACTAATAGAACGAAATGTAGGTTAGATCACTTAATCAATATAAAACATAACTGATTTAATCCATGGCATACTCTGAAAACTTTTTTTGTGGCTCACTCCTTAGTTTACAACCGTAAATGTTGGGGAAAATGCGCCTATGTTGATAGGAATTAGTCTGAACAATCAGTTAATAAACCAGCAGTCATTTTACGTTGGTGAATTTCAGCTAACTTTAACAGCGCGGTTAAGCTTATCGGACTGTTACTTTACTAGCTGTTAATTTTAGCATGGTGAATGCGGCCGATAATGAGTTAATTTCGAACACAAAATAGAAAAAAGTATTATTTTTTTTTAATTCCAGCGTCGGTTAATGATTTTTGCTGTTGCCGTTAGCTACCAATATTAATGCCAAATTTAATAATTTTGACATTTAGTAAAGGTAAATTTAAAATGAAGGAGTTCGAAGAAATAATTTCTGCCGATATAAATGAAATAGCGTTGAATGCTAAACAATTACTTTTGCCAAATAAGTCCAAACACTTACACGAAGATACATAAAGTATATATAGCAAATGGTGTTCGAAAAATAAATTTGAAGAAAGTACTGAGGATGGAATTTTGGCGTACTTCAATAGTAATTTATTTAGCGTATGGCTAACATGAATTATACATCTAAAAGTTAAATTTTAAAATCGAGGCAATTGATCCAGTCTAACGCGGAATCAGTTGCTTCAAAGAAGTCACTCATATCACTCATTTATACAATGAGTCACGACAAATTCCACGGGACGTTCTTATTCTATTAAGTGTCTTCAACTCATGGCGAGGCAGCTCCATTCCTGGTAAGGGTAAGGCAGGATCAATAATATGGGCCGCTTGAACGGGTTTCAACATCTCTCTCCATCTATCATTTGGGTTGAAATCTTCTGCTATAAGTCGTTCTGCTAGCAGTAGTTGAGGAGAACTCGACAGGACAGCATCAGGAAAATCATTGTTTACTGGAAGATGGAGATTCGATATTATTTTATTATATTCCAGGCTTTCCTGTCTCCCGATGGTGGGAGGTGTAATATGGCTTAGAACCGGGAGCCAGGATAGAGGTGTACTTTTTAAACAACCGCTAATTATTCTCATGGTCTCGTTGAGTTTGATATCGATCTTCTTTGCGTGACAGCTGTTTAGCCAGACTAGGGCGCAGTATTAAGCTACCGAGTAAACAAGCCTAAGAGCTGACGTTTTAAGGGTGGATTATGTTATTTCTGGTGTTTATTTTAGCTGCGGTGTTTTCTAGATATTTTTTATATGCGAGTGTACGATGCATTGTTACTCCCAGATATTTTGGGTAAGGATTATAACGTAGTAAGTTGTTATTGAAATACACTTGCGGCTCTAGACGTACTTGATTATTATTGACGTGAAAACACGACACTTCTATTTTATTCATATTCGGGATTAGTCTCCAGTCGACGAAGTATTTTCGCAACACGGATTGGTCCTCTGAAAGTATACTATTAGTTACCTTTATGGTTTTACTCCTGCATGCAAGAGCCAGGTCATCGACATATCCAAACTTTTTTGACTTTATGTGTGGCATGTCAGAAATATACATATTAAACAGGACAGGTGCAAGTACCGATCCTTGAAGCAATCCATTATTAAGATGTCTCATTTTGCTCTTGCTTTCTCCTGTTATTATTTGGAAGGACCTGTCGCAAAGCATGTTGTTTAATAAAAATGCAACCCGGCTGCATGGTACTACGTTGAGGAATTTGTAGAGAAGGCCTTCTCTCCAGACTATATCATATGCCGCAGTCAGGTCAACATACACCACAGTTGTCTTCAGCCGTTTCTGAAACCCTGCCTCAATGTGTGTTATTAAGCTGAGCGCCTGGTGAGCACAACTGTTCAACGGAAACATGATTCAATATCAACATGAACTTAATAAAGCTATCGGACGAAAGCTTTCAGGAAGGTTCTTGGGTTTATTCGGCTTCAAGACTGAAATTATTTTGGATTTCTTGAGCTCTGTAGGGATATGTCCTGTCAATAGGATGTCTGAGTAGAATTTACTCATCCACATCCTTGCGTGTTTCCCACAGTTCTTGGGAATTCGGGATAGATTCTTCAGGAGGCTCCAAGCTTTCCTACTAGATCTTTTGAAGTCCGTACTACCTATCGTTTCTTCCCATTTTTTGCGACGTTCCATGTCCAGGGGATTAAGGAGTTGCTATTGCGTGTAGGATACAAAAATTAGTTTCGCTGATGACAACATAAGTTGAAAACTGTCGAAAATATTTTTTACTAAAACTTATTGATACTAAATCAAAGAAACATAGGTCTTTTGTATAAGTCTTTTCCGGGGGAACTCGGAAAAACTAATTTATTATAACTAATTAGAATGTACACGTTATTGCGATTTTTTATCAATTATATTAAAGAAAAGTGAACTATTCAACCAGTAGGTATTCACAAAATTTCCAGTGTGCCAAGTATTGTTGCAAAGTTCCTTCATTTAGAGAATTACTCTTCCTATACTGGTCACTGTTTTCAACGCACATTCGCAACTATATTGACTCATGCATGAGGAAATATGGAAGACTTAAAAAGACATGGCGGATGGCGTTCAAGCATAGTAGCAGAAGGATATATTGAGGATTTGAAGAGGAATAAAATAAGTGTTGCTTCCAAAATCTTGGGAGGAGAGTCGTGCCATAAAACTCATTCAGACAATACAAGAAATACTCTACACGAATAAATTCAATCAAGATCATCAGGGATTACCATAACTAACACACAAATTATATCATTAATTTAAATTATCAATAAATATTACTTCTAGTTTTTTCTTTAATCAAATGAAATAAAGGCATTTTTTCGCGATCTAACCTCGTTATTAGAGGTTTAGAGCAGTTTAGTGTGACATCACTAACATATTTAGAATCGCGAAAAACACATTGGTTAACTTTGGTTAACTGGCTTTTAATTTTGTTGTTGCTTTATTTATAGGTTAACAAATTTGAACATTAACTTCTAAAAACTGTAATAACGGCAGAAGATATCGCAGTAATTCTAGTTGTTATTATAAAATTCGAAAACACCAGCATTTGCAGTTGGAATGTATATCATTTGTTAAGCTAGCGAAAATTTCAAAATTATTTGTATCTGTTATACGAACGGCGAAAACATTTTCGAATACTTTATGAAGATCATTGGATATTAAAATACCTGCAAGAAGATTTTTATAAACATTTTCGTGTGTGTCGACATCCATGCACATGTCAATAACATAACCTATTTGCCTATTAACCCACAGATCAGTAATAATATAGATGTGTAACTTAATAGTAAAATATAGTTCATAAAGTAACGGGTGTTCAGAAACATTCGAAGTCAAAGTAGTCCTTGAAAATATGAAGTCATGTCTGAGATAGATTGATTTTTGACAGACAACAGTTGACATTTAAAATTATTACAAATCAGATACTTAAGTAAAGATATACGATTTTTTGTTCAGAGCTTGACTTCGAATGTTTCTGAACACCCGTTATAAGTTTTCAGTTCAAGGTCAAATTCGAAGCATATGATTCAAATCAGTACTGCAGAGTCAAATGAAGTTCTGTATTCAATCGCGAAATCAACCATCTGTCATCATAAAATATAAACGTCATGTTTTGCAATATTGTCAAAATTTTAGTGTTACTTGCAATATAGCCAAGGAAAACATATACATAACCTACATGTCAAAATAATGAATAAAGTGGGAACGTGAATAGTTCAAAAGTATTGTTTCTTTTCTAGTTCTGTATAAATATATTCTATCCAAGAAAATTATGCGGAAATTATTAGATACTTTAATATTCGAACAAATTATTTTAAATGTTATTTATAATTATAAGCTCAAGATAACATTCGATGAAAAATTTATTTAAAAGAAATATTTCATTAGTAAAATGCATAGGTATTGAAAAAGATCTTTAGTGTTAAAAAATGTTTGCATTATTAAGAATGACATACCTCCCAAAATCATTTTCTTGCACTATATCTGGGCTAAGAAGATTGGGTATGTATTATTTCGATGTATAATTTAGATTTCTACTTAATTTATATATTGTTTATATTGTAAATAAATTTAAATATATTCTAAAATAATATAAAAGTTATGTTCGTAACTCTTTGAAAAAGAATTAAAACCTTTTGAGAGTTGTCAATAGATGTCAAATTACATTTATAAAATTATACATAAAAGAAAACATTCATATAGTCTACATTTAATATTTTATTGTTTCTTAAGAAAATAATGGTATAATAATTCGTCTTGCAGATAATACAATCCAATCCATATTATCCTTTATTAGATGAAGATAATATTTAACAAACAAATTAGGATTTTTTTCTAATAACTACATTTGATAATTTTGCAAGTTTTTGCTTCATATTATGGCCATGCAAATAAGATAGTTACCTAGTTTACTAGTCAGTTTTTGATTCTGACTCAGAACATGAGTCGGTTACATTAATTATTATTGGAGCAATCTCTGCCCTATCAAGAAATTGCTCTCGCTCACGCCATTTTTTAATTAAATTTTCCTTATACCTAACACAATTATACCAAGTAATTTCATCACAGTGTTGCAAAGCTTCATTCCACATTTCTTTAACTCTTTCATCTGAATAACCATTTCTTCTAATATTTGAATTATAATAATTTTTAGCCCAAATCATTTCAATTGCGCTGAAGTCACAATGGTATGGGGGTAACCTTAAAACTTCATGTCCACTTTCTCTTATTTCATCTATAATAAATATCTTCTCTCCTTTATGATATTTTACTAATTGAATTAATTCATTCTTAGTCATTGCAGGTGAATAGCTTATATCTTTGTTCTCAAACATTCTATAATTTCTGTTTTTTTCTGATGAGGTATTTGGTTGTTTATTTTGAATAGCACTATGATAAGGAGCATTATCCATGATTATAAGTGATGGTACCTAAGCTGATCATTTACCCATTGCAGTCCCCATTCATTTCTCCTTGGTAATCACCAGTGATTGTTTTTGATGGAAGAATCAAACTAGCTCCTTTAATGAAGCTATTTTCTGTGCCAGCATGTATAATAATAAACCGTTTAGCATCATAACTAAAGACGGCAGACTGTGTGCCCGGTGCATGGTGACATGAATCATGTCAGCATGTGTACTAAATATTATTTTGGATACTATAATATAAATATGTTTTGCAGGTGCATCTGTTATTGCCAATAATACAAAGAAAGTATTCTTCTTTCAGGAAAAAATTTATGGCTCATTCATTCCTCTCGCTTTGTTTACATATCGGAGCAGAAAAACATATATTTAGTAGTTTCCTAAATATTTCCATACTTGCATTTATCAAAGAGATAACAGAATTTGAACATATATTTTACAGTTCTAAATCAAAATTTAAAAAAAAACATTATTTTGTATTTCTAACAATGAACGAAACATTTATTCTAAAGAAAAAGTGGTATTAAAAATAATATTTAGTACACATGGTGACATGATTCATGTCACCATGCACCGGGCACACAGTCTGCCGTCTTTAATCATAACCTTTGGGTTTCCTAACACTTTTAGATTATCATTTTGCCAGAATTTCATTCTATTCGCTTTCGAAAAGATCCAAGTTTCATCAAGGAACACCACCTGACGTAAAGTTGAATTTAAGTTATTCATATATTCCCTTAAAAACACATTTCTCATGCAGACTATATTTAATTTCTCTGTGAGCACTCTCCTGCTACACTCTTTCTTATATTTAAAACCAATATCTTTAAGCAATATTGCTAAAGTAGTTGTACTTGTATGAACAAATTCTTCAATAGCCAAAAAATTGCGTAGAGTTTTTAAGGTAAGATTTTTCTCTGGAAAAATTGAACATGTAATAAATGTTTACAATATATTAAAAACATGCTTTCTTTATACATGTCATAAACATTATTTCGAACTTCCGTTTTAGTTGCTTCTGGTAACTTCTGGTAAGTCCTTAGTTTTTGGCTTCTTACAAGACCTTTTTTTGCCAGGAGACGATAAGACTGGATTCTGAATGCTACGATGTTTAATAGTGTAGACCGTTCTACTAGAAATATTAAGGGCTACTACTACCCTCTAAAATAAAACTTATTTTATAACACTACCTTATCTAATTGATTATGTGAATTACCTCCTGAACACGATCGATGGACATAAATTGTACACTATTCTCTTTTTCCCGTTCAAAATAGGCTGTAAGATTTAATACAAGCAGTTGAGCTTGAGAGGCAAGAGGTTTACCAGGCATCTAAGAAATATTCTGTAAAATAAATAGGTTAGAAATGTCAAAGTGATAATCAAACAATTTCGTACTTATTGCCACTAATTGATATTACTATTTATTATCAGTATTGTTCTCAAAAGAACAGATTTTGTAATTTTTGATAAACTAAATATTCAAATTAAAAGAATGCTTAACCTAGAAGTCAGAATACCGGAAACAAAGTCAATAAACAACAATATTGAAATAATTTGACAACAAGTCGAATATCATAAGACTATCTCCTAGAGAACCTATCCTTTTTATTTAATATAATATTTCAAAGACGTACGTCTTAACTTAAAATGACAAACGTGTGTAGTATTACACCGCGATTCATGTGTGTTAGAAAGAGATAAAGTACAATTTGCGGTTCACACTTGAGCAGTACGAACTGAAAACTTTTACTTTATGAACTGTAGATCCATATGTCTAGGATCCGTGCGGGAAAAGGAGATAATTGTGTATGCAACCAACATAACTGTAGTAAATTACTATTAGGGTTATTAAAATTTTATGTATGTAGGAAAAATAATATTTCATTCGATTAACTTCTGTATTGTAATCAATATATGTAATTTAGAATCCATTACATAAACTTCTTAGACATATTCAATGCAGAATTTAATCGAACGAAACATTCTTTTTCTCTATACTCTATTTAATTCTTTTCCACCTTCTTGAATATCTTCAAAATATATCATAAAATGTAAATTCAAATGAAAATTACAAACAAACGTAATTTGTATAAAAATATATTTAAGATCTATACCAACTCTTATACCAGAGGAATTTAAAGAAATACAATAGTATTTTCAAAAATTGTATAGCTTGACGTTTCGGATTATGAGACTATCCAGTTAATATTAATCTAAAAATCTACAACTAATAATATCAAAAAATTGTAAAACTATACACTATTGTCCATAGTCCTAAATGCTACTTACACAAACAAACAATAAGTCCAACGAGAGTTCATAATTTTTTGGCAGTTGACTTTTATTTTGACACCGATAGTAAAGTAATTTTTGCATTACTAGTAAAACAAAGTACTGCCTTACAGCCGCAAAACAGTATCATAAAGCGTCTGTTTATAATGCAGTCGTACATAAAATAGTTTATCCACAATCGCATTATAATAGGAGTTTTATCCACACTTATGAAGCATATAAAATGACCTATTATCCACTAGTGAAATAATGAAAACATAACCATAGCAATCAGTAAGTATGACACAGCCTGCCACATTTCATTTTATGAATACGAATATTTTTTAATTAAATTTCGAATAATTCCATTCCATTAATGTGGTGATTGTGGATAAAACGTTGTATTGCATGCGTGTTTTAGATGCATTTTATCCACTTAAGAAAATTAAACGCTTGGAGTTGACATTTTCGCGTTTAAACATTCTTGCGTGGATAAAATGCTATCTAAAACACTTATACAATAAATAACTATTATTTAAACAATTAATTTTATGTATTTCATTACAGTTGTGCTAAAGATGACTATTTACATACCTCAGTATAAAAATCGACACATAGCTCTAAAGAACATAAACGATTAAAACGATTTAAATCTATTATTTGTATCTACTTCTAGATACAAATAGTTTTTTTTCAATTTCACTTGCCACAACTTCTATCTATGTATGCATTGCTTCTCTTATTCAATTGAGGAACTTGTATATTTTTTCGGCATTTTTTTATTGGCAATCATTGAAAATCATAAAAAAAAGCAATACATACATACGAGTAGTATATAGTAGTTATAATAATGGGTGAAATTTAAAAAAACTATTTGTATTTAAAAGTGGGGGTAAATTGTATATTTAACACAGTTAATTTTATGTGTTTTACTATTAGAGTTGTGTGAAAGATGACTATTCATGCTGTTACCCTACTGTGCGACTGCTGAATATATCACAAATACTATCAAAGATGATATTTTAAAGCTGGCCCACAATATAGTTTTGATATTGATTGTTCATCTCGCTTTAAGTATCGTTCTGTTGTCGATCGTTACGTACGTTTGATACAATTTTTCGATTAAAAGTAATAGATTTTATAACTTATATGCCTGTAAAGCACACAACTTGCACGTTCCTTTAATATATCAGCTTTAAAAATTGAGAAGTATAAAGTTTTAATAGCTGACTCAGGTTATCGAACCCTTACCATAACAAAACTTATCGGTAAAAGTTCTATCGGAGAATGCCCCATTGTGTTCTATCGCAAAACACAATGGGACATTCTCAATCATTTCAATTCATATTTTATATTTCTTCTATCAAAAAGAAAAATATTCTTGTAATTAACATGAAATTTTAATATGATTTTTAAAATGGGCTTGTAAATGAATCTAACACACATCTTGATTTTTAATTACTTACTTGAATGTATAAAATGCTGATTTTGTACGAGTTATCGACCTTAGCATATTGGATATGATAGCTATTATAACATCGACAGCTGTTACGTATGTAAACTACGGTATATGTGTAACTTCAATAGAGGTATATATTTACATTCGGAATAATTTGAATTCATAGGGATTCACGTCGCAATTGACCAACAATATTTTGGATTCATAATCTATATAATTCCATCTTTCCATTTTTCATACGTTGTCTTTTTATTTCAAGGACAATAAAAGGAAATATTTAATTAAATTTCAAAAAGCTCAGGACGTTATAAGCTAAAAGGAATATATTAAATTAAAAAAAAATATACTAAAGTTGTCCTTAAAGATTTTTTTAAATAACTAAATGAAAGAATTAAACCTTTGAAAAAGATATATTTCATGGCTAAAAGAAATTTATAAATTTTTAAACGTAATTTAATAATTTAATTATGAAATTTTGCAGTTCACTTGCTTCCATTTATCCGAAACTGATAAAAAACTTGTAAAAAATGTTGGACAGCGTTTTTTACTCGTTGACTACATGAGGTTTAACTTATGATGATGGTTGACGAGTAGTTATTTTATTTACGGTCGTTGAAACGTAAGAAAGGGTTTTCTAGAAAAGCTGGAGAACGGTCAGCTTCAGTTAGGGATAACCAATCGCATTACAAATAAGCGACTCTAAGAAATTAAGACCTAATTAAAGGCGCGAGGCAAAATGTTATCGCAACAATGAAATGAATATAATTAAAAGATCCCTTGCAAAAAATATTTTAAAATGATACCTCTCACGATATGCCGATAGCCAATTAAACCGCAGCTATGAAGTTATGTTAATTGATACTTGGTCGGTATCATTTTGACATTTAGAAATAATAGCTTAATAACAAGCAAAATTAGTAATTAGTAATAGAAATATAAGTATAATACAAAAGTATTTTTAATAATATAAAAAATATTATTAAAAATGGGGTGTGAAGAACACAATTCAAGTTCATTTATGTATTTTTGAATGTATCTTCGAAGATACATTTCGTCGTTTATTTTTTTGAAAAAGTTCACCGTACGACATTTTGGATACCCACGACATGACGATATTCATTCAAATCTTATTCAAATGCTAATATACTACAAGTATAAGGTTCTCTTCTGTAAAATTTCTTCTCTTTGAATCAAATACATCCTTGTAGATAGAAAATGTCTTTTCTACATCACCACTGGTTATAGGTGCATACTGGAAATATTCTTTTATTTCAGCGTATTTAGCAATTAGATTTTGAGGCATTGTCCCATATACAATTGCCTCAATGTTATTATCTCTACCTACTTCAAAATAAGACGTGAAATAATTCAGAATATTACATAGTCTCGAAGAACATCACAACGCCACAATATACGATAGAAATTTGTTTTCGATTCTGTTCTATTTTTTTTTGTTTTAATGAAAAATCAAACTGTTGAACTCAAATAGTATAGAGAAAAACGTATATTAAATTTGTGGTAAAAAAATGAAAATCAAACTAGAAATCAGAAATCAGACTACTTCTAACGATTACTAGAGGAGACGTAGTCCTATGGATAACGGCTCTCCACACCATAACTTCAGCAACTTCACGAACAGGCCTGTTAACAGAAAATTGGAAGATGTTGCTTTTTGATGTCGCCGCGTAACCATCTATCACCGGCAGTCATTCATCCACAAGCATAATCTACATTCGCCACTAAAACAATCCTACTCTACTTGATTTTCCATTACAGCCTTTTCCTGCACCAGTGGTTGTCTTCAGTGTTCCACTGTCAGTACTAGCACAAGAATCAGTAGGACTTTGGTCCAAAGGATATTATTTTGCAATACATTCTTCGAAGGGTTACTGGACAATATCAAACTTGCATTCACCTCCTTTTTCGACATTTCTAACCATTCTGAAGCTACGTTCATTAGCATCTTATAACGATGGGGCGATTTCGATTAGCGTGTAAATCGTTGTTTCAATATTCAGTTCTCTTATACCAATAATTCGACCTGTAAGAAATTCACTCAGTTAATGATAATTGCTAGCTAGTGGGACTGTAGAGAAAACAAAGAAATTTAAAAAAGCTTAAGTGCCAAATCGTTAAATGATAGACGCTTGTGGATTTTTTTGATTTTATTCCTGTCTAGCTGCAGCGTCCTAACAATAATGAATATCGCTTAAAATAATGTAATGTAACAGTGCATCAAAGGCCCAGAACGTATGTAGTATGCTGAACTAAAGTTATTAAATAAAGAAAACAAAACAAAATTGTCGTTAAAGTTTATTTGATATTTACATCAAAGAAATAAACTTATGGATTGGATTAAAATAATTAAATGAAAGCTATACTCGTATGTACAAGTAACAACGAATAAATATTTGCAAACTATATTCATTGCTTTGTAAAGGAAATAAGAAGAATATATATATCGAGAGATGCAGAGTTTACCCGATTTTATTTATCCGGGACAAATAAAAAAACTTGTATACGTAATAACTTGTAATACTGGTGGTCGAAATGTTTGCCCGGTGAAGGCTATGAAGCAAGAGAGAGCTTGCCTACAGAAAACCCGCTGTAGGAAGGGTTGTTTTTGTGATCTAGTTTAGGAATAACCTGCCATATTGCAAATAGCGATGTCTAAAGTATTAAGTATTAATTAAAGACGCGAGCTAAAGGATTGACAGCAATAACATTAATATCATTAAAAGGTTTCTTGAAATAAATACTTTAAAATTATACGTCACACGATATGGTTTAAGCAAACTTTACAGTAGTGAATTAAGCGTGACTACCAAAAAAAAATGTCAATTTATACGTGATCGGTAAAACTTTGACATGCAAAAAATCTAATTTAATAACAAGTAGAATTACTTATTAAGATATACTTAGAATAGAAGTTGTACGTCATTAATAATTAAATTGAAAAGTACAGTATAAATTAGAAATTGAAATGATTGAAGTAAAGATGCCGTTGATGACTAGACCGATCACACAAAGCAAAGACTTTCTCTTGAAAATATCACAGTATCTAACGATTTTTTTTAACATTTTTATTTGTGAATAATACAAGTTAAAACCGGATTAGAAAAATTCTCGATATAATCGAAGTATAACAATACAAAAAAAATTGTCCAAATTACCACAAAAAGTCTTTATGCTTGTTTTATGTAGACTGATCCACAAAATGTCAACCATGGCACTATCACTTGGTATACCTTTGATCTTAAAATTTGGCAGTGTGCTACATTTCTGATAAAATTGGACAAAAAAAATGTCCATCCATACTAGGTATAATTTCTCTGTAAAAAATCATTCATAATTTAGACAATAGCTAACCCGTTCAACCTCTCAAGCACCTTGGTAATAACGTGCCTTCAAAAACTTTCCTCATTAGAGACGGCCATGCTCATTCAAAATTATACGTTTGTGACAGATTACGTACACTGTCACCAACCATTATAAAAAAGAATGTCTGTCGTTAATGAGAAAAGTTTTTGAAGACACGTTACGTAGTAAATACGGTATGCGCCAAAATAAACAACACTGAAATGCGTGCGATTGTTATGCGCATGTCTGCTTTTTGACGTATGATACTAGCAGCGTTATGTGTTTTTAGTAGTGCAAAGAACGTTGTTATGTGATGTTAAGTTGAGAATGGGTCTCACGACTGAGGAAAAAGTGTTTATCGTCGAGCATTATTTTCGATCGTACGGAAAAGGCAAACAAGGTGGACCGAGTCTGAAGTTAGTGACGGAAACATATCGCGATCAATTTCATAAAGAGGCACCTACCAACAAAGTTATGCTTTCTATTGTTGAGAAATTTCGTCGCTCTGGCAGTGTGTTGTGATACGGAAGGGAAGGTCTGGTAGGCCAGTAACTGTGAGAACGAATGGGAACCATGGACGTGTCCTCAATCAGGTTTTGCAATCACCGAACCGAAGTCTTCGGCGAACGGCATTTAAGTTGAATATCAGCAGTACGTCGATTCGGCATTTGTTCAAAGATGTAGGTGGATTTCCGTACCGAATTCAAGTTGGACAAAGATTGTCAAACCAAGATATGAATGCCAGGGTTGCGTATTGTTGACAATTTTTGGCTATGTTGCACGAGGATCCAGATTTCTTGAATAATGTGTGGTTCTCAGACGAAAGTCATATTCACTTGGAGGGTTACATCAATAAACAAACAACTCGCTTCCTTGGTTTCGGTAAGCCAGACGTGATTATCCAAAAACCGCTGCATAGTGCCCGTGTGACGATATTGTGTGCAGTGTCAGCACACGGTGTGATTGGTCCGTATTTCATTGAGGATGATGATGGCACACCTCTTACTGTTACCCAGGAACGTTATAGAAACATTGTGGTAACGCCATTTGTCCAAGATCTCAGAGGGTTTTGTCGTACCAGGGACCTTCGGATGGAAGAGCAGTGGTTTCAACAGGACGGGGCGACCAGACACACTGCTCGACCATCGATAGCATTGCCGCAGGAAACTTTTGAAGGACGCATCATTTCCCGCAATTCTAATTTCAACTACCCATCACATTCCCCCGATCTTACACCACCGGATGCCTACGTATCGGGTATGTTAAAGGAGCAAGTCTTCAGCGGTACAGACCCACCCAGAACTGTTAATCATTTACGTGAGAAGATCGTCTCATTTTTCAAGAATATGCAGCAACCTGTGTTCTCGAATATGTTTGACAATCTGCGTATCCGTTATGAGCAGTGCCTACAACGCCATGGCGCACATTTTGAACATGTATTCTATAGACATAATAATGTATAAGTAATAAATAATATACTTCAGTAATTTCAGTGTTGTTTATTTTGGCGCATACCGTATTTACTAACAAGTTAAATGTAATGGTAAATATTCTACTCATTTATTAGTAATAAGGCCCCATTCTTCCTTTATAAATATGTCGGCCTAAAATGTAAATTATTGAAATTTTATTCATTATGTCAAATATTGCTCTAAAGATCTGCATATTATAATTCAAAGTATTTAATCTATAAATGCAATGACTAAATGTAAATCCTAAGATATGATATGTATAAGCTAATATTTTATCGCAATAAACGTGCATAATAGAAAATAATAATTATTTCTTCGATAACCTATTTTTACAATTCAAAAATTTCTAATTCACGTTAAAAAAATTAACTCAAACCTTGTCGTATGACAATTATTCTCTTTCCATTTAACGTTTACCGAAATCGATTCTCTCTGCGATAAGCTTATAAACCAGCATAGCTTATTTTATTTTTATTTTGATGTCATTTTAAAAAAATATTGTACAGAGATTACTTATAGTAGGTATGAGAATATACTTTTTGGCTTTATCAATTATTATAATTTATTATGATAAGATAGCACTTAAATTAAACTTTTTACCGTTAAACTGTATTTACTTCACATATCTACAACAATACATAATTGCAACACAGGCGAGAAATATTTTCTGGATAATTTTTAAATAAAAATATATCATGTATTTCATTTTAAAATTTAGAATGATTCATATTTAAAATTCTTTGTACATTTTTAGATGATTTAATGAGTAACCATTTTCCAGAAAATTTGTAATTTAGAAATAACTAACGTAATAAAAGGAATTTATTGTTCTATTTATTCATATTTGCAGGTTAACTGAAATATTTAAACGAAATGTTACTTACATTATATATAATATCAGGTCTATATTCTACTTTTTTTAATAGAGCAATTTGGAAACATTATTTTTGGCGGTAAATTTAAACACTTCTAGAATAAATTAGTGTTAGTGTAAACGGATACAAATAGTAACATTTTTATCTTCTTTTCAAAAAACAAAGATATTTACTATGATTTCAACAATTGTCTAGGTTTCTTTGTTACATTTACTACAGATAGGATTAAATTTAACTGTATATCTTGTAGCAGGTACACATTGGACCTAATTTCATGAAAAAAAAGGAAAGGAGTTAGCATAAAAAGTAATATCACAAAAGGGTTTCAATATAAAAACACATTATGTAATACAAAACAGCTACACTACACAAAACTATTGTAAAATTTCAATTAGTTATTTAATTATGAAATTAATAATTTATTGTTTCTAAATTCATATTTTTATTTTATCTATTAAATTGGCATTCATTTTCATTAAATACCGCGATTAAGTAATAATTTTAAAACTAATTCTGATTATTAATGAAAATGTAATAATATTTTGAACCGACATGTATAAAAACGTTTGGTTAACCCCTACGCAAAAAGCAAAGAACATGTGACATAATTATGGGAATAATCAAATTATTAAATAGAAAACATAACTACAAATATGACCGATACCATAATATTCCGAAAAATCAATTAAAAATATCTAAACGAAATAAACTATCATTAAAATCAATTTAAATTATGCGAGATAAATTAAAATATAAAGATGTTTACCGTTGTCTTGGAGAAAACAATTTTTATTGAATAAGCGAATTTTTCACCGACGCTTCTGAAAACGCGCATTTTGAAATTTGAAGTAATGACAGACCTTTAATCGCCCACTTATTAAGTTTACCTTATCATACCAAGGTCACGAAGATATTATATATATATATTATATAGTATATATTTCAGGATGTTGTTGAATTTTACATTATGCGTAGCAAATATCCATATTATAACATAAACATAATAACTATAATTATTACAAAAAAAAAATATCACAATATTGCAAGTTTCATTCCGTAGATATGGTAGAATCGATTAATTAATTTTATGTCTCTTGAAACCGATATCAAACAAACGATAACTAGAAAACGGGTTATGAATACTGTTTCCTAAGTATCGAATCAAGGTATCGATTTCAAGGTATCGATTCCAAAGTATCGATTCCAAGGTATCGGTTCAAGGTATTGATTCCAAAGTATCGATTCCAAGGCATCGATACCTATCGATACTTTACCGATTCCAGTATTCAGAATCGATACCGTGCACAGACCCGATTGATCGCTAAGTATCGAAAGTATCGATTACGTCGGTATCGCCCAGCCCTACTGTACACCTTCGTATCCATCTCTGCATGAAAACCGAACCAGAGACATTTATTTTATAGAGGTAGAGTGTGTGAATACATAAAAATGTTTCTTTCATAAAAACAGTAATAAAGCTTAAATAAATAAAACAAATATAAATATATTAAAAATATAAAAAAATATAAATAAAACAAATACCATTTAATAATTGCCACGATCTTTGTTTACAAACAGATATTATATATTAATTGCAATGGGAAACCAATTTACCTCATAACGTGTCAGAAATAATTTAATCTGCAGAGTTTGCAACTGAGAATACATATATTTGAAACAATTCAGAAAAGAACCCTGTGAACAATACAAACATTTACATATTAAAACCTATTAGTTTAAAAACATTAATCAAGGTTATCTGTTAAACCACTACACCCTGTACATTAAGAGTATTCATGCTATTACTTGAATTACACAGGTCTACAGTGATTTTGATGTTTGAAAGCTGTTTGCTAATTTGTATATGTTTGGGGGCCCTTATTCCAAAAAACGCCATATTTTTGCTATATCACGTAATTTTTTTTATAGCGCTCTATATCTTAAACATGTTAATTTATTAATATACATACCTATGACAAGAATATGTTTGTTCCATGTTAGGCATGATTTTTAAATGAATTGATTTTTATGAAATTAAATGTGATTTGGCAACACTGGTTAATATTAGATTTCTCAGCAAGGCAACAGAGTCAGCGCAGAAGCGTCAATACAACGTTGAAACCTGCTTATGTTCAGTTTGGTTGTGTTAGTCGTCGTGCTACTGTGTCCGCGCGCTTGTTGCCTTTATTTGCTTTATTTGTGAGTGGGATAGTCGAGCAAGGGATAGACATTGGACTCAAATAGAATGGCCCTCTAGAACAAGCCTTACACCTGGTAGCAAAAATGTATTAAGAGATAGCTTGGTTGACCCCAAAAAAGTTTTACTACCTTCTCTCCATATCAAACTTGGCTTGATGAAGCAGTTTGTTAAAGCCCTAGACAAAAATGGACAGTGTTTTAAATATTTGTGCGAGACATTTCCAGCCTTATCCGATGCCAAGTTAAAAGAAGGTATTTTTGTTGGGCCGCAGATAAGAACATTATGCAAAGACAAGGATTTTCAAAACACAATGACCAATGTCGAGAAAAACGCCTGGATTTCATTTAAAGAAATAATTGATAAGTTTCTTGGGAACTCTAAGGACGAAAACTACGAAAATATTGTTCAAAATATGTTACAACACTTTCATCGTCTAGGTTGTAATATGAGTTTGAAAGTGCATTTCCTGTTTTCACACTTGAACTATTTTCCTGAAAATCTTGGAGCAGTTAGCGAAGAACAGGGAGAGAGGTTTCACCAAGACATCAAGGAAATGGAACGGCGATACCAAGGCAGATGTAGCATAACGATGATGGCGGACTACTGCTGGATGTTAAAACGGGATATGCCCTTAAAAACATACAACCGAATGTCCGGACAACGCAGCTTTCTGGAAAAAAGACAAAGATTTCACTTAAAAAAGACTGAGTAAAGTATTTTTTTTCCACTTTTTTAACTTGTATTCCACCTTTTTACTCAATAAACAAATATTTTTTTTTAGAAATATCGTTTTTTTTCATTTAATATTTGCAAAAAAACATTACGTTATACAAATAAATGCATAGAATTTTTGAAATCAGCCTACCAAAATTATATAAAATCAGTTTTCAAAATAAAAACATCTGTCAAAAAGTTTAATTTTGTAGGCCTGTGTTGTTATTGGCATCAACGTGGAGCATCTCTTCTCTTTTTCACTGACTAGCAACAACCTATTGCATGATGTGATATACAAATTTAATTTTGTCCGTGCTAGCTGGAGCGAAGCAAAATTTTAAATAAAAGAAAAATAGCGTGATTGTTCATAAAATTTTATTTAATATTTAAACAAAAGAAAACTTTGAAATAAATTAAAAGTAATAAATCGAAAATATATATACAATTAATTATTTACAGGCTGAAAGGAAGTAATAAATTTGAGCAAATAATTAAATAATAAAAATATGGAGCGAGATATTTAACGAGTAATTATAATTATTGATGGACGGGCTGTTCTTGACTGAATTAATGTTAATTTCGTAAAGATCGTGTCGTAAAAGGATGGGTAGAGTAAAGGGTTAATTATAAGGGGAAGTTATTATGGTCAATTTAAGGACCGACCAATTATATTGCAGAAAAGGAACGCCAATCGTATTTTTATCGTATTTCGATTTTTACTAATATTTTTATATTATTAAAAATATTTTTTCTTTATACAAAATATGATCAGGTTTTATCTACTCAAGTATGATCTAAATTACTTTTTTATATACGCTGTCAGTTGTGTCCGATGTAGAGTGAAGGCACGTCAATTCAATTTCCGCAAGTTGGAGTTTTGTCTGTCAGATGGAAACCTCTGACTAAGTCTTACACTTGTTATGAAGACAGCGATGGTTGTTTTGGCGTTCGTAATGTTGACATTAGTCAATGAGCGGTGCAGAATGTTCTTCTACGCTCTGTCTTAATAACTTTTGCAATGTAATGAAGGTGTTATTTGTGGCGAAAGTATTTCTCCAGCTGTATGTGCTGATGATTCTATAGTAAGAATAAGATGAAACACGTGTCTGCATGTCTGGAAAGATACTTTCGCAAAAAATATGAACTTTTATTGTGTTCTCCACACCCGATTTTTAATAATATTTTTATATTTTATCAAAAATGTTTTTGTTTTTTATAAAATATGGTGAGATTTTACCTACTCAAGTACATATATTTCAAATTACTTTGATAAATCTAAAAACATTTGATATAGAAAGAAAATAAAAAAGCAAATTCTATGCGAGTGTTGTCATATTGTAAAAGCGAAAAAAGACATCAAACAGTCAAATTGTTAATCAAACAACAACCATAATTTTGAAGGACAAAATTTAAATTTTCAATATTTCAGGCACTTCGATCGCCAGCAACTTCACCGATTGCTTCGTTTGCCAAAGTCCATGGCAAAAAGAGTGCAATGACGAGTTCGATATCGTCGCAGGAGAGACGTACACATGCAGCTCCTTATCTTATACTAGAACTGGAAGTCCTGTTCCAGATCTTATTCAAGGAGTTATTCAGAGTGAAAGAGTTAGTGGTACAACAAGTATCCAGTTCTTTTGCGTAAAAGTTGGGATCTTATATACCAGTAAGTTATCAACTAACATTAAGATATTAAATATATACATATATTAACATTTTCTTTCCATATTTGAATACCATAAATCAACTAGGTTATAAGTGCTATTTAACTCATATTTCGCAAGTTAAAAGATACTATATTGAATAAAACTAAAATGATATTTTAGGCAAGAGATAGTGTTTTGATTCTACATAGTTTGCCGCGAAAATCATTAGGAAAAATATGGAGAAACATGTATTAGTCGAAATAATAGTTATTTAAGCACCAAGTCAGTAAAGTGATTTTTTATTGAACGAGCATGGGATTATGAGCTGAGCGACCGAAGTGAACAAGGCGAGTAACAGGCGAGTTCGATAAAGATACTTTACTGTTGTGGTGCATACAAAATTTTATCGCCAACCGTAAAAATTTATAATGCAGCTATTATAACTTATCACATTTTATTATGACAAAGTAATCATAGAAAAATAATAGCGAATACAAAATAAATCTACTTATTATTTGATATATTAAACGTGAACGTACACCTTGACGCATTATTTAAATTAGTTCCTGAAGTCCAAGGAGTTTTACAGTCATGGCTATGTTGGTAGGTATTAGGGGCAGGTAAAGTGATTGTTTACTTCCGAAAATCGTTATGATGATGATTGGCGGTTGGCGATAAATTACTTTATTGTAGTAGTCGCCCATTAGAACCATAAACTTTTGCCCCAAAACATCCCAAACAGATGTTGAAAACGCCCTCCATTCCTTCTATTTTTGATAAATGAGAACGAAACGAAAAACTATCCTATTCCTATGTCTTTTTCCTTGCGGTATAAGACAATTGAGTTAAGATCTTTATTTTCTATTCTTTTCTATTTTGAGACATATTTCTTATGTCTGGCCCTTGTATATTTCTTTTATAATAAAATGTTTTCTGTATATTACATTTCTTATTCTATCCTTTCGTATCTTTCCCTAATTTTTTCTCAAAAATCTCATTTTCGCGACATTTATTCTAGCTTATTCTGCCTTTATCATTACCCAGGTGTCTTATCCATGTATTAATGTCGGAGACCCCATTTTCTTTATAACCTCTTCTTTTACATCTTTGGATATTTCTTTGTCCTTCAGGTCTCCTCAGCACATAGAACATTTTCCCCACTCTTCCAATTCTATTATTAATTTACATTACTAGTCTTCCGTCTTCATGTATAAAAGTGTCAAAGTAACTATATTATATTGTAGTGGCCTTCCTGACTTCACCATTGCTATTATATCATCTACATACAGTGTGGCCGCCAACGATAGCGTGATGCATGTATTAGTAACTACTGGTCGACTATAATGGGCGTGCCAACTTGAATTGCCACACCGACAGCGGGCGTATTATAAGTTATACGTATAAATGTATTCGTAGGCAAATCAAGTGAAAAGCAGTGTAGGAGGTATTGTGTTCCCGATATAAGTAAATATTTGCAGTTGCTTGAAGCATCAGATAATCACTGATAACATCTCAATCAAGTAACTCATCAGAGCTTCATAAACAACATAAAAGAGCAAACATAAATAATCAGAACTCCTAGACTTTAAAATAAAAAAACTTCTTAATGAAAATAATATTTAGTATTATAGTAGTATTATACTCTAAAAACTGAACTATTGTAATAAAATACTGAAAAATAAAATATTTACTTCTTAAAACAGAATTGTAATTCAACATTGCAATAAACCTGCAATTAGCTAAAAGAAAATGTTATTCTTAAGCAATAATTAAATTCGAAATAAATTAATTAGTTAAGTGTTCAAATAAACCTCCCTCTTGACACGAACAGTAACCCAACCGATTATAAAAATTTTTAAATGACCGTTACCTACCTACCTACCAACAACGCGGTTTATTAAATAGTGTGAGCGAGTAGTTCCCCCGACGATATAAAAATTGCAACTAACACCCATATGCGGGAGTGACGGCTAATGCGATTGCCGACTACACCGTACAAATGTGGATTTTTTTGACAAATGCCAGTACATCATAGGGATATGCGAAATACTAGATCTGTTGTAATCCAGTAGAACATTGCGTCTACTTCTTTACCGTTCTAACACACGGACACCTCTGTGTGTTTTGCTTACACTACAGGTATCGCTATAGTGCAGACGCACGCGTCCACATGGTATAATAAAAACCATAAAATGAAAACAAGAAGTGATAAATCAGAACTCCGTAGACAATGAGACATTAATTTCATGTTTTTCGATTTTATATGTAATTAAAAATACCCTTTCATTATACTTCTCTGTTGCACGAGGGCAACACTAAAAATTTTTAGAAAATCAAACAAGGATTAGTTTTAAAAAATAAAACAATTTTGTTGTTTCTCAAAATAATCCCCTACAACATTTTTGCATTCGATGAAACCAGTCCTTAAAACAATGATGCTATTCTTCCTGAGATACTACAGAAACCAGGTTTTTATAATGTTCCACTGCTTCATCTGATGATGTAAACGTGATTCCACGCATTTTATCTTTAATTTTTGGTAACATAAGGAAATCACAAGGTGCTAGGCCAGGGCTGTATGCTGAAGGGTCCATGTAAACGTGATTCCACGCATTTTATCTTTAATTTTTGGTAACATAAGGAAATCACAAGGTGCTAGGCCAGGGCTGTATGCTGAAGGGTCCATGGTGCTGACGTTTAGGGCATCCAAATATTTAGTTTTGCTTTATATGACGATTCGTTGTCATGGTGTAAAATTATTTTTGCTTTTGTACATTTTTCGTGAACTTTTCCAAGAATTTGCCGTAAACAAACATTTGTGTACCAATCGGCAGTAACGGTACATCTATCTTATAATGCTATAGTAGGTAGTAATATGGCCCGTTTTAGGAAAAAAGGTATCAACCATCTTCTTATCAGCACTGCGAATTCGTCGGACTTTTGCAGGGTTAGGATCTGTTCGAAAAACCCATTTAGCCGATTGACTTTTCTTTTCAAGATCCTAACAATAAATCCATGAGATATCACCAGTAACGATTATCCAAACTAAATTCGAAGCGTCGCTTTGGAGTTTTTCGGCACCATTCAAACTGATCGCGAGTCAATTGATGTGAATTAACTTTTCTCACATCTAACAATTGATGTAAACTATTTTGGATTTGAGTCATAACAGTGGCCAATGTCGGCCGAATAAATTCACATGATGTCCGTCAATCTTCCTCCAAACATTGCTCAAACAGCAGAAATATTCTCATCAGTAATAGCAGTTCCTGGGCGTCCTTCACGAAATGTTTCGCTAAGAAAAGATCAATCTCTTTTGAATTCGTTGTACCAATTATAAATTGTTGTCCTGGATGGAACTTCTTCGCCAAAAGCATTTCTAAACCGATCAAATCCTAGAAAATCAAAACTCGAAAATGTTCTCTAGTCAAATTCATTTTTGGGTGAACACTAAATCTTTAAATTGAACATTAAATTATGATAATTAACAAACTATTAGAGCAAGTCGAACAAACTACACGGCAATCAACTCGAAAACCCTTAAAATTTTCTGTTTTTTTTAGAAACAGGGTCATTCTAGAGATTTTCAGTGTTCCCCTCGTAGTATGATACAGGTTTGCTTTGAAAGGCATTCTCCTATATAAATATTGGAAACTAGTATTGTTACGTTTTGGAAAAAAAAGGTCCAATGAATTAATTAAATTTATTTTAATAATTAATTGAATTAATCTCGTAGCGACATAGCGCGGTTTAACTTTCATCTTTCCACTCTAGTCAATCTAATTGATTTTCGATCTCTGTGGTTCGGCAACCAGTTTTGCTTTCGTAAGATTCGTATAGAACGTTATAGATGTCACCCTAAATCTTTAGCGCATGTCTCTTTACTTACGTCGATCTGGACTTGGTCAGTGATCATTGTCTAAGCAGGTGGTGCTTTATTTAAGTGCGAGTTAGTTCGTTGTCTTTGCGGATTTAAATTTTTATCGTATGCCTGTTAAAGAATTTTTCCTTTTCCTGCGGTTTTAACGCAGTTGAAACTTCGCAGTTACCAGGGACAAGCGGACACGTTTCCGATAGAGCTGAATATTTTAAACCATCCACGGATGTTTCCTTGGTATTGAATTTTTGGAGGAAAACCGTGTGTAAATGGCTATATTTCACATTCATTCGTGATTTTTACTTGAGGCGTGGTTCTTAGAAAAAATCCTTCTAGAACTATCAACGACGTCACCAAGATGGCGATCTGAAAGTGAAATGAATGGCTGAAGTATTTTGGCGGCAATCTGGAGAAAATATTTCAATAGTTGTGTTTATCCCTTGAATCCCTTGGGAGGGCATTTGCCATAAAGGTTGTAATTTAGACGTTAACAAGGAAAATTTAAAGTAGATGTTAGATTTTCTTTTCTTGATTTTGGTTATAATATAAATACAATTCATGACCTCCTGTGGTTATGTATGTGTGATACCATTTCATTAAAGTAAAGGCTCTAGAGAAAGCCGATTATTAATTATTTTGTGCATTCGATGCAATTTAAACGTTACATAAATGATAGCATCGTAAGATTCTGTTAGATTGTTACATTTTATTTAATATAGAGCTCGGTTATTGTGAAGAGCTTATTAATTGCTTTAATTCAGAAGTAATTTACAGTCAATTCTTTACAGCACAGCGAATAGATTATTCGTTCAGTTTTATTCATTAATTTTCTTGTAACTTTACCAAGCATTATATTAACCGAGCAAGGCATTAATCAATGTGTATTTAGTAGATAGGTGGTTACACACCAAGTTACGATCTATTGTCTGTATTATTATTTATACTGGTTGTCTAGCTTCATTAGCAGCCAGGTGAAATTTGTGTTGTCAATCTGTAAGAGGCATTGGTCCTTCAGACGAGCCTACGTACTGGATAAATATTATTTTGGGATACGTTTCTGTTTTATTTAAGTAAGATCGTTATAACCTTATTGTAAAGAACCCAGAATTAAGTATACTTAGTTGTGTTCTACTGGAACTCTTGTTCAGACTCGAATTTATATTAATTCATATTTTGTTTATTTTAATCTCTTACCTGTTTATATAGGGGGTTATACTTATGTAACCTAATTCAAATGTTGTTTATTATAATTTCTTACCTGTTTATACAGGGTGATTTACTTTCTATTGATACCCATAATTGTATTCACTGATATGCGCCAGGGGCGAAACAGTTAAATTTCGTTTATTTTGGTAGATTTAATTCTAGATTTTGGAATTATCAAAACTTTATTATTGCCTTAGTGCTAATTGATTTGTAGTTATATTTCATCAATTTTAGTAATTTCAATCTATAATTTTCTTTTGAAAATTGCTCTTACGTCAACGCAATATTTTTGTCAATATTAATTTGCTTTAGCCTACTGGTTTTTTCTCTATATTAAACTTGTTATAGTTGATGTCATGTGTTTATTTGATACCTGTCCCACAAGTGTATGAGTTAGGCAAAGGTATATTGAATCAATATCACGTAGTTTTGGGTCAAACTAGTTTGCTTTTGAAACTACCAGCATCCCACCCGCTTCCATGTTACGGGGGTGCTCTGCAGGGGACATACGGTGGCGCTCACATTCCACCTCGCGACCTTGACTCGCGACGCACTCCGAAAAACGATTGAGTTGGCCGGCAGAGTATTTCCTTGGGGACGTTCGCCAACAGGTAGGTTCAAAGCAAATGGGGTGGCCCAGCAGAACATCTCGCTCCTACGTATAACTACTTGATTGGTATTTTGATTTTGTCGCGAAAAGTGTAGCAGTATATATTTAATATTGTTTACTGCAAAATTTATTTTCGACTGCATACTTTGTTCTTCAACTAAGAGGAATTGAATACCAACTTCTAAATTTTTCAGTACTTCAATTTTAATAATTTGAATACAATGGGATGCTATATCTAACTATTAATTCAAAAACAAACAAAATCAATGGTAATAAATAACAACAAAATGATATAAACTTAAGAATAAGAAATGAATGTAAAGAACAGGTCACCAGTCATAGGTTCTTAGGCAGTATGAATGACAGCACAAAAAGAAGATAAGAAGAAATTAGTCGGGGAATTCAATCAATTTCACTACTACTGGTCTTCACTAATCCTTACAGAAAAAGTTCCTCCTATATAAAAATATAACAGAGAAAACTAAAATACCGAATTATAAAAATATATTCAGTTGTGCTAAGACAACAAAGGAAAAGCTGGATATTAACTGAACAACTGCAGAAAATAATTCAAGCAGTGTAAATAAATTATCTTAAATGAGTGCTGGGGTAAGAAGAATGAATAAAAAAGAGATATAGCGAAATTAGAACAAGACTAGGAGTAAAACCGATCAAACAAGTTATGGAAAACAGAAATTGAATTGGTTTGGACATCTGAAAAGAATCAAAGTGGAAATACAAGTTAAGAGAATCTGGAAGTCAAGACTAATAAAAAAGAAAATTCGAAGTAGACCAAGAAGCCAGATGATTCGATTTTTTTGGTGTATGTATAACGGTCCAATCTCTTAGGCTGGAAGATTGTCAATAACCCAAGACCACTTAGAGTGTATAACACTTTATTGTGTAAAGTGTCCCATGGCTTTGTTACTACACCTCCTCTCCGTAATAGGGTAGAAATGACTTCAACTTCCTCAACTTTTAATGGTAACTGTAGAGGATACCGATCTTCACAAAAAAACTTGTCACGTACTGGTCCCGAGATTCGAATCCTCGACCAGCGGGGCACCGTTCAACCGTAGTAGACACAGAATTGAGAGAGAGAGAGAGAGAAGAAAATAGGAACTCGGTTATCCGCTTCTCAGCTCATCCGTCACATCTTTCCGCCTATCTATGAATCTCTTGTAATAAAAATAGCAAAACATTTTTTAACGCTTGGTGACTACGACAATCTGTCCAATGGGGAATGGGCGTTTTTTTAACTTAAATATATCTAGAGTTTACATATGAATGTGAATACTGTCTATTGTTTTTTCTTTTCTAGATCCTGTTATCAAGTCGGACAGCAGCAAAAGTTTCAATCTACGCACTTGACAGTGACCTGTCACATATAACTGCTTATACTGGTCGACAGAGTTTGGTTTTCTTATACACCAATACGTGTAATCTTTTGTCATGCTAATTCTGAATTTGATTTAAATTTGCTCCATCACGTCAGGATTTTGAGTATTTTCCTAATAGTTTTTCAAAAAACGCATTAAATTTTACAAATTTTCAATATTACTTTTATATAAGAAAGTAAGTTGATTTGTGACAGGTAAACGTGTTTTGGTACCTAAACGCGACCAAAATAAGTAAGACAAGTAATGAGGAGGTTTGAACCTACCTGAAGATGGTCGTCCCCAGGATAATACTCTGCCGGCTAACTCAGTTAAGTTCTGTAGAGTGTCGCGAGTTCAAGGTCGCTAGGTGTAGATATAGACGCCACCGCTTTCAACCAGCAGAAAAAACCTAGAAAACGAAAGCAGGCGAGACCCAGGGAGCTTCAAAATCAACCAGAGGGTCAGCCCCTTATTACTTGTTTCAGGTACAAACACGAGACCTTGCTTATCTCAACACTTGTAGGAAGGGGTTTAAACAAACACAAGTTGTCAACAATAACAAGATTTAATTCCAAGAAGTTGATTCATAAAAGTTTGCAGAATAAATATCAGCTGTCGTAGAACACAGTTTAACAAAGGTAATACAATATAGAACTAAGTTTGCTCGAAATTCAAATATTAAGTAGATACCAATCCAGCAAAAAGATAATTATTATAAATAATATATTGAATAAATTCTTAATTATATTGTGAAGTATAAACAAATGTAAATAAATTATATGATGTAGATATCAAGAATAAGTAAGTTGAAACAAAAAAGTAATAACAGAGTAAATACGTAATAAAGGAAATCTGAATTTTAATTAAATTATCTCTCAAAATAATACTACAATGCAACAGATGTATTAAGATAGATTATCAAGTCTAGGTAGAATTATACGAAGTGAAAATCATATACAACATTAATAGCATCAAGCTGCTAAGAGTTAATTGACTGAGCAACTAATTGATTGTGTATCTTAAAATACAATCTAAGCTCGCCAAAGCCTAAAAATAAGCTTAGTTTAAAAGGTATAAACCCTAATTCTCCCGGTAATATTCCCATTAATCACCCTAGTTCCGCTCAAGGCGCAATATAGAGCTTTCAATAAAACAGGATCACCTGTCAAAATATCTACACCATGTATACACAGGTGTTAAAAATTTTAGAAAGATTAAGATAAGTACGTTTACAGTTTAAGACAAATGAAAATTAGAACACAAATTATGTATACGTAATAGTGGTTCTTTACATTTAGTTTACAGAGTAAAATTAAAGATATCTAGATCTTCGACGTACCCCAAGAAATATATGTAAATTTTGTACGAAGGCCCGACTAAAGGTCCTAAGCCTCGTCCAAAAATCTAATCTAATAATTGGCTGCTGGTGAAGCTAGACAACCCGATAATTTATAACATTAAAAGATTAAGTTTGAATTCAGGCGTTTAAGGCCTATCGGTCAGAGATAGAAGTTAAAACCTAGTATGGGATCTTAATTTTGTACAAATTTACAAAGGTAGCCCAGAGAAGTGATTAGCTTCTCTAACGCACACTATAGACTAATTAATCAATCGATTAAACATTGATTATGAATTTTTGATAAAGATAGTTTCAGGTTAAAAGAACTAATAACTAACAGTAATACTACAGCATCTACTTAGCTTGACATTTAAATTGTTCTAAGTCCTAGTCTTTCCCCGTGCAAGTCCTCGCAGCGGTAGAACGGAACGTCGTTTCCTTTTATGAATTAATGGAGGTCAGCCGCCATTTTAGTGACGCCGTGAACTTGAAACAGAATATCACAGAACTGGAAGCTCCGAAGAAACCAATAACTCCGTTGAGTGTGGAAAGTGGATTTCCGATGATTCTCCTTTCGGTAGAACGCAATTTAACGATTCCTCGCTGAGAGGATTAATTTCGAATCCAAGAAAAAAGAGTCTGCCTCCACGTGGTAAATCTCTCGGAATAATCTCGACGTAAGTGTACGGTAATAGCACTTAAAATTGGAAAATAGCTCCAATAACAATAATTAAATCCGCAGATGAGGTTCACAGACATAAAATTAGAAGGAACCAGCGCGACACAAGTTCGAAAAACAAATGCCAACGCTACACAGGAAATGATTGATTATCGATCCACGTCACAGACAAGATCAATTGCCAGGTAATCTTGAAAAGAAGGGAAATTAATTAGCATATTCCCTAACTAGGTTCAAGTGGGAAGAAACAATCTAACAAGCGAAGGTACGCCAATTAAAACTCCCTAATAAAGGTGAAAAGACAAGGTAAGAACGTCAAGAAAACTGCAATTTCAAGATAACACAAAAAACGTGAGAGGGCGCTGAGAGGGTAGGGATAAATGAATTCGTAAAATTATGTTAATAAGGGGCTAAAAAGACAGATAAGCTCCCA
The DNA here is from genome assembly GCA_935421215.2 of Melolontha melolontha. Taxonomy (NCBI): domain Eukaryota; kingdom Metazoa; phylum Arthropoda; class Insecta; order Coleoptera; family Scarabaeidae; genus Melolontha; species Melolontha melolontha. The sequence goes on along the minus strand of OW285242.1, from coordinate 75,202,217 downwards.
AATAGATTCACGTAATTCTAATAAAAATTTCAACAGTATTAAAATTGAATTAGCGACTCAAGAACAGAATTAAAGTAAAAATAAACGAACATGACTAATCAAAATGATCTCCAAGATGTCGGTGTCGCCGAAGTAGAAGGAGACGGCCGAATAAGGAATTCGGATATAGCGGCATCCAAAATAATTGAACATAAGTAAAATTTGAAGGAATTAAAGTTTGAAATAGCATAAGTTGAACGATAATTAACAATAAAATAAAATAAAATAGTAATAAACGAAAATGTTGAAAAATGAAAGGACTAAGTTGACTTAACGAGGTTAATAATGAAATAAATTTATTAAAAATTCCTGAATGATCTCAACATGATTTTTCGAGCGTAACAGTTTTTATTTGTATAAATAATCCAAACGGTTTCTGTTATGTATGCGGAGAATTCACTACCCACCAGCATAAGCGGAATATTACACCTTTAATAGAAAAGTTATATTTTCACTGTTTTGACTTAACCATTGAATATCAAGACAAGCCATGGGCTCCCAGCATTTGCTGGGCTGTTACTCTTACTATTTATTACTATTACTACTGAGTTACTGCTGTTATGATTTGGCGTGAACAAACGGACCATTCGACAAATTGCTACTTCTGCTTCACGAAAGCTTTCAGATTTTCCAACAAAAATAAGAAAAATATTAGTTATGCTAGTCTGCCCTCTGCTACTCGTCTTGTACCTCATTCGGAAGCTTTAGCAGTCCCAAGACCCATAGGTGTTTCAGGGCACGTAGAACAGTGAAATGCTTGTTGATTATTGTTGGACATTGATAACAGAAAGTGCCGAAGAACAGTTTAAAAGAAAAGTCAAAGCAAAAACAGTTTAAATAGGACGATACCATACGCTGCATATAATGTACATACCAAATTAATAGTATTTTATTTACATTTCGATATTTTTTTGTCCAAAACCTGACATGCAAGAATAAATTTGTTGTTATTACTATTGTCATAACTATAAAAGAAACGAAAATTTAGTTGCTAAAGAAAAATTTTAAAAATGAAAACTTGTTGCCAATTGTTAGCTAACAAATTAAGATGCACTTAGCAACACTCTTTCGCTGTAATTTGCGCTGAACCGATGAATAGCTTTTTTGACTGATTTCAAGGGAATGTCACGTTGGATGATTTCGTTAGGGACGTACGGAAGTGCGTCAGCAACAGTGCGCAGTGCCTTGTTTTGGAACCGCTGCAGGATAACAATGCTAGAATTACTGATGAAACCCCAGAGTTGAATTCCATTTGTCCAGACTGATTTTAGCATGGTCTCGTAAAATAATACTTTGTTATCCAGGATTAGTTTTGCCTTGCGGTCAACAAGCCAGAACATTTGACTTAGTTCAAGTCCTATTTGCTTATACTTGGTAAAAACAAGCTTTCTTCACGATAAGCTTCGATCTAGACACATAGACACTTCAGATTGCTGAAGTTGACAGTTGTTAAGCTTGACTGAAGGATATGTTCCTCTACGCAAGGTAAATGTTACTTGAATAGACTTTAGTTCATTGATTTTAATGGACCATTTCAACTAGTTATGAATCTTATTTAAGTTGGTCTAAACATTTTTTGATGCCAATGCAGGGTCGGTACAAAATACCAAGATTACTGTGTCAGCAGAAAATGTCGCTACAGTAGTAAGTCCAGTCGTTGGCAAATCTGCTCTGTAGACGAGGTATAGAATCGGTCCAAGAACTCTTCCTGGAAGAACACCTGACTGTATAGGTTTAACGCCAGTCAATTCGTTGCCTTGCTTAACTAAGAAAGATTTTAGCAATTTAAAGTCGGATGGGAAAGAGACTTCTTTAGTTTGACTTGCAATCTTCTGCTTTTTTCCTGGTTTAAGGATAATGATAATGTGGCCAATTTTCCATATACTGGGAAAGTAGTTTATTCAGAGTACAGCATTAAAAATAAACGTGATAAGTTTTATGCTATTAGGCGATAGTTCTTGTAGACTTTTTCAGTGACTAAATCAAATCCAGATGCCTTTTTTATGTTAATTTTCTCCATTATGACCCATTTAGGCGCAAATTTGTTATGAGGTAGGTTTATTTGTAATGAAACATCCAGATAGCCAGTAATTTCATCTTCTGCCTCAAGAGACATTTTTGAGTCATCTTGTTACTTTGCATAATGTACAGTTTATAGTTTCAGTTGGTGTTAGACTATTCATATAATCTTGAATACCTAGGCTTTGATCTTCCAAGATAAGATTTTCTAGGCTTTTCATTCCTTTGTTTAGTTCTCCGTTATTTTTAGCTAAAAACAGGAAAGCATGGAAAAATTTTGGAAACAAGAAAATGTAGAACAAAAGAAAACCCCCACACCGTCGCTTACAAGAGGACAGGATTATTATATAAACTATATTTTCAAAAAATTTCTTTAACTTTCTAATTAATATATGGTAACAAATTAATCTTATTTAAAATTTTCTGTATTTCAGATGGTACTAATGGTATTACAAGAACTTGCTACAAACAACCTGATAATGTAGCAGATCCCTGTGACTTTATCAGACAAGAAGTGGTCAACGGAACAGTAACAGCTTGCAATTTCTGTTCGGAAAACAACTGCAACTCGGCAACAGGCATCTACGCATCTATATTCATGATGTTCGTGTCATTGTTTATTGCAAAAGCCTGTTAGTATAGTGTTAGTATTAAGCACCATTTTAATAAACTAGTATTGATTGATTTTCCGTTAAATAATATTATCTAATATTTTTTGCTCAAATTCAAAATTTCAAGTTCAACTCGCAAAAGATATTAAGTAATTAAACTAAAAATTTTAAGACGCAGATATGTAAATATATAAACTTATGTATGCCTATTTGATACATTTTTATACTTAAATAAATTTTAAACAATTACTTATAGTTTTTATCAAATAATATGGCTTTAACTTAATCACAATTGTCAGATTTTTTAAAACAAAAGCATATTGAGACGCTCTTTACAAAAATGAACTTATTTCGGATTACTTTAGATATCAAGATAACACTTATGGTGGGTATAAATACATATAGCCTTACTTGATTTTGTAAAAAGAAATAATAAAGGTTAAATTTAAAGACGTTCTGTTTTGGGGTGTCTCGAAAAGTGTTATTTATTTATTTTTTATTTAATTATTTTTTTACAACTACAGCAGCAACAGGATAAGCCCAATAAACTACTCATTTATAAACATTATTTATAACACGACTGGTGTATAATTAATAAGAAAACAGTTATAAGATTTACCACGATACATAGAGATAAATTCTACCTTACAATCTACATTCTTACCCGATATATTTAATTATGTAAACATATGACACAAAAAGACTAAATTCTACATCAAATCTAAGCTATAGTTATAGTCAACGCTATTTAAAGATCTGTTGTATGTGCTGACCATTCTATTGATTGGTGAATATATATAATAATTTGTTCGCGACTTTGGCTGTACGAAAAGTCTATTCTTGCGAAGTTCACACTGCGAAACATTTATTCTAGAATACCTAGAATCATGTATATAATTATTTACTAATTTATAAAGCAAGAATCCAACAGCAAGTGAACGGCACAGCATTATACGCAAATACGACCGCTGATTCACCAGCTTCAACTTAAAATTTACAAATTTTAGAAATCTAAACTGAATCCTCTCCAGCCTCGCAATGTATATTTCATAAAATGGATTCCACATAATACCAATGCATGATAGACTGAAAATAGAGTTCTTCTAAATCCAAAATTAACAGTCGATCACATCACAAATCTTTCTTGCCTTACAGGCCCTATGTTGGGCTGACAAATGATATATAATAAACCTATAAGGCCTTACAGTAGTGCATATAATTAAAGTTAAAGTAATAATTAATTTTGCCCAAAAAATAAAATATATTTGAATATTCACGTACGGAGTTATAAAAGTGATTTATAGATGGCGTTAAAGTTATATTTTTACAGTTGACATAGGTGTAACTTATGAACTTGAATACAATAATAAACACAGTTTATACTTAACTTCTTTTCTGCCTCCTTTACGTGCTAATCCTATTACTAAGTATTGTATGGGTATCTTAATCACAATGTGGCTAGCTCAGATTATAGTGATCAAGATTAACGTAAATGCAGGTTCGGTGTTTTGATAGAATGTAGTAATTCGTTTAAACTAAATTATGCTAAGTGAATGAATTTCCAAAGTTGTTAAAGAATAAAACAAGAGGATGAATGGTAAATATCACTGGTTTAATTGGATTCTCAAAGCATAAAAGGTAAGTTAAAATACCATATAGTATTACATTTGCATGAAAAGTCACGTGATTCGATATAATATAAAAGTAAGGTTAAATGTTATTATGAAATCTTTATAACTCGAATATTTAAATTAGGTAACACAAATTCAAAGTAAGAAGAACTGTATTTTTCGGTATTAAACTGTATAGCGATCAAATGCTAACATTTTTGGAATTTAAATGAAATATAAACGATCTTTTTCGCAATGTAAATAATAAAATTTTATATTTTAGGAGATTATTAAATAAATACTCAATTTTGATGCTGGTTATTCTTCTGTGTGAATGTTGGATGTTCGAGTCTTGGTACACAGGAAAAACGGGTTCAGGTGCAGGAGAATAGCTGGTTTTGTTCCAAATTCGGGTTGGCGTCCTTTAGAAATTGGAGTTTTGGTTATCAGTACTTAGCGGGTTCGGGTGCAGGTAACCTTCGCAAAAAACGATGCTAGTGGATCGGGAACTTATAGGATATCTTCTTGGTAAGGTTTTGCTAATTTATTTTAGGTTTATATCACTTTATTCCTTCATACACTTTTATAAAAATTAGACGCGTTGAACCATTTTTAATTACACAAGCTAACTCTCTATTGTTTTTGTTAATTCTCCATGCATCTTATTCTGAATGTTGTTTATATTTATTTAATCTCGACAATAATTTTCTCAAAATAACATAAATTACTACAACCAATCGTTTTGACATTTCATCTAAATTATTGTATTAATTTTACAATGGATAAAAGTTTATTTTAAATGTTCAATTTCCGCTAATTACCTATTTTCATTTGTGATAATTCCCGCCTTATCGGATTCAAAATAGGTACAGTTATGCCCATAATATGTGACATATAATTCCAATCAATTAAGTTAAATATCTTCGGGAAAATTAAAATGTAAATGAAAATGACTAAAGTGAATGGTTACAAGAAATTCAATAATAACGTGATACAAATTTGATAAATTAAAAACGCGGCATTAACTTTATTGATATGGCATGTGAAAAATGCAGTTCTAACAGACTTATTCTAAATTAACAATTTAAATATTAATACTGTATTTTTGCTCTAGGCCCCTCATGCACATGGGTAGCCTCATCACAAATTCCCCATAATAAAAGAAGACTGATATGTGGCAACAAGAAGACTTCTTTTGTTCTACCACTCGAGGTCCTAAGAAGCAAAAATATCAAAAAAATTTTAAGAATAAAAACGTGATATATTATTTAGTTGGAATTAAGTTAATATGTTGTTTGTTTACATTTCTTTTATTTTCTATATGTATGTCTTAGTTTTATGTGTTTTTCTTTTGACTTATAACTCGTGTAAAAATAATATTTATTTTATTTTCGTCTTAATTTTTTTTTTATATAAATTCTCGTTTCATTGTGTTTGTCGAACTGGTAACTACCCCTTTGATGTTTAATTCCTTAATGTTTATTATAATATTAGAAATTATTTATAAGTTTTAAATTTTCCTATTGTTATTTTTAACGTTTCATTGTGTATATATATTTTTAGTGATAATCATTTTATATTGTGTAATCCTGAAGCATGGATATGTGATATCTACCTTTTATAAATTCGGTGTTAGGCTCGACTAGTTCATAGGTATTGTATCCTAATTTCTGGTTAACAATATATGGACCTTAATAAGCTTTCAATAACTTTCCCATGATTTTTTGTTTTAAGTTTGACACTCTTAAACTTTTCACTATTACTTGATCTTCTATTTCATATATTTTATATTTTTTATTATTTTTGTTTTGTTTCTTTTCCCATTTTCTTTTGCGTTTAATCAGTTGTTGTCTAACCTCATCTGTACGTTCTGATAAATCCATTAAGTCTTGGTCAACCCATGGTCTATGTGGTGCTTCTCCTGTAAATATTGTTATAGGGCAATAATTATGTACGGTGCTTGGGGTATTATTCATTATGAATTCTATGTGCGATAGATGTCTGGCCCAACGATTGTGATTTTCATCTAGTAAGATTCTTAAATACTTTAAAGTTTCCCGAATGTATCTTTCCGTGGGATTTCCTTGTGGGTAACGGATCGATGTATAATAGGTTTTGATGTTTCTAGTGTGTAAAAATTCTTTGTACCGGTCGTTCGTAAAATAAGTTGCATGGTCTGAGAGTATTGCTAGCGGAGTACCATATTGTGCGAAATAATCTGTGAGTGCCTGTAAAACAGTATCTGTGTTGCACTTTTGTGTCGGTATTAATTTGATGTATTTTGAAAAAATATCACAAATGACTAAAATATTTTTGTATCCCTTAGTGCTGGGAATAAGATTTGACAAGAAATCTATAGTTATAAGCTCTAACTTGTCATATGCAATTATGTTACTACTCCAATTTGTGTTGGTGCGATTCTTATCTTTCGCGAGCAAGCATGTTTGACATCGTTTAATGACGCTTTTGATGATTCTTTCATCGTTAGTACAAAAATATGCTTCTCTATATACAAGCCAACATTTCCTCGCTCCAATATGAGTATAGTTGTTATGTAGGTATCTAGCCATTTCTCTAGTGTGCTCCTCGTTTATAACATACACCTCATTTTTACCTATGTTCTTAACTATTACTCCATTTTTAATTGACATTCCTTTAAATTGGTTTTCCTCGCTTAGTATAGTTCGTAAGTGATCAAATTCCTGGATTGATTGTGTCAGTTTCACCTTATCTAATGAGAATAGTCCTTCCTTTTGTAATGTTACAAGATTGATGCATATGTTTTGTTTTTTCACCTCCCCATCTTTTCTCGTAAGCACATCTGCTGTGATCATCTCTTTCCCTGGCTTGTACTTTATCTCGAATTCATATTGTTGGATCAATAAAGTCCAGCGATAGATACGATTATTATTTAACTTGGAACTCATGATGTTAATCAAGCGCTTTGTGGTCGGTTTCCAGAATAAATGAATTACCAATTAAATAAAATCTTAGCTTGGTTAATGCATATACTATCGCTAGCATTTCTTTCTCGGATATGGTGTAACGTATTTCACACGCATTTAATGTTCGAGAGATGAAATGTATCGGGATTTCTGTGTCTCCTCTTAGTTGGACTAGTTCGGCGGCAATTGTCTGGTGCGACGGATCTGTTCTTACAATGAACGGTAGTGTAAAATCTGGGTGGTGCAATTTCAAATTCTCGACAAAGTTCTCCTTTAATTCAATGAAACACTTCTCACACTCCGGTGACCAATTCCATTTTGTATTTTTCTTTAAAAGTTGTAGCAAAGGTAACGTTTTCTCACTGTAGTTGGTGATGAACTTACGGTAATAATTCAAAACTCCTAAAAATACTCGTAATGTTCTTAAGTTCTTAGGACGAGTGAAGTTCTTAATCTCATCCAAACGAGTTGGGTCAAGTAAAATGTTGTCTTTGTTTATTATGTAGCCTAGGTAATCGGCTTCAGTTTTAAAGAATTGACATTTGTTTAAGTTTAATTTTTCATTATTATCTGATATGATTTGTTTTAAATAAGCTTCTTGTTTTTCATTATTCATTTCTAATTTTTGTGTTAAATTAGTTTCTATAGTTTCTATTTTTCGGTTATTAGCATCTAATTTTTCGTTATTTTTCTCGAATTTTAGGTTCAAATTTGTTTCTATTTGGTTTATATTAGTTTCTAATTTTTGGTTATTCTCCATCATGATTTGTTTAAAATTAGACAATAGATCCGTTAAAGTATTGATATTCATAGGCATCTCTTCTTTCGATGCTTCTGGCTGTGCAGTAACTGTAACAGAATCACCCTGATCTGTTTCTCTTTCTCTCTCGGCAAGGTTTTCCCTTGACTTGCTCCTGGTGCGTTTGTCCATTTTATTATTATGATTGTAAATATTGATATTATTGTATTATAGTTATGTATTAAATTAGTTTTATGCAAATAAATTGTTTCTTATACAATTATTTTTATTTTTCCCCTTTTATTTAATTAATTCAATGTTTATATTTTAATCTTTGTATTATATTTGTAAATTAATCGTAGGTAAATAAGTTGTTATCCTGTAAAATTGTCTTTGTTTTAAACTTTTTGACTTTTGATGTAAGTGTTAATTATAAGAACAATTACCCCTTGTAAAAATAGACTTACAAATCCCTGCTCCTGAGTATAGCCCTAGTACATTAAAAAGATCCACAAGCAAAAATACAGATTTACAAGTACAATAAATCTTATATACTAAAATATGTTGAATACAGTTCTCCTAATTTGATTTCTCACAAGTTTTTAATACTATATTCTATCAAACACGTTTAATACGGCCCTGAAGTTGTGCGCCAAATGAAGTAAACCATGTAGCTGTAATGTAAAATAGGGCTTTACAATAAATAATACACAATTTATTGGTTAAATATAGCGGAGCTGGTATATTAAATAGCCCTTAATTGGTTCGACAAATTATTATAAAAACGGTGTGTAACTGGCCCTATATTGGGCTGAAAAATGATATATAACAAACCTATAAGGCCTTACAGTAGTGCATATAATTAAAGTTAAAGTAATAATTAATTTTGCCCAAAAAATAAAATATATTTGAATATTCACGTACGGAGTTATAAAAGTGATTTATAGATGGCGTTAAAGTTATATTTTTCCAGTTGACATAGGTGTAACTTATGAACTTGAATACAATAATAAACACAGTTTATACTTAACTTCTTTTCTGCCTCCTTTACGTGCTAATCCTATTACTAAGTATTGTATGGGTATCTTAATCACAATGTGGCTAGCTCAGATTATAGTGATCAAGATTAACGTAAATGCAGGTTCGGTGTTTTGATAGAATGTAGTAATTCGTTTAAACTAAATTATGCTAAGTGAATGAATTTCCAAAGTTGTTAAAGAATAAAACAAGAGGATGAATGGTAAATATCACTGGTTTAATTGGATTCTCAAAGCATAAAAGGTAAGTTAAAATACCATATAGTATTACATTTGCATGAAAAGTCACGTGATTCGATATAATATAAAAGTAAGGTTAAATGTTATTATGAAATCTTTATAACTCGAATATTTAAATTAGGTAACACAAATTCAAAGTAAGAAGAACTGTATTTTTCGGTATTAAACTGTATAGCGATCAAATGCTAACATTTTTGGAATTTAAATGAAATATAAACGATCTTTTTCGCAATGTAAATAATAAAATTTTATATTTTAGGAGATTATTAAATAAATACTCAATTTTGATGCTGGTTGTTCTTCTGTGTGGATGTTGGATGTTCGAGTCTTGGTACACAGGAAAAACGGGTTCAGGTGCAGGAGAATAGCTGGTTTTGTTCCAAATTCGGGTTGGCGTCCTTTAGAAATTGGAGTTTTGGTTATCAGTACTTAGCGGGTTCAGGTGCAGGTAACCTTCGCAAAAAACGATGCTAGTGGATCGGGAACTTATAGGATATCTTCTTGGTAAGGTTTTGCTAATTTATTTTAGGTTTATATCACTTTATTCCTTCATACACTTTTATAAAAATTAGACGCGTTGAACCATTTTTAATTACACAAGCTAACTCTCTATTGTTTTTGTTAATTCGCCATGCATCTTATTCTGAATGTTGTTTATATTTATTTAATCTCGACAATAATTTTCTCAAAATAACATAAATTACTACAACCAATCGTTTTGACATTTCATCTAAATTATTGTATTAATTTTACAATGGATAAAAGTTTATTTTAAATGTTCAATTTCCGCTAATTACCTATTTTCATTTGGGATAATTCCCGCCTTATCGGATTCAAAATAGGTACAGCTATGCCCATAATATGTGACATATAATTCCAATCAATTAAGTTAAATATCTTCGGGAAAATTAAAATGTAAATGAAAATGACTAAAGTGAATGGTTACAAGAAATTCAATAATAACGTGATACAAATTTGATAAATTAAAAACGCGGCATTAACTTTATTGATATGGTATGTGAAAAATGCAGTTCTAACAAAGACTTATTCTAAATTAACAATTTAAATATTAATACTGTATTTTTGCTCTAGGCCCCTCATGCACATGGGTAGCCTCATCACAATATATATATATATATATATATATATATATATATATATATATATATATATATTTATATATGTATATGATACAACTCTCTCTCTAGAGTGGTGTAATAGAATAAGAGTAACATACATAAAATAAACGAAAAGTTATGAATTAATTGAATAAGTAATTTAATAATAATGTTGAACTCGCAAGTGTAGTTCAAAATACGACCTAAAGATGTAGCTAAGTATTAAATTATACAGATGTCGCTTGACTAAATTACAAGACATAAATAAATGTAAATAAACAACTTGTACTTAACCTAATAGGCCTCTTCCAGGTGCAAATTCTTATGGTTAAAACCTTATGTGTATCTATGTATGAACGCCGGCTAACTGAAGTGGTGAGAATGAAATTATATTTGCAAAATAAAAGTGCGGATTTGGTACTTAGTATAATATAAATTTGTGTGAATAAACAAGTTGTTATATATCGAATGATTCTGGATGAATAAAATGATAAATAAAACAAGAGAGTGAAGAGCATAAATAAATGGTTTAATTGATAATATACTTATTCAAAAAGGTAAGTTTTAACATAAATATATGATGCATTAACCTATAAATAGTCACGTGATCAAGTAAACTTATAATTGCTAGGTTAATTATTTGTAAGGAGATAATGCAACAAAATTTACTAAAATTACTTTAATTAAAACGCAAGGGAACTGTATTTTTCCGATATTAAGGTAAATTTATCAGTAAATAAAATGTTTTGCATAAAAACAATAATATCAACGATTGTGTTTAAAAAATTAATAAAAATAATTTCAATGTTATAGGAAATAGATATAAATAAAGTACTCAAGTTTGTTGAAAGTGGATACTGGATAATTCGGAAAGGTTTCGGATCCTTTTTCCTCGGGATTAAGGTTCTGGTAATGGTGTTATGCAGGTAGCGTCCCTCGGGATAGGAATTTCGTTCACAAACTACCAGGAAGGGGTTAGGTTGCGGAATTTGTGTCAATCGTGGCTTTGTAGGTTGGTGATACGTAGGATATATCTTTGGGTATGATATTTATACTTTTATTAATAATTTTTCACTAAGTTCTTCGGACGCTTTTTAGAATATGTCGACGCGTGCAAATTATTTTAACCAACGACGCTAACTCTCGTTTGTTTTATGTCCAGGCTTCTTATTCGTGATTCTTGTTTGTACTTTATAATTTAATATTAAATAATTATAAATGGAGTAATTTACTAAAACAAATCGTTTGGATATTTTACAAAAATAATAAATTTAATTTTGTGATACAAAAAAATTATCTTCGGAATGTACAATCTTTAGCTAGATACCTGTACTAAATTGGGATATTTCCCGCCGTAAACAATTCAAATAGGTACAGCTATATTCATAGTATAGCAAACGCCAATTAAGTTGGCGCGAGGAGGGGGTGCGTAGAAAACGTTTCTAAAAACGTCTACCCCTACTACTCAAGTAATTGTCAGAATACATTTGTCATTGACGTTTGACGGAACATAATGTATTTGCTAGGGGATCATAAAGTGATATACGCTCAGAGGTTAGAATTATCTGACATTTGATGTAAAACCAAATACAAATCTCCCCACTACTTCTAATCCTGCGCGAACTTACCCCTCCTCGCGCCAACTTAATTCGCGTTTGCTATACCGGTACGGAAAGACAACACCTATAATCGGGACGTAAACCTATGTATAAAAACACGGCGCAGTTGCCAGTATCGCCTCGTATGTAGCAACGATTAGAAACCAAGCCCCCACCACGCATACAGTCTTTCGATATACAAACTACAAGTATGACTAGGCGGCAGTACTAATCTAGGACGTATTGAGAGTGTGTCTTCGCTGCTGTCAATTATATCGTCTCGCGTTCGTCCTGTAATATAGCGTCCTATCAAGCTATATCACAGGCTTGGGTTTTGTCAAGAACAGAGAGGCGATTTATTCGAACACTTACTTTAATTTCAATTTTTCCTTAAGAATTTTTTTTATTAAATTTTCCTAGAAGAATATTTTTGTTTTATTTTACTTTTAGAAACATCTTTTTATTTACATTATAAGAATGCTTTTTGTTTGCGTCTTAGTATTCTATTTGAGAAAATTGTTTTTTACGCATTGTATTGATTGTTGTAAGAAGTTTATTTAGTTGGAAAAGAAGTTTTAATTTAATTTTATTTATTTATTTAATGTTATTTATTCAATTTTTATATTAAAATTCCAAGTATGTTAGTACATTGTTATGTTTTATTTTAAATGATGTTTTTTCCGCGAGAACGTACTGTTAAATGCCGAGCGGAGCGTTGTGAACGCAAATGACGCAGGCGCACAATTCTTGTAGCATGAGCTGTACGATATGGCAACGTGCTGCTAGAATTCTCCTGTTATACATGGAAAGCCGCATTTAAGATGAGCCCTTACCATACCGGTATATGTCTATAAAATATTCAATCAATCAAGTTAAAAATCTTCGGTAATACAATATTATTAATAACAATGACTAAAGCAAATGACTAAAAGAAATTAATAAAGTTCATGATACAAATTTAAGCAATTAAAAACGCGGAATTAACTTCATTGATATGACATGTGAAATATACAGTTCCAACAAAATCTTATCTTCTAAATTAATGTAATCAACTTTAGTATTGTCCTGTATTTTTGTTCCAGGACCTCTTATGTAAATGGGTATGCCCCACCACAATACATATATATATATATATATATATATATATATATAGTAAACTTAATAAGTCGGCGATTAAAGGTCTGGTTTATTACTTCAAAGTAAGTTGAAGTAAAAACCAAACCTTTAATCGCCGACTTATTAAGTTTGCCATATCATACCAAGGTCACGAAAATATTATATATATATATATATATATATATATATATGGTAAATTCAATCAGTTGGCGATTTAAGGTCTGGCCCCACTTCAAAGTATATATATTTAAAACAACCCAACATGTTTCGGCAATGATGCCTTTATCAAGGATATAAAATATAAATGACAGTATACAAATGTCATATAATTGAGTTGCTATGGATCAAATTATTCAAAGATACAATCCAATTGAATAATAATAAATCATGCCTCAGTATTCCAAAAACAGATAGACAACAAAAACAGGGAAAAGCAAGACATGAGTTATTATTATGTATGCGCCCGTGCAGCGTCTTAAGAAGCAAAGTTGTCGGCATTCGCCTTAAACGAGAAGGAAAACCACGAAAACCTACTCGGACAACCAGACAGGAATCAAAACACGGAACAGTCAGCATGATAAGCAAATGTATATGATATTTAAGTGATATTTAAATAATTTAGATATATAATTATATAACAAAAAAATATATTATGATGGTAAATTGCAGATCGGTACACAATTAAGTTATAGTATTATACTGCTTAAATTTTTTATATAATTTCTGTTGTTAATTGAATTTTTTTCCTGTTTAATACTAATCATTTCTTTAATTTCTCTTTTCATTGTGAGTTGTTCTTTATCAATTATCTGTGTGTTTTCAAAATCGAAATGGTGATCGCGTTGTAGTTTGTGTGTAGATAAAGCAGTTTTGTCTGTTTTAGAGTATTTGTGGGCTTGTATTCTTTTGTATATATATATTGTTTCGTTTGGCCTATGTAGTAACTATCGCAATATATATATATATATATATATATATATATATATGTGTGTGTGTGTGTTAAATGTCAATATATTAAAAAAGAGTATAGACTATATAGTGGATCCCATCACAGAGATTTTCAATAGTTGTTTGTGCAGTGGCATGTTTCATGATCAATTGAAAGTAGCCAAAGTGCTTCCTATACATAAGGGGGGTACAGATGATAAAACAAATTTCCAGCGAATCTCAATACTGCCAATCATGTCAAAAATTTTAGAAACCACCATCAAGAAAAGATTACTCAATTATTTTAAGACATACAAACTCTTAAATGATACCCAACATGGCTACTTAAAAGGCAGATCTACTACCACAGCAATTTCTGCAGATGCTTTTGATCGCAAGGAAGTGGTGATTCTTGGTTGTTGCGATCTGAGTAAGGCCTTTGGGTCCATGGACTTTACAGACTGTACAGTTACAGAAACTGCATAGATACGGCGTTCGAGGACGAGCAAACGAACTTATTTCGTCTTACTTAACGAATAGAAAGCAAGCAGTTTACTGGACTAATAAATCTTCGAATACATTATTGATAAATCGAGAGATTCCACAGGGGTCAATATTAGGTCCTCTGCTCTTTCTAATTTACGTGAATGATCTGCCTTACAATATATCATCAGGCAAAGTTAGCCAGTTTGCGGATGATACATTAATTTCGGTTCGAGTACAGAAAATGGGAGAGGTGAGAGTAAATTTGGAACAGGCATTAATGGAATCAGGCGAATGGTTTGGCAGTAACCTTCTGAAACCAAATCAAAATAAAACACAGCAGTTAGCACTTACCACAAAATGAGAACAAAGAGAGTATCAAATTTCTGGGCCTAAAACTCACGAGTGACATGAGTTGGGATTGCCATGTGGAAGATTTGTGTCCCACCTTGCTGCAACTGTTTATTCTATTTGTAGGATAGAACAGGTAGCAACATAAGAAGCAGCTAGAACGGCCTTCTTTCCAATTTGCAGAGTAGAGCTATATATGATATCCTAATATGGGATGCGCCAGGTAGCTGAGTAGGTGTTTAAAATGCAAAAAAGTACCATTAGGACTCTTAGTAGTGTGTCCAGCAAAACTAGTTGTAGGCAACTGTTTAAAACACATAAAATACTGCGTCAGGTGCAGTTGAGTAGGTGATTAAAATGCAAAAAAGTACTATTAGGGCTCTTAGTAGTGTATCCAGCAAAACTAGCTGTAGGCAACTGTTTAAAACACATAAAATATTTACCTTTCCATCCTCGGCAGAAGAGCCAAATCGACAAATTCGGCTCTTCCGCCAAACTTTCACTTACGGCGGCGATATTTTCAGCAGAGCGTACATTACGATGGTGCACATGCCTCTAAATATCTAACACAGTCCCCGTTTCTTAAAATTTTTTCACTATCTTGCCAATTGCTTGCACAGTAGAACGATTATGACGGCCACAATCGTTTCTAATTGCGCGAAACGTGGCTACGTTTGAATCCCCACTTTTGTAGTAGATTTTAACAATTTTAACGCGTTTTTCTGTTATTATTTGATTTATTTTTGTAATGTCAAACATTTAACCAAAAATTTGACGCTTTGGTTGACATAAATATTTGACATCTGTCAAATGACAGCCCTACGCTTTTGAAACCACGAAATGGATAACCCACTATGATACTAATTGGATAATTAAGTAGATGATTTTGTAATAAATATAAGTATTATTAGTAACAAGTGTTCATTTGAAAAGTCAATCTAGTAGCATGTGATTTACTGAGAACATTTTGAAGTATGTCGTAAATTAAAATTTACTACTTAACCTACGAAGTCGTATATTTTGACAGTTTCATACATACAAATAAATAACAAATAATAGGTATTTATTGAAAACTATAACAAATGTTGAAAATGTTGTCCTTCAAGATCAATGGACTTTAAAATCCTCCGTTCAAAATTTCTGATGATATTCTGCAACATTACTGGATTGTTATTAATTTCCAATCATTTCTGTTCGATTCTCTGTAGCATATCATTCAAATTCAATATAGGTGTTCGAAATATGTTATTTTTTTAGGTAAGGCCACAAAAAGAAGTCGCAAGGTGTTAAATCGCATGAACGTGCAGACCATGCAATTTCAGTATTTCGACTAATTATATGCTCATCAAAAAATTCTCTTAAATAATCCAAAGATTCTGCAGTACAGTGACAAAGTGCTCCGTCTTGTTGGAAATATGCATTTTGAAGTTCATCATCATTCAACTGATTGACAAATGGTTGTAAAATTTCCGTACGGTACCTTTGAGCAGTTAACGTTCCCTGAAAAAATATTGGTCCAATGATTCGCCTTTGGCTTATCGCTGCCCAAACACCAATTTTCTCTGGATGTAGCGATTCTTCATTAATTACATGTGGATTTTCACTACTCCAAATTCTTGTATTTTGTGAATTTAGGTATCCCGTTTTATAAAACCACGCTTCATCAGTAAAGATGACTCTTTGCGAAAGTTCTCCATTATTGTTCATATTTACAAACCAATTACAAAACTGTAGTCTACGTGGGTAATCAATTTCTAACAATTATTGTACTGCTGTACACGGTATGGATAAAGTTGCATATCTTTTTTTAATAACTTGTGAGTTATACCAACAGAAAGGTTTATTTGTTGACTCAAATGTCGAACAGATGTTTGTGGTTCATTTTCCAATATTTCTTCAACAAGATTGACAACTTGAGGTTTACGTTTCTTAAATGCTCCGCTGCCTGATTTTCTTAAGAGACTACCAGTTTCAGAAAAAAGTTTTTAAGTTCTATCCAAAGTATTCTTAAATTGTATATAATCTATTAAAAAATGTGGAAACTCAACTTGAAATTCTACCATGCAATCTTGAACTGAATAAACCCATAAACCATCAATTTTATTACCACTTCGAAAATAAGCCTGGACTATAAAAATTTTATGTTCTAAAGTGAAAGCCATATTAAAACTGAGAAGCAATTTATTTAAACCAGAATCGACGCACGATTATTTTATGCACTAACTGATATTTGTGATTGACATTATCAAATGTCATTTGGATTTACGTTTACGGAACAACAAACACAAATAGGCTCGCAACCATATAAAAAAAATCTGAAAATAAATATTTAGTTACAGAATCATAATTTCCCTACTAAATAGCGATATTAAAATACCCCTACATTGCTCAAAATTGCCCAATCTACACAAAAATATACATTGCTAAGTGCTTTATGTTGTCCGCAGGAAAAATTTCTTACCTTGTCGATATTTTACAACCTTTAGAGACGTATTTTTCAAAATATTTCGTACTGTTTGTGGACTATGTGAATCCCACTTCTTCGGATATTTGCCGAATGGTTTTTGTTAGAACACATACACAAAAATATTTTATCGCACCCTTTCCTCATTCCTACGACATAAATATAAAAATCAATGAATGCAAGAAAAATTTGGAAAAGGAAATGAATACAAGTAAAATACAAAAAAAATAATTATACTAAAACACCAACTAATTTACAACCCTTGGAGAATAAAATAAAAAACTATTCAATACCCGTAAATTATATTAATAGTGGTGGTTCCACAATAAAAATAGAAAATTTACTCCACTTTGACGGGGATATCACTTACGTACTCCCGATGACCTATATTAATGGAATATTAAGATATTTGGAGGGCACAACAGAGAATCAGATGATTGTGATAATTAACTCTTCGTAATAGCGCAGAAGAATGGTTTCAACAGATCGAGGAGCATTGTCAGGCATTAGATCAATTTGTCACGCTCTTCACAAGAAATTTCTGGGACGAGAATCAACAAAACAGGGCGAAGATCAGCCTGTTAACCGGAAAATACAGATTAGGTCACATAACGAGAGAAATGTATGTGTCCAGAATCTTTAATCAATGTAAACATATTAATGACATGAAGGAACCCATTAAGCAAGATAGTGGCTGTCGTACGTTTAAATTTTACATTTTCTACAACCTACTACACATCTATAGATTCAAATGTATGTACGACTTTTAATACCGTTGTTATATAATACAGAGCGATCTTCTTTCATTAGCAGTAGCGTTATTACAACAATTATCACTTGCCTACGTGTATCGCACGATTCCCATTTTTATTTACATCTCTGTAATAATATCCGATATATCTGTATTTTGTAAATAACATTTTTATAATTTTCGATAACCTTTGTTTTGAGGATGGTATATCCTCAGGCTTGTAGATTTCCGCGGTCGTTGTCAATAATTGCTTCTTGGATTCCGGGCTGAAACTGCATCCTTTCTCCCCAACGTTTCGTCCACTGTTGCAAGAGACATCTTCAGGGCTGTTACTACTAGATTAGTTCAGCAACAGTAGTAGCAGCCCTAAAAATGCCGCAATCCAAAAAGCAATCGTGATATATTCTCATTTCTAAGATAAAAATTATATCTAATATACTGATTTTATTGCTCTTGAATTCAAATGTTTTACTTTGAATGCAAGTATACCGGTTCGTTGACCGGTTTCTACTTGCTTATAATATAGTGTGAAACTTGATAAATAATTAAATAAAATTACTAAGCTTTTATTTGATATTTTACGTTATAACTTACGAGTATTTGCATTATCATAATTTTAAGAAAATAGAATAAGAAATGACCATTTTATTTTCGCATTTTGTAATTTATTGGTTCGATTATTTCTTTTATAATATACTCAAATTGTCTCTAACAATTTCTGAAGTTTTATACTCTTTATAAAATTTGTATAGATAAGGTAACGTAACCTTCGGCTAAAATTCGTCATCCCTATGTATTATTTCGATCAATAAATCAGTTTTACCATTGCGGTATAGAGCAAAGTAACATTTTTTCCTTTTATTATGTGATCTTGAACTTAAAATGGGCAATTAAAAATTTCCTTGCTTCTACTTCCCTGGGCTTGATTGCATTAGTTTCCTACAAGGACCAGAATACCAATCAAAGTTCTAGTTATTTCAGAGCGGATAAATATACTCGTCTTTGAAATGAGACCCTTTAAATCATACTTAACCTCTTCAAATTTTGACATAGATTCATCAAACGTTCTAGCCCGTTAATATTCTTATTTTCTATAAGAAGATGTCCTTTTCTAACTAATAAATCCAATGTACCTGTAGTTATAAATAAGTAAAATAAAATTATCAAAACTTTTTTTCTAAATATATTATTGTCGACAAATTTACCAAATTTTCATTATAGCTTTGAATATATCTCTAATACTGTTGCATATAGTTTAAATGACTTTGAAATACATGTTCTAAGCCATCAGATAAATCTTTCTTCATTTCACATCTTCCCTTGAATTTTTTTGTATGTTCACATACAGAGCACTTTTCATGGTTGGTTAATGTATTTATTTTTGCCCATTGTAATACATCTTCCAATTCAATAATTGTAGTATCACTTATTGGACAACTATCAGCATTAATATTTTAGAAAAGTAATTTATTATATATATATTGAAGAGAAGCGCTGAGATGGTAAAACTAAGAACAATGTGTATTAATAAATAGATAAATGAAATATATAAGTTAAATGTTGATGAATATGAATTTAAATTTTGGGCGCCATAAATTTTAACAGTTCTTAGTTGTTCAACGCTATCTGTGTACTATTTTGATAACCAGCTAGCAGTCGTTGAGCAAAAGTACAAAAGTTAATTAAGATATCTCCGGATCTTCGTCGGTGGGTATTATCCGTAAGAGCAATGTAATTAGTATGTGTATTAAACCAAACTCAACAATTAAACAATACAAATAAAAGATTGAGTAAAATAAAATAAATAAAATTTATTGATGTAAATAAGAAAACTGTAACAGAAACCGAATAAAAGAAATAAGAAAACTGTACCACAAATTGAATATTACGTGCTATACGACAATAAATAGAATTAATAAGTTGCACATGTGTTTCCAAACAGTGATAAGGTTAGGTTATGCGAAAATTATACAATCAAATATTTAATTGCACTTAAATTAAACACACTACAAGCAAGCACTGCTTTATCCCAAGAAACATGTATGTCCAGACCGCAAGCCTTTTAATTGATGTTTTAAACGCAAAAATTCAGAAACTTTAATGTGAATATTAAGCTGTTCATAGTAATTCCATTCAGACAAATATTGGCTTCTAGGTTCCATTTGAGGAACAACGCCGGATGCGAACCTGTTTCCGATGTACCCGGCTATGAGGTGGACCGGAAACGCTCTGATCAAGATAGATGCGGAGTACGGCTGCTCCAACACGGGCAACGGCGCTGGCTGCGGTCAACGGCCTCGGTTCTACCGGATCGACGGCATCCCAATCACAAATGATGCCCTGTTTTACTATTATAGTTTTCGCCGCGGCAACCTCCAAATCTGTTCACCAAAAGTTGGGCCAATCACTTGTGCATCGAACGGTCGAAAATTTGGCATGATACACCTGGCCCATAACACATTAAATAGTTTAAATTTTACGATGTTAATAAAATACGGCCATTTGTTGTAGAAATTTTATATCAGACGCCTTCTCGGCTTTTTTTTATTCCACAGCCTATTTTAATTATCGACAAAAAGCCTCGAAGTTTTCACTTTCTCCACATCAATTAAAATATGAATTTGCATAATATTTAAGTCTTAATATGATCGAAAAATTGGTAAAATTATTTTCAAATGCTTAAAATGAAGTTTTCAATATAGGATTAGTTATACTTCGTACCGTAAATATCGCTTTCGCGGGTTCATTATAATTTTAAATCAGTGGGCGTGGTTAACTAGTATCGATACAAAATCTTGATGTAGATAAATTAGATATCTGTAATTTCTCGCGAATAATTTGAATTATGAAAATGAAAAATTTAAATAAAAAAATAAGTTAAGTAATAAAAATAAGTTAATTATAAATTATAAAGTTAACGTCATATTAATTTATTTACATTTCGATACTAATTTCATAAATTACGTCCACCAATTTAATCTTTATACAAGGTGTTTTTATGTGTTGTTTATCTGTATTTCTCATTGTAGGGCTGGAATTTGAGTGCTGTTTGACCCACTGCATTATATATATATATATATATATATATATATATATATATATATATATAATAAAAGTGTTACTCGCAGCAAAGCCTTTGCATACATCCGCGTAACTGTATTATTATTTATTCATTTAGCGAATGGCTAACATGGATTGAAAATATACATATAAGAATCAAATTTTAAAATCAAGACCATTGATCCACTCCAATGCGGAGTCAGTGGCTTCAAAGAAGTCAGTAATTTCACCTCCATATGCTGTAAGGGGGTACTCAACTGTAATATGGTGAATAGTCTGGCGAGATTTTCCGTATTCGCAAGTTGGTGTCTCAATTAGTCCCCATTTGTAGACTGAGTGACGACAAATTCCGTAGGGCGTTATGATTCTTCTTATTTTCTTTTTTTTTTGGTGGGCGCCAGCACGTCCAGGCACTTGAGCACAGTGCTCTTTATACCGCCCTCAATACATTTCTCAGTTTCACTCTGTTAGGATAAAAGCCACTATTCTCCTCAGGGGAAGTTTGAATGCTCTCGTAGGATCCTATATATCTCTTCCGAAGTGTTTCTATCTGAGTTCCTTCAGTTCCTCGCAAGTGCATATTACATAATATTTTTCTCACATTTCCTACTACATCAGGACTCGCTAACCAAGCCCATACTGTACAGATGCTTCCTTCAAGGAAAATATCCAGATATTAACCCGGTAATCATTTTAACTTACTTTTTGTTATTACGAATCAGGTTGGCTGAGAACCTAGCGTGCAGCTCCTTTAGCAGTGATTTAGTATGAAGTTGACCTTCCGTTAGCCTCCATTTCTGTTTATGTTCTCTTTCTAGCCATAACCAAATCTCCCTTCTAACGAAATCCTTAGAGATTCCACATACGAGTTCCGGTCCTATGAAGTTCCTATTAGTACCTTCCTTAGCCAGTTCGTCGGCTAACTCATTGCCTTTCAATTCCCATGTCCTGGTACACATGTTAGTGACACAGTATTATCTCGTGCCGGTCTATTGAGAACCTGTTTACAATGTTTCACCAGTTTAGACCTGGTAAATAGATTCATAATGGCTTTAACAGCTGCCTGACTATCAGTCATTATGTTGTATGTATTTTTTTGTTCACGCAGCCTGGTTCCCGAATTTGCTCTGCGCAGACTGCGACTGCAATCAATTCAGCCTCTAAAACTGTTGTGTTTTCCCAGACTTAACGATATCTTCCTTCTGGGGCACATTCCACATATGCACCTGTGCTCCGATTAGATTGCCATCCATCCGTGTACCAGCTGCCGGCAACACAATCGCTCAAACGACTTTTTGCCTGTTCCCTGGTCGGTATAGATATGTTAGCTTAGCTGTAAACAGAATCTTAGATGCCATACTGTCCTCCGGCGTTCGTGATATTGGCTCTCTCAGTATAGTTCCTGTGGTATCTGTGTACCCCTGCAACCTTACTGGAGACCATACGGCATTGGCCTCAAGCCTCAGGATCGCAGTTATGGCCTACGCTTTCACAAATAGTTCCAACGGAAAGAGACCCACAATGGCCTCCACGGAGGCGGTTCTCGTGCTGTTCATAGCTCCCGTAATTTCCTACAGCTCCGTCCTCCTCGATCAAACAAGTGCCCAATAAGTAATCGTTGGTCTTACTACCACTGTGTACAACTAGTGTACCACCTTTAAGCGGTTAAGCGGTCTATTCTGTAAGTGCAGTAATTTGACAGGCAGAATATATCCCTGGACCTAAGCCAGGTCTCGCTGATCAAGGGCTCACCTGCACAGGAAATTAACCACCTCTTATATTTTTCCCCATATCCCGATCGCGTTCCAAACTGCGACCAGGATAGGTGGATTACAATGAAACGAGATATTCTCTGCATTCTTTACAGATCTTTGTAGATGACCACACGAAAGAAATGCCTTCAGCTGCTCTACAGCGGTATTAAATATACATATTCAAAGGTTTGCTGTATTTTTATAGACTGTAAAAAGTTTCTATAAATAGAAGTAATTTGAATAAATGTCAGTCATGAATTAGTAATATAAATAATATATGTCAATTAAGAATAGTTTTTGAATTTTGAAGATTAACTT
This sequence comes from Melolontha melolontha, assembly GCA_935421215.2. NCBI lineage: Eukaryota > Metazoa > Arthropoda > Insecta > Coleoptera > Scarabaeidae > Melolontha > Melolontha melolontha. The sequence goes on along the minus strand of OW285242.1, from coordinate 75,179,037 downwards.
TTGCATATGTCCATGATGACATAGTATATTTGATAGTGAAAGAAGAAATGTCAAATGTGACAGTTAATAAATATTAAATAAAATTAGAATAAATTAATATATAAAAAGGATATAAATTCACCAGAAGACAGTTTTGAATAATTCCAATATATATATATTTGAGGATTAGTACATTTTGAAGAAGGATATGGAGGTGCCAGAAAGCAGAATTGAGAAAAAAAAAAGATTAAAGATAAAAACTAAAAAAAATAAAGGTTTGTATTATTGTTTAAATTTGAAAGAATAATTATTTGCATTTGTATAAAATAAAACTGTTAAAAATTAATATAAAAAAACATATATCTCAAGCTCAAAAAGCTAATAATGAGAAATTATATACAAGTAGATGGAAAGTGATCAATTATAAATATTAAAACAGATTTAGGTTGTCTAAAAAGTATAGGACAGAAACAAATCCGCGAACCTGGTATAAAAGAGAATTCCATCACGCAATCATAAATTCATCTAGATAATAATAAAAATATTTAACCCTCCGCTTTTTATATTCCTTTTATAGTTGTAGTAAGTAAATAAAGCTCCGTACATAATTTAATATGATTTCTCGATAAATGTTTGACAGGCCTTAATTTATAACTAAACTTTTTTTAATTTATTTTGTATGGCATTTGTGACCATATATTTTGGTTATGACACTTATGACTGCATATGGTTACAATAGCATTTAGTATTTAAAAAATACAAATAATATTGGGTTTCAACAGTGCTGTTTGTGCTACTGAAACTTAATATATTACTTTTAACACTGCATTTATCGCCAAGAAGAAAATACCACATACAAAAAGCCGGGTCATCTGAGAAAGGTCCGAAATCCGATCCAATCTCGGATCGAACCATTAAACCATTAAATGAATTATGTTACTACATAAATATGTGTTTCTCATTTACTAATTTTTAATTTACTCAAAGCTTTTATTTCTTTTATTTAATTTACATAATTGAAACAAAATTGTAAGAATAGTTTCAGAATAATTGAAACATACATGAGTAGGTGAACCCCACCAGTTTTGTATAATACAAAGGCATTTTTAACAATATAAAATATTATTAAATATCTGGTGTGAAGAGCACAAATACAGGTTCACTATTAATATTTTTGTGAATATTAATAGTGAACCTGTATTTGTGTTCTTCACACCAGATTTTTAATAATATTTTATATTGTTAAAAATACCTTTGCATTGCACAAAACTGGTGGGGTTTACCTACTCTTGTATGTTTCAATTATTCTGATACATTACATATGCGGTTAGTCCGTAGTATGAGTGAAGATACAAACAAAATGAACTTTCTAGAGAGATGGCTGTGCCACCTTTGGAAGGGCGTCGTTACTTCACATTGGTTATGTGGACGGGGCGAGGTACTTCGGCTGTCTGACAACAGGCAGCGCTGAATTTACTTCTACGCCCGGTCTGGATAATTTCTGTGATGTGGCGATGTAGTTCTTTTTTGTGAATGTGTCTGAAGATATCCTTTCTCCAGCAGGGGCGTACCGATGAGCCTGTAGAAAGGCGAAATACGTATCTACGTCTCTGGGGAGGAATATGTTCGGACACGTTCACAAAAATATTAATAGTGAACCTGTATTTGTGTTCTTCACACCAAATTTTTAATAATATTTTATATTGTTAAGAATAGTTTCTTTGCTAACTTGGTAATGGATTTTTGTTTAGATAACATACTTAAAGTACTACCATTTGAACTTGCATTCATACATAAATATGTGGATGACTTAATTTGCGCACTACCTGCTCTAGCAATAGACGACATTTTGGAAATATTTAACTCATTCCACCCTAATATTCAATTCACTATCGAACGCGAGAATGAGGGAGGTGTGCCTTTCCTAGACACGAAGGTAATCAGAAACAACAACCGCTTAATGATTGACTGGTATAGAAAACCCAGTAATTCAGATAGAATGTTAAATTGCCACTCATAATCACTCTAACAGCCAGAAAATAAATCTCATCTTAGGCATGAAATATAGGCTTTCTAGGATAAGCCACCCTTCCTTCAAATAACGAAATCTCAACATATTAAAGTAGGATTTTCTCAAATAACGGTTATCTACGCAGTTTAATTAACAAACTAATTTTCACCACACCTTGTTCCTACAATCCAATTCCGAACAATACCATTGCTGAACAACCAAAAACATTTAAATATTACAGACTTCCCTACATTCTTGGTGTATCAGAACGACTCTCTCATGTGCTCTCCACAGAAGAAATTAGATTAGGTTTTTACAATTACAACCCAGTACGAAACTTTTTTAGTAAAATTAAAGACTTGACGCCTTTGCCCTTCCGATCCAACGTTGTGTATTGCATTCCTTGCAATGGATGCAGTCAGGTGTACATAGGTCATACCTCCATTTGGCTAAAAACTAGACTCGCCACGCACAAGAGTGACATTCGGACTGGTAAGAGCAGATGCGCCTTGTCTTCACATATGATTAACAATGATCACACACCTAATTTTAATAATGTTAAAGTCCATCAGACTGTAAACAACTTAAAGTGTAGAGAGTTTTTGGAAATGGTTAAAGATAAATAACAACGCTAATTCGATGAATTTCAGATCTGATACGAACAACCTCAGTGCAATATATGCTTACTTGCTAAACAACTCAATGAACATAAATTCTAAACAACAAACCACACAAAATACCAACTTATCTATTGCCGTTTAACACATTGGTCCTTCTCAATCTTTTGTGTCATTTATTAATTGTATAACACGTTTTTTCTTTTCTAAATGTAAAATTGTTGTGAGGTGACACATTTTAAAGAATAGCCACTTTGACTTTCGCACACCAGTGTATAAAACTTGTGACCTTGATGATGAATAGTGACTTTTTCAATTCGATGTTACACACCCGGAATTAAAAAAAAGACTTTACCGGATCTTTTACACTATCATCCTCTAACATTATTGTATTAACTTTGTGACAAATAATATGTTTTTGTGCGAGTATTGCTTTTGTTCGTCAAAACTGCACGTTGTGGCTCTCTTTTAAATGTGTCTGTCCTGGCTTTTAAAATATAATTTCGAAGTAAACTATGTGTACGCCGTTGTTATTAGTTGTATTAATTTAGAATAGTGCAAACATTATGAATATTGAGACGGGTAATTTCTCCATATAAAAACCAGTTCACATTTGTAAGTATTAACGACTTTCTTTTGTTAATAATTACTTAATTTATTTCCATCTGCTCTTAAAGTGACCTCCTGAGGAAGCATACGAATTTGATGCGAAATATTGGGATAAAAAATAAAGAACTGACTTAAGTAATAGAGTTCAATTTTGCTGGATTCCCCAAAAAACAATTATCCTTTCCATATACATATATGTATATATATATAGCTTCACAATCTTTACGTTTAATATATATATATATATACATATATATAGGGTAAAATAAATTAAGAGAGGGCAAGCGGTCTGTCAATTCAAAACTCATTTATTAATTATCTCTATATTTCGCAACAACTTTGTTGCTTCTTCCGGAGATACTACAAGATTAATGAAAAAATAACATGAAATAAATAAGTGTATAAAGTAGTAGTAAAAATAGTTAGAAAATGTAGAGTTTAAAAAAATAATAAAGGTGACAATAAATTGATTAGATTTAAAACATTAAAGTAACTATAGATAAGAGAAGCCTTTAAAACCTTTAAAAAACATGTATTTGTAAAAGTTAATACATGAAAAATAAAGAATATGAAACGAAACATATAGCAAAAAACTAAATTCACAAAAATATCAAAAAACAATGCACTATAAATTTAACAATATAAGGACCAAATAACAAAACAATTTTTAGATGGTCAACTAACCGCCGAACCGAGTATATTAAAATAAATTATACTTAATCCGTTAGTATCAGATCTATAATTCACGTTATTTGTGTCTCTATTAATGTGGACCATTTATAAAAAGGTTTTTTTTATGGTTATTTTCAACGTCTAAGATCTTAACGTCAACAAAATTGAATGTATGGTCACGATCAAGTGCATGGTCCACCAATGCACAAGATCTCTTTCCAATACGGACATCACTTTTATGCTGTGTGATGTGCTGTTTTAGCCATTGCAATGTCTTTTAAATTATATATATATATATATATATATATATATATATATATATATAATAACTTCGTGACCTTGGTATGATATGGTAAACCTAATCAGTAGGCGATTAAAGGTCTGTATATTACTTCAAAATATATGTATTTAAAAAACTCTACATGTTTCGGCTGTGTACGCCTTTATCAAGAGAATACAAAATATGAATGACAGGATATCCTGTCATTCATATTTTGTATTCTCTTGATAAAGGCGTACACAGCCGAAACATGTAGAGTTTTTTAAATACATATATTTTGAAGTAATATACAGACCTTTAATCGCCTACTGATTAGGTTTACTATATATATATATATATATATATCTATATATATATATATATATATAATATTTTCGTGACCTTGGTATGATATGGTAAATTTAATGAGTCGGCGATTAAAGGTCTGGTTTATTACTTCAAAGTATATATATTTAAAACAATCCTACATGTTTCGGCAATGATGCCTTTGTCAAGGATATAAAAAATATAAATGCATTTATATTTTTTATATCCTTGACAAAGGCATCATTGCCGAAACATGTAGGGTTGTTTTAAATGTATATACTTTGAAGTAATAAACCAGACCTTTAATCGCCGACTTATTAAGTTTACTATATATATATATATATATATATATATATATATATATATATATATATATATAAATTAATTTCCCCAGAAGAAGCAACAAATTCTGTTGCAAAATGTAGAGTTATTTAATAAAGGATTTTTTTATTGACAGACCGCTTACCCGAATTTAAATTAATTTTTTTATAATATATCACGCTCGATAATTGCGTTTCAATTATATATATATATATAATCAAAAATTAATAAAAATTCGGGTAAGCGGTCAATTAAAGAACTCCTTTATTAAATTACCCTATATTTCGCGACAGACTTTGTCGCTTCTTCTGGAGTAACTACAAGATTAATGAGAAAAATAACAAAAAATAAATAAGAGTATAAAACAGTAGTAAAAATACTTACAAAATGTAGAGTTAAAAAATAATAAAATTGACGTACAAAATATAAAAATGATTAGATATAAAAATAAAGTAACTATAGAAACAAGCCTTAAGAACTTTTAAAAAACATATATATGAAAAGTTAAAACATGAAAAATAAAAAATATAATGCAATATAAATTAAAACAACATATGGAACAAATAACAAAACGATTTAAGATCGTCAACTAACAGTCAAACCCAGTATATTAAAATAAATTATACTAAGACTATTAGTATCAGATCTATAATTTATGTTATTTGTGTCTCTGTTGATTTATATTGCATTATATTTTTTATTTTTCATGTTTTAACTTTTCATATATATGTTTTTTAAAAGTTCTTAAGGCTTGTTTCTATAGTTACTTTATTTTTTATATCTAATCATTTTTATATTTTGTACGTCAATTTTATTATTTTTTAACTCTACATTTTGTAAGTATTTTTACTACTGTTTTATACTCTTATTTATTTTTTGTTATTTTTCTCATTAATCTTGTAGTTACCCCAGAAGAAGCGACAAAGTCTGTCGCGAAATATAGGGTAATTTAATAAAGGAGTTCTTTAATTGACCGCTTACCCGAATTTTTATTAATTTTTGATAATATATCACGGTCGATAATTTCTTTTCAATTATATATATATATATATATATATATATATATATATATATATATATATATACATATATACATATATATATATATATATATATGTATATAAAATTAATTTAAATTCGGGTAAGCGGTCTGTCAATTAAAAAACTCCTTTATTCAATAACCCTATATTTCGCAACAGAATTTGTTGCTTCTTCTGGGGAAAAAAAAGTAGAGTTGAAAAATAATAAAATTGACGTACAAAAAATAAAAATGATTAGATTTAAAAATTTTTTTAAATCTAATAATTTTTATTTTTTGTACGTCAATTTTATTATTTTTCAACTCTACATTTTTTCCCCAGAAGAAGCAACAAATTCTGTTGCGAAATATAGGGTTATTGAATAAAGGAGTTTTTTAATTGACAGACCACTTACCCGAATTTAAATTAATTTTTTATAATATATCATGGTCGATAATTTCGTTTCAATTATATATATATATATATATAGACATGTTATGGATAATATATAAGCTTATTTTAAAAAATTTTAAACTAGAAACGGTGAAACTGAGAGAAAATTCTTCAACATAAAAGAAAAGTTGGACAGGGGTTATCTTAAGATGAGACATTTTAGGATTTGCTCACTATTAAAACTAAAAAAATTACTATTAAAAAATGATGTACCGTAGAAGTACAATATATTTTTATTAAAAAAAAACCTCGTTAAAGTAAAATTCCAACTTCATTAAACAAAATAATGTCCATTCTATCACTGAAAGAAGAACACACAGTTAGAAGTCAAAGAAGGAACCAAAATACACACTAACCAGCCAACAAAATTAACATCCGAACAGAATTCATAGACATCGCGTTTTTCCACATCAGCTGAAGGAAGATTTTCACCTAAAAAACAAATAAAATAAAACAATTATGGGCTTAAATTATTCAAGAGGGGCTCAATTTACAAAAACAATAGGAATAACTAAACATAATAAGAATTTACTTAAAATTTTGGAAAAAATGACAAAGATTTTTGAAATTCGAAAAATCTTAAGATAACATTTGCATAAATCATAAATAAAAAAAATTTAACATCAAAAACATTAATTCAGGAATTAAATGAAATTTTGTTAAAATATAAAAATTTTGACATATTAATTAAAATAATTGCCTTGACAGTTATAAAAAAATAGGGCTAATTTTCAATGTTAATTTCCTCAAATTCCAAGAATGCATTTGAGAATTAAGAAGGAGAAGTATTCCAAAGAAAATCTTCAGAAAAGAAAGAGCCATCTATCATCCACTAACATAAGGTCAGATAAATGCCAATTTAAGAACACCTTTTCATAAACGTCAAATTATAAATATTAAAAGAAAAAATATAATTCAAAAACCGAATTCAAAAATAAAAAATGTAATTACAAAGAGTCAATAGAATTTTTCACATTAGCTGTTCTTTGTTCTTGTTTTTCGAGAATCCACGAACTTGATTTTAAAATAACAGATTAAAAATAAAACTTTTAAAAAAGAATTTAAAATATAAATGACTATATTTCTAATATTTTTTCATCACATTTAATTTCCTTGTTGTTTTGATAATTTTTATTTTCGTTAATTTTCATTACTTTCGTCTTACTCACGTTAATCTCCATTCTGCTTCTTCCAATTTCGCTCTTTCATATATTTACCAATTTCTGCATCACTATGTCATCTGCATACAACAGGCTACTCATTCTGACCGGTTGCAAATTCCTATACCCTATTATTGTTTCTAATTGCTTTCCCATTTCCTTTATTCTTTTAATTATTTTATCCATAGCCAGTATGAATAACAATGGACTTAGACTATCCCCTTGTTTTATTCCCTTACTCATTATAAATTCTTCGGATCTTTTTCCTCCAATCTGTATCTTACATCTTACTGTTTCATATACGCTTTTTATTATTTTTACTAATTCTGTGGGTATTTCTCTTTCCTTCAGACATTTACATATTTCCTCTCTATCTACCGTATCGAATGCCGCCTCCAAATCTATGAAAGTCAAATATAATTCTTCTCCTTCATCTATCTTCCTTTCCATCAGTCTTCTCAGTATATATATGTTATCGCTCGTTTGTCTACCTGGCCTAAAGGCAGCTTGTTCTTCTTCCAATAATGACTCCGCATTCATTGTTAATCTCTTTTCTATTATTCTAGTATATACCTTAAAGGATGTTTGGGCCAAACATATTGGTCTATAGTTTTCACACTCCGTCTGCTCTCCTTTTTTGTATATAGGTACTATCAGGTTGTTTCCCACTCCCTAGAAATACATTGTTTTTCCCATGCCTCCTTACATATTTCCCACACCCATCCTTTCCTTCTCTGTCCATCCACTTTATCATTTCCGGAATTATTTCATCTTCTCCGCATGCTTTTCCCATTCTTATTTTGATTATTGTTTCCTCAACCTCCTCTCTTGTTATTTCTTGCATTTTTCTTCTTTGACCTGCCTTTCTGTGTTGTGCCTTTGCTTATCACTCATATACTTCTTCGTATAGTATTGATTCCACACGTCCAGTATATCTTCTATTTCTGTTTTCAGTTTATTTTGGCTGTCTTTTATCGCTTTTATTTCCTTGCTTTTCGTTCCCTTTAATCTTTCAATTTTTGTCCAAAATTTTCTGAGATCGGTTCTTTGTTCTCTATTTATTTCTTCTCCAATTTTCTTCCAACTTTCTGCTTTTGCATTTTTCACTGTCTTTTTCGCTCTATTTCTTTTTCTGTAATATTTCTCCTTATCCTCTTGTGTTTTGGATTGTAAATATCTTTTCCATGCTAACTTCTTTTCTTTTAACTGGATTTTCACCTCATCGTTCCACCAATCGTTCGTTTTTGTTGCTAATCATATTTCTTTGTTCTGCATACTTCTTCCGCCTTTATACTTATCACTTCTTTAAATGTATTCCATTTTTCTTCTAGTGTCCTTTCTTCTTTCTCTTCTTTCCGTTTTTTAAATTATTTATTTTTTTCCTCATATTCCTCTCTTTTCCTTTTTCCTTAATTTGTGCGTTGCTACCTTATTATATTGCTTTTCCGCGGCTTTCCTTTTCGCTTTTGCGCTGCAATATGCAACTACCAGCCTATGCCCTGATCCTATCTCTGATTCCTTTTTCGTTTGTATTTTTTGGAACATTTTCTCTATATTATGTGTGCATACTATATAGTCTATTATGCTTTTTGCATTTCTTTCTTCTGCCACGAATGTATATTTATCCTCTAGTCATTGTTCCCATTTTGTGTTACCTACTATCAGGTCATTTCTCCTGCAGAAATCTATCATTTTTATTCCATTTCGATTCATTTTTCCTCTCCATGTTTCCCCATGCATCCCATTCCTCTATTTTGGTCGCATCATAACCTAGCATTCCAGTCTCCCATTATTATTGTCCTTTCACTTTCCTCCATGCATTCGTCAAGTGTTTTCTGCAGAACCAAGTAGAATTCTATTACCTCCACTTCCAGCGCTCCTTCTATTGGTCCATATATTTGAATTATCTATAACTAACTCTGTTAATTTTATTGTTAGTGCTACAATTCTTGGATTTATAGCCCTATATTTTACAACATTTTTGTCCATTTCTTTATTGACTATTATTCCTACTCCCTCTTTTGCTCGTTCTTCTAGTTTTACTCCCGCGTAATACAGCCTATATTCATTTACTAAATCTTTTGTTCCTTTGCCTGTTTTCTTTATCCCTCTTAGTCCTATTAGCTGTAACTTGTTCTCCTCCATTTCTTGGATTATCTCTATTTCTTTTCCCACTATAGTGTTTATGTTCCATGTACCTATTCCTATTATTTCATCAACCTCTTCTTTCTCTTCCCTTTGCTTCTTTGTTTGTTTTTGTGTTCGTTTGTTTGTCCTTTTTAGTTCATCCATTGGCTGTTTTCCCTTAATCTTATTCCTTTCCCTTGCCATTTCCGTCATAAATTCTACCCTCTTCTCTTTTATTCTCAGTTTTTTTTACTGTTGTCGTTCCTGCTCTATTGCGTTTACTTTCCTATTCCACTTCAATTATTCTCCGTCTATTTCTAATTTCTGATATCCTATTCTGACTCTTTTCCCCTTGCGACTTTCCTCCATACCTTTATCTCTTATTTGTTTTTGTATTTTGCGTTCTTGTGGTGTTCGATTTTCATTCATGTATATTTTGATGTTTATATTTTTAAGGTTGTGTTTGTTTTTCGTTACTTTTATTTTATCCTCGAACTTCTCGAACAAGATCATACATAATTTCCTCCCTAGTTTACGTGCCGCTTTTATCTCTAGCTGCTGTTCGATGTACTTCTCCGTTCTTGTCTTTAACTCCCCTGTTTCCTGTGCTTCCATATCCATACCTGTTATCACTATATTCTTCTTTCTCTTTTCCTTTTCTAGATAATCTATTGTATCGTTCATTGTTACCATGTCCGCTTTCATCTCTTCATATTCTCTTCTAATTTTTTAATTTTCCTTACATATTTCTTCATTTTCTTTACTTATTTCCCTCATTTCTTTCATTGGTTCTTGCAATTCTTTCCTCATTTGTTGCCAATGCATTGACATTTCTTGCAACATTCCTAATACTTTGTTGAGTTTTTCTTCCTCATCCATTTCTGTTTATTTCTGAAATTTTCTATTACGGTACTGTCCTCGTGTTATATGAATTGCCTATCTTCTCCGGTGTTAAGAACCACCGAATCAACTTCCGAATGGGACACAAAAAATGAAATACCTGATTCTTTCCTATTTTCATCCCTTTAATTGTAAAATGTCTATTTTTTCAACAATACCCCCCGATTTGTGGCACACTTCACTCTCTAATAGAACTCTTAATCACTTTATTTCTTCGAGATTTTCCGCAAATACAATGATTATTTACTGCGTGCCAATTCTCGCCACCTCTCTCGCTATTTCCAGGACCGGACTTGTGAAAATACAAATATACAATAAAAGAATTTTAACAATTTACATCTTATTGTATTATTTCTTTACGTTTACATTGGACGCTATACCTAGTTAAGTAGAACCCAAGAGACATAGCGCTGAGATACACAAACAATATACAGAGTCTAAAGAAAAATATGCTTGAGTAATTGCCCACACGCAAACATTTACTATATTTATATGATATAATTCAAGAAGCAAAACTCATAAATATATCTATGTTAGAGTTATTCTAGTAAAATTAGTGAAATATAGCCAAGTGTTTTATTCTCAATATTTAATCTAAATTAGCAGCTTAAATGTTTCACCAAGAAGTGTCTGCAACATCTTATTTTTCATTGTTGTGATGTTATAGCTAGCTAAGACCTCACTAAACAAATTTATTCTTCACTATTTTATATTTATTCATTCTTGGATCCCTCAACATTGAGGGATCCAATTCTAGGACTGTAGGACTAATGCAAGTAATATTAAAATAATCCGACGCTTTCAAGATAATAATAATAGCCTTTATTGTCCAACAGATTTAAAATCCAATTATAGGACAAATATAAAGAAAAAGAAGCAATCAAACAGTTGTTTCCCAGCAATACTATAATAACTACAATTCAATAACTATAATTAATTCATAAAAAACAACTTAAAAATTATAACAAATTATAAAATCCCATATACATACAACGAGATGACCGATGAATGGCCAAGGAGAGCTCAAAGAGAATCTTCATAGGACCAGAACCTGTATGTGGAATCGCCAAGGATTCCGCTAGAAGAGAGATCTGGTTAGGCTAGAAAGAGAACATGCGAAGAAATGGAGGCTAACGGAAGCGCAACTTCACACTAAGGAACTACTAAATGGCCCGGATGCTAGGCTATCAACCAACCTAATTCCAAGTAATAGAAAAGAAACTGTTACCATCGTGATTACCGGACATTATCCTTTAAGGAAACATCTGTATAGCATGGACTTAGTTAGCAAGCCCTGGTGTAGGAGATGTGGAAAACAGAAGGAAACTGGCCTTCATGTATTATGCACTTGTGAGGAACTGAAACATTTCGGAAGAGATCTATTGGATCCTACGAGGGTACTCAAATTTCCTCTAAGGAAAACATTGGCTTATAGACGAACAGAAAGGAACTGAGAGCTCAATTATGGATGGGGCAAAGAGCACTATGCTCAAGTGACTGGACTTACTGACGTCCAGCCCTAATCATTTAGAATAGAATAAAATAAGCTTGTATGTACAAGTTAAGACAATTTATTAAGTTTGGGGAAATGGGTCATGAGCTCCATTTACCTTAGCTATCGTATAGTATAGAGGTGCCCTTTTGTAAGATATTAGACTTAATTATAATTGGTCTTATTCTCTTAATGCATTTTTTTGTACAACTTCAAGACCACTAGTAATAATAAGATGGCATTTTGTCGAACTTCGGGATCATTATAACTCCATCGATCTTCTATAATTCAGGTACATACAAGGGTGAAGGGTGAGGTGAAAAATTATCGGCCTGACAATGAAAGACTGAGATTTTCAGTTAAAAAGTGATTTTATTTTTCTACATAATCTCTCTTGACTTCAACACACTTGGTCCAGCGTTTCTCCAACATGAGTAATCTTTCCCGGAAGTGAGAGTCTGGAAGCCTGTGAAAAATATCCATCACGGCAATCTCAATTTCTTGATTGAACGCGAAGCGCTTTCCAGAAACAAATTTCTTCTCGCGAATTTTGGCATCCAGCTGGTCAAGAAGGTTGGAGTAATATTCTCCTGTAATTGTTCTGTCCTTTTCAAGGTAATGAATTAACAGAATCCCTTTCGCATCCCAAAACACACCGGCCATGACCTTTCCGGCAGATGCGATCGACTTCGCTTTCTTTGGCGCTGAACCACCGGCTTGCACCCACTGCTTCGACTGCTGTTTCGTTTCTGGCGTGTAGTGGTGGACCCATGTCTCATCCATGGTAATAAATCGCTGCACAAAATCGGTGGGATCTTTATTGAATCGGTCCAAACACTGCTGCGAAAATCGTTTGCGCTTTTGCTTTTAATCGGCATTTCGCATCCCTAATTCTTCGTGCAAGATGTTCTTCCAATATCCCCACGGCCTCAGCTATCTCACTCACCTTCACACGCCTATCGTGCAACACGATATCGTGTACCTTTTCGATGGGTTCCGTTTCCGTTTCCGGTGTGGTTGCTGTTTTTGGCTGTTCTTCACGTGGGTCATGTTCGTGAGACGTGCGACCACGTTTAAAATCAGCTGCCCACTTTTTAACGGTTGACATTGAAGGAGCAGAGTCCCCGTAAACTTTTGTCAACTTCGGATGAATTTCCTTAGGGGTTAATCCATCCAAAACGAAGAATTTTATGACAGCACGATATTCTAGTTTATCCATTTTAACAAAAACCACGCAAGACGTCTACTGCGAAAACTCGTGTAGACAAACTACTTGACAGAACAAGTTGAAACTTGTCATACGAACTAATGACAGGTGCACCCAGGCAAAAATCATAAATTTTCGCTGATTGGAACGCCTTCTCTGTGTCAGGCAGAGAATTTTTCACCTTACCTTCGTACTTTAGTCTAAATGAAGCATTAATAAAGTCGTACATACTTCAGTCTAAAATAAAATTTGTTTTACTATGACTTTTCTCAGAAGTTGTTTGAAAACTTCTTCAGTGATGATGTCAAACATTGGCGAATTTTTCAGGTTAGTAGTTTTCTTTAATTTCAGCAGGTATTCACTTCGTTATTGGAGCTGAGTCTATCCTAACAAAGTCCATAATTGTCCTCCTTATTAATGCTGGTATTATCGTCTAGTGTTCTTTTATATTTGCATTATCGCTAAGCAAGGGAAATCAGAAGTAAAATCTAGTGAAAGTGAAAATTACAATTATATAAAAAATACAAAATTGAATTTTTCGATTTATAATTTATATAATAACATATTTAATAAGAACAATTTGTTTACTTTCGAAGACCATTGAACAATAAAAAGGTTTATTTAGTAGTTCTTTTAATCTTTTTTAAGTATATAAATTCTAATCTAAAGGCTCTTATAAGTTATGATTCAATTAGGAAATTTCGCAATAACAATATCTATTGTTACTCATATGATTATCACTATTTTCAAGAACGCTTCTAAATTATTCACATTCAAGGCGAGCGAGGGACGTTGGAAAAACTAAATAAAATTCAATACGAAATCAGCAAAATGTATCACTAAATAAACGCCCATCCCAATTATTGCTTTACTATTAATATGTGTCTTTTGGGCGAGGTTTGTTTGTTCTAAATCATAAAAGAAATGATTGCATTCCTTTACGTATTGACGGAGATAATAGATTTTTAAGGACAAAAATCCATTATTGATTGTTAGTACAGGTACAGATATTTTTGCGATAGTTCACCTGTTATAGTTATTAAAATGGAAAGTGCTTTTGCTTGTTGTATCCTTCTTTCATTGTTTCTAACATGTAAGTATAATCAATTCAAAATGGGAAATAATGAAGTAAAAGAAAAGTTTAAATCTTCAATATTCTGCTTATTTTTCCCGGTCTTGACATACAAAATTAAAAATAATTTTTATGTAATAAGAAATCAGCGATATTTATTTATTCAATTGCCTTTATTTGATTTATTTTTAGCACATGCATTAACGTGTTATTCCTGTGACGGCTTCGACACTACGGGAAGTTGTTTCAATCTGACAAACAACAGAGACTATATAACAAAATGTAGTTCTGTTTCTGGATCGACTAACATAAAATGCGTAGAGTATCGACAGCACTGTAAGTATAGCATAGCATAGTTTAAAAGTGTTAAGTACGAGTATATTATGCTGGAGTTTTCTGGCTTAATTTAATAATTAAACTAAACTTTATGTACCTAATACAGACAAAAAGAGTTGTTAAACTTTGATTTTTAATATATTGTACCGACAATAATCAAGACACATAAAATTTTGAATATTTTTCATTGATTCTTTTGTTTTAAGTGTTATCTTAATTAAAATATTGAAATCATTATTAAATTGATCTAACACATTAAGCATACCAAAATTTTTATTATATAGTTTTAATATGAAAAAAGTTATTCAATGTAATCCTTCTCTGCAAACTCTTCTACTCTGTATCTAAATTCCCTCTATACTTTTTTTCGTTTTTCTTTTTAACGTTCGAATTTTTATTTCGCTAATTACCGTTCGCATTTGTTCTTTTAAAATATCTAAATTTCTGCTTTACGTATCTCCAAAAGTAATAGAACATATGCGTCACGTGTGATGAATTATTTTAAATATGCTCAAAGTAATTCCCTTCAGCAATGATACACTTGACAATTTTTCTTTTCAGTGTTTAAAAGCTCCCAACCAATCTTCTTTGGGAATACCTTCAAAATAAGCGTGAACTGCGGTATCAATCTCTTCTTCAGACGAAAACCTTCTACCCCGCAATTTTTTTTAAACCCAAAAAATAGCCAAAAGTCACACATTGCTAAATCAAGTGAGTACGGCGGATGTTCTATTTCTTTTATATTTTTTCCAGCCAAAAACTGGAGAGTTAAAACTCCTTTATCTGGAACTCTACTGAACACTTCAGGCAAACATTTTTCAGTGTACCACTTAGATGTAACTATATTTTGTCCATCTACCTTAATTGCATTTACTAAGCCTGTACTTCTGAAGAATATCTCGTACATAACCTTTTTCATAGCTTGCTGCTTCTTAGTCATCAGGAGTTTCCTCAACTTCATGAATCCATACACGACACTCTTGGCGGGTAGGTAGGTCGAAAAATGGAATATAATTTCGTCACCTGTCACTGTTTTCGAAAAAAATTGGTGGCCGCCATTATTTAAGAATTTTAAAGTTTCATGGCAAATTCTTACACGCTCTGCTTTTCAAGTCAGAAAGGTGATGCGGCACAAAACGACTTTTGAGGATCCAATCTTGAGTTGTTGTAATTTTTTTTTAATTTTCTCTAAAATATTCAAACAAATTGTGATCTGCTGCATCAGTTGATATTCCTTTTAAAACCAGTTCCTCGTTTGCGTCATATACTGCCTTCATTTTCACATTTTTTTTTTAACTTGTATTACTGTAGATTTGTTCAAATGAAATTCTACCGCGACTTATTTAATGGTGCGACTTTCCAAATTTAACAAAATTTATACTTTGTCTGCCGGAGTCCGTTTTCTTGCCATTCCAAAATGGCAAGAAAACTGACTCCGGCGGACAAAGTATAAATTTTGTTAAATTTGAAAAATATCAAAAAATGGCAATGTTATTTTGACGTTATAAGAATAAATTACAAAACAAAAATTCAAAAATGGTTTATACTAGATTTATGTGAGCTTAACTGTACATATTTACATTCTGAATATTTTGAATTCATTGGCGGCACATTAGAATTTTCAGGGAGATTTTAATTTTGGGGTTCGCGTCGTAATTGGCTTACAATATTTTGGATTTATATTCTATATAATTACATCTTTCCATTTTTCATACGTTGTCTTTTTATTTGAAGAATACCCTGTATATGTTTCGCTATGGCAATATCGTTTACTAAAGACAGTGTATTGAAAATCTCTGTCAATTTTTTTAGAACATTTTGAGATTTATACTTAGTACTAGGTATGTTTCATAAAATTTTATGTCTTTACATTTATGAAACGATGGTTGCTAAATGTAAATAATTTTAAATATATACAATATAATGAGGTTCTCTTGTTGCAATTAATTATTGCTAACGAAGGATAAAGACAGTTCAGTATAACAAAACATTTGAGAACTCACATCCTTTCGCTTTCTATCATATATTTATTACATTCACACACAACTCACGTTTTAATTATATTATAATATATAATTTAATTAGTATTTGGATTATACACATTTATTAAAAAGATTAAAAAGAAATTTAATTCGAAATATTAAAAAGATTACTTTGGTTAATAATACATTTTCATATATTTAAAAAAAAAACAGTTACACTTTTTTATAATAATCCTAGTTGTATAGAAATGTTTAAAGAAAATATATGTATCCACAATATAAAGTCTAAACAAAATATAATTTTACTATGATCAGTTACAAATTTATACAGGTTCATGAATTAAATAAAAGCAAACAAATATCATTGTAAAACTGGAAATATGATTTTGCCAACTTAAACTTAAGGAAATCTAAACAATGAAATAAACAATCTTAAAATGTAATTAGAGAATAAAATATATATCAAATAAAGTAAATATCAATGCAAAATATAGCTATATATAAATAAAATGACTAGATAAAAGAAATTTTGATTTTGAAAAGATGGTTGTATGTGAATGCAAATAATGAATATGTTAAGATATGTTTAATTAAGAATTGGTATGCGAAATGTGAGTATATGTAGAGGTGGTTAAAATAAATATTAAGATATAGGGAATATATGTTATAAATAAAATAATAAATATAATATGATAAGTAATATATATAGAAAGAATTAAAAGTAGTGTTAAAATGAATGAAATGTATATTTATTGGTGTGGCAAATGTTAGGTAAAGAATGTCTATTTATGTATATTAATGTGTTGGAAGATATTGTGTTATTTAATGAAACCCATAAAATCAAGATGATTCTTACAAATATTATTATTAAAAGAGAATATAAACAAGAAAATAGAGTAAACTATTAGATATAATATATAAAGCAAACATAAATGGATATTAATTTGTTTAGATAACATGAATTAAAGTTGGAATACCTTTTATTTTAAATGTAACTATTAAATTCAACCAAGATTTTTCAGTTAACCATATAATATTTGATGATATAAATAAATAATATATGAACAAGGGAAGACATTATTCTTTGAACCTGTAATAAAATAAAGAATACATATAAATTACTTTGCTTTTCTTTTAATTAGGAGAGAAACATATATTTTTAAAAATAATTATAAAAATTGGTTTTACTACAAAGAGTTATGTTCTTTTTTTTGCCAAGTTTTTTTAAAAAATAACTCATTTATATTTCCAATTAAATCTCGGTATTTTTAACTCTCTCGTTATTTTTAACGTGGGGAAATATAATGGGATTATTACCATTACTTGAATTTAAATACAAGGTGTGTATAAATTGTCGCAAAAGCTACACGTAGCGACATTCTTCGTTCGGTTCTGAATAAAAAATCTTAATGTTAAAATGTCGTATCATGCTTCGTAAATTCGTAAATGTCAAAATTTGACAATAATGATTTTGATTGAACTCACTTTGAAATACAAACTTATTGTTCTACAACGTTGCCAAATGTGTTTTTCGTGGAAGTACGTTAATGAATAAATGTTTAAAACAAGCTTTTAAATCAAAAAGAAAACGTTTACGAAATAATACCAGTAAAAATTTTTTCTTTAAACTAAATTGCACCTATCTCTATTAACAGATATCGAAGAGCAACGGTTAGTTACGCACTAAAAGTCTGAACTTCAAGAACCCCGTGAAAACAAACGAAGCATGATACGACATTTTAACATTAAGATGTTTTATTCAGAACCAAACGAAGCACGTCGCTGCGTGTAGCTTTTGCGACAATTTATACACACGTTATATATTATTTATTTTGAAATTTTAAAAGTTATTTTATTTGTTATTGTCAAGTATGTTCAATAATGTTCATAGATAGATATGACATATTTATTGGAGAGTATTCATATTTTTTGTATTTGTCAGTCAAAACTGGACAGACACACAGAATTGTTTTATACATTAATAATAAAATATCTTATGTTATCTCTGTAAAGGAAATTATGCCCAGTAACAATTAAGATATTTGATATTTATTTTTAAATTATATATATTACATTAGGATTAAACTAAAAAGTTAAGTTATCTATGAAAATTCTGTATATTGAAAGGCATAGATACTGATATTTTTTAATTTAGAAATTTATACTAGGGTCGCTATGGTTTTGGTTGTTGATTTTTGAAAAAGTGATATTGATTTGAAGTTTTCGAAGAAAAACAGATTAAAATTGGCAATACATGTGTTGAAAAGCTAACAAATTTTAAAATATAGAATATAATTAATTAAAAATCCACGTACTTGTGCCCAGAAACTTGTGCAAGTAAAACCATGTCAAAATTATAATCTAGTAATAGTATTGATGTTGAAGCTTATAGCTGATATTACATGGAAGGACCCATAATGAACATCTACTAAAAGCCGTCCCTAATTTGTGAAATAAATATTAGGCATAATCAAGAACAATAAATATTAAAGGAGATTCTTTACCCAGAATATCCAGAAGGACATTGTATAAGGGAAGTTCAAGACCATTGATAGCCATTTCGTTCATCTACGGAAAGATTTTTCTGTCTATTCTTCAAGCAGTCAACTGAATACATCTGGCAAGAACTTTGAATATATATAAGGAGATATAGTGGACATAATCTTGGTATTTCTTTTATTAGCTTACCCATTTATTTATATTAGTAATTACTCTGTTATAATAACCTATTTGTTTAAATAGTTTTTCGTGAGTTGTCAAAATTTTAGAATGATCTTTCTTTGTAATTTACTAGAAATCTGAATACTCAGTCAATTTAAACTCATATTTTTATTACTTTTCATACTTATAAAATTATTTGACATCTATTCGTTTATGGGAAATTTGATCCAAATCTCATCATATTAATAGCTTGGCATAATTTCTTAATTGGCTCTTTGTATCTAAAATAAAATTTAAAACATTTTCTTTTAAACTGTGAGGAAATAAGTTGTTTTTTGAAATATATAAAATCATATATAGCAAACGCCAATTAAGTTGGCGCGAGGAGGGGTAAGTTCGCGCAGGATTAGAAGTAGTGGGGAGATTTGTATTTGGTTTTACATCAAATGTCAAATAATTCTCACCTCTGAGCGTGATCCCCTAACAAAGATATTATGTTCCGTCAAACGTCAATGACAAATGTATTCTGACAATTACTTTAGTAGAGGGGGTGGACGTTTTTAAAAACGGCGTCTGCGCACCCCCTCCTCGCGCCAACTTAATTGGCGCTTGCTATACATAACCTTAGTTTTTATTAGCTTACCTTACATAAATAATAGTTATTATAAAGAACGATATCTTACATGTTAATTGGGTGTTAAGAAAAGTTATCTTAGGAAGCTGCTTTGAGAGTGAGGATTAGATTCTTGCAAATACCACTGAGTTAACCGATGGCAATCAAAATCTAAATGTTATTGTATAGAGGTTATAATACGAGGGATTTGTTTTTCACTTACTAAGCGCGAGATTTGAATTTTGTTAAATTTTATTCAATATTTAAATTATTTTTTTTTTATAACTATTATTTAATTGTACGTGAGGGGTTTATCACATTTTTGGAAATACTTTTCCTGACCATCTTATTACTGGAACAGGAAACATTAAATGGCCCCCGCGATCTCCTGATCTATCTCCAAATGATTCCTTTTTGTGGGGATATCTAAAAAATATTGTTTATACTCATGAAGCTGGTAGAGCAGAAAATCTAGTTGCCTTGAGAGAAAAAATAACTGAGGCTGCGAATTCATTAACTGCCGACATGTTAGCAAATGTAAGAGCTAATTTCTACGACCGCCTAGGGCAACGTCTTGCTGTGCAAGGAGGAATTTTTGAATCTCTTGTATAGTTTATTATAATTTTTATAATGCTTTTTTATTTATTTTATTAGGATTATTCTTTAATTTTATTAGAATTACGCTTTTGTTTATGCGACGCACCGCAGCTTAAAAATTTCCTGCATCTACTGAAAGAAATAAGAAAAGCAAATCCCTTGCAATTCGTAAATGTTATTTTAGAACGCATTACAAGTACCTATGTCGATGGTCAAATGATTCTGCTAACTTGTATTTGCAAAACAATCGGAGACAATCGTTGCCGGCCGTCGCGGTCTTCGCCGGCATTGGATCGGCTTTTCCATATACATATACATCGTATATACTCATACGTATTCCCTATGCCTAATGATATTTGACACATGCGATTACTTATCTCTTGAGAATTTATGATTATTTCATTTTTATGTTTTATTAATTTTGCTTCTACTTGATCATGTATATCTTTTCTCTGTATTCTTTATTTTGTGACATTAATTTCTTGACGTATCTTGTTCCACAGTAGTATATTATTTTTATTGTTTTCATCAATGTTATTTATCAAATTCCGATACTCTCTTTTTTTCTGATTTCTTCTTCTTTTACTCTTTCTTGTTTACGCTTTTCCTCATCCTCAGTCCTTTCTTTCTTTCGTGTTTCTTCTTCTTCTGCTCTTTCTTGTTTACGCTTTTTCTCATCCTCAGTCCTTTCTTTCTTTCGTTTTTCTTCTTATTCTGCTCTTTCTTGTTTATGCTTTTCCTCATCCTCAGCCCTTTCTTTCGTTTTTCTTCTTCTTCTGCTCTTTCTTGTTTACGCTTTTCCTCATCCTCAGCCTTTTCCTTTTTGCGTCTTTCTTCCTCTTCTGTTCTATTTCGTTCTAATAATTTAATTATGCTCTCAATATCTACATTTTGTCCCTTTTCACCTTCTTTCAAACCTGAATCGGTCTCCCCTTCCCTAACAATATCAGTATCTTTTTTCCAAGTTTCTTGATCTAAGATTCATTTTTATAACTTACCTTATTAAATAATAAAATATTATTAAAATATTAAATAGTTTAATTAAATTACTTTTACCTTTTTATTCAAATTGTTAATTATAAACGTCCAGTGGCGGCTCGTGCTAAAAATTTTAAGGTGTTCTGCAAGTTTTACAAAAAAAATTACCTTGCACGGGCAGTAAGAGGTTGTCTCCCATCGATCTTATCGTGCTTTCTTCGCCTTCTGCACTGAAGTAATGGATTTCTGGAACGATTGTCAATTGTCACACAAAAAAATAAGAGTCACTAAGCACTATTTTACTAACAAATTATTTCTTATAAATTAAATCTATTCTACGTTCTTTTCGAATTACAAATTTTGTTATCACTTTGTCATTAAAATTGTCTATTTCGGAAATAAACTTTTTTTCGATAGATAGCATGGAAAGAGATGTTAAACGATCTTCGGTCATTGAATTTCTGAGAAACGTCTTAATTCGATTTAGTGTTGAAAAGCATCGTTCGGCCTCTGATGTTGTCATGGGAGTTGTTATTACAATTTCTAATAATTTTCTAGTCTCCTTCAACGTATCTCCCAGATTGTTTTTTATTAAAAATTTTAGAAGAGGTAGTGCGCCTTTTAAAGATCTACAATCAGTTCTTGAGTAAATAACAGACAATTCAGTTCGTAATCTTTCTTTATTAAGGGTGGGATAATAGGAGCATGCGGAAGTGAGTTTGTCCTCAGGAAATTTACCGCAATACTCTCCAAAGCATTCCGAAAAAAAAAGTGATGCCACTACTAGATGCTCTTTAAAATGAAATCGATCTTTTGCACAATTTAAAATAACATCACACACCTCTAAAGCCGAAATTCGATGATTAAATCTGCTGTTATTTGGACGTTTGCGTTTTTCTGGTGGTGGCTCATCGCTTATTAAATCTGATGCTTCACTTATGATGTTGTCAATATTATTTCGAACTTGGCCTAAACTGCGTTCAAAATTTTCGATAGCGTCTTTTACTAGAGTGGGTTCAATTTTTCTTTGCTGCAATTGATTAAACAGGATATCTACATGGGGCATTACATGATGGAAAAAAGTCAGAAAATATTGAAGATCGGATCATTTAATGTACGGCGAATAGAGGCGGCTGCACTACAGACTGTGTTGTTGGAGAATTGTTCTTCTATTTCTTCCATACACTCAATGAGAGAGGTCCTATTTTCGTACACAACATTAATGGTCCTGATATTAAAATTCCAACGGGTTGTAACGCCGTGGGGGATCCTTCTGTTTACAATCTTGTTTAACACTTCTACTCGTTGGGGTGAATTATTAAAAAAGCCGGGAATGTCTTGTAGATTTCCAAAAAATACACGTACTTGCAAATTTGCAGAAGCAGCTTTAGATATAATTAAATTTAATTGATGGGCATAGCAATGTACATAGTGCGCAAAAGGGTACTTTTTTTTAATCAATGCTTGAACGCCTGCGTGTTGTCCGCTCATCACCGCTGCTCCATCGTAACTCTGTGCAATCAGTTTGTTAGGTGAATTTTGAATTAAAGCATCTATGACACTTAAAATTGTTTTGCTAAGTGTTTCTGCATCACATTTTTCAGGAATGACGTAGTTCCAAAAACGTTCAATTGGCTCACCATCACGAACATATCTAAAAATAACTACCATTTGAGTTTTTGCAGCAACATCCGTTGTTTCGTCCGCCATGATCGCCTAAAACGGAGAATTATTAATTTCCTCATTTATTTGTTCTTGGCAGACTTCAAGTATGCACTGTAACAGGTCATTCTGTATTTCTTTGGAAGTGCCTTTAAATACCGAACATTTTTTTAGGTGCTCACTTAGAGTTGCATCGTTAATTCAGCCGAAAAATTAATAAGTCCACGAAATATCCCCGGATTCTCGGAAGTATCGCTCTCATCATGTCCCCGAAGAGCCAATTCAAAAGCTCCACAAAATTTTATACAATTAATAATTTTTGATAAAATATACCGATTCTTTGACACATTTTCATTATGTCTCTGTATATTTACCCAATAAGCAGAATCTAGTTGAGCCATAATATTAGTTGACCCTAGTAACGCAAATTCCATACAATTATGAAGATGGCTTTTAGAATTCTCATGTCGTTTTATTTTCAAACTCAAGTGCTCTAGATCCGTGACCCCTATTTCCGTCCAAGCTTTATCGCCACCAAAAAGTAAACAGGGAAAACAATATAAAGCATTTTTTTGTTGCATCCACAAATCCATTCGTTTTTTGAATAAATATCGCTACTAAATTTACGTGTATAATTTTTCCCTCTACTTACACCAGTTTTTTCAATAGTGATATCTACTAATGGCCTACCATTTGCTTTTAATTTTATCTTTTCTTCGTATGAATATTTAAAGAATCTCTTCACATTAATTAAATTAAAGACCACCTCCATAATACACAGAGTTTATATAAATTGTCAACAATACAGAAAAACAGAAGCACGCGCACTCTAATATTATTGTTTTTACGTTAAACTCGCCGCACAGTAAAAGACACGCGAAAATATTAAATACCTATA
Source organism: Melolontha melolontha (assembly GCA_935421215.2). Taxonomy (NCBI): domain Eukaryota; kingdom Metazoa; phylum Arthropoda; class Insecta; order Coleoptera; family Scarabaeidae; genus Melolontha; species Melolontha melolontha. The sequence continues at coordinate 75,155,085 of OW285242.1, read as the reverse complement.
CCGAATCATATGACCTCCGCGCTGGACTGAATGCAGCGAACATGCCTGGTAAAATCACGCATTGGTTTTAGACAGTCGCGGGGGTAGCGGGGTGCGCGCGGGTATTTTAAGGAGCTCTGAGAGCACGTACGTGTGTACCAGATAAGGAACAAGTGAGCGATCGCGCGAATTAGGTTGGTTATTCCACTGGTCGCCTATTGTATATTATTTGATAATATACTATATATAACCGGCGTTAGTGTTGGAATTTCGGAAGCGAATATCTCGGCTTCTACTGATCGGATTTTGATGATTGAGGTGTCAAATTGTAGGGTTTGATGTACTCTACAGGATGATGTAGAAAAATATGCAATTTTTTTTATATACAGGGGGAGAATTTTCACAACAATATGTTACGCTTTTATAAACATCAGAAATGTCGGAAAAATTATGTAAAAGAAAATTAGTTATAACTAATACAGGTTCGCCCGCCCAATTTTTTGGAAGCTCTGCGGCACTGCAGCGCTTATGCGCCAGCCGATCCTGTTAAAACGTCAATATTAATTAATTATCAAACTGTTAGATTATATGACAACGGTACAAAATTTATAAATATATTCAACGTATTACCTCAATTAATTGCCTCTCACGGTCGATGCGCCAAATATGTAACAAATAAATAATAAATAACATCCAAGTTACTACGGTTACAAATTTATATATAAATGTTCACCCTTAAAACATAACTTCACCCAATCCATCCGTTAAACTCTAGAGCTTAGCATCAGCAACACATACAATATCCAACCCCCAAGCATGCACAGGATGTTAAACTTTCAATCCAATACAGTATGCATATATAAGGTGTAAACGAAATATGCCTACATACTTTAATATGTAATAGTTGTAATAATATTAAGCATAAAATGCTGAAGCACGAAAACTCTATCTCGAACGAGATCAAAGAAAAAAATATTTCATAAATGCGCGTGACTCAAGCCGACTCTATTCCTTTATAACTGCAACGCTACCCGTACTGAAGCGTAATGGTGGGAGTAGTAGATGCGATGATGTATACTGTAGGTCAGGAGTCAGTCTATTATCAACTTCCGTGAAGTATGGCTTATTCAAATCACGAATTAACGGATATCGTCTTACTATGCGGTTAAACAGGTGGAAATGTTAGAACTACTTACTAGAAGTATTTATGAAGGGCAGTTTCCCAACCGAAGATCATCAAATGATTTAATTTTGCAAACCGTTACAGATTGAGAGATCGCGGTACATTGCATCCAAGTTATGAAGGTCGTGGCCGTGAAAGACGATCTTTGGCAACGAATTTTTTCAAGCTGCGGTCCATATCCGTGAAGACTGAGCCGTGTTAAAACGTGTACATACTTCGAAAGTTTACCGATCGGTTAGAAGCTTGTATTTAGGCAAATGACAGTGTGATAACGTGGGGCCTTAAGCCCTAAGGCAGAATCGCCATGTGATAACCTGTGCCCTAAAGGGCTGGTCAGGATCGCTATGTGATAACGTGGGGCCTTAAGCCCTAAGGCAGAATCGCCATGTGATAACGTGGGCCTTAGGCCCTAAGTGCCTGGAGGATCGGCATGTGATGTTAGTGCCGTTTGTGCAAGTTCGTGGCAGGACGCCATGTGATGTTAGCCTGGTCCTGAGGGCTACATCGTTGAGTCTTCACGCCGATATCGTTGTCCCGTTAAATAATACACAAAGTTCGGGTAACATCTTATACTTTAATATATAACACTTATAAACTGGATAACAATTATATACATTATGATCTAACTATCAATAAGACTGTTACTGTCTATCAGAAAGAGAGTATGAATGAGGACATGATTCTGAATAAGAATCTGACTCTGAATAAGACTGAGTGCGTGAATGTGAATGTGAATCTGAATGTCTGTCCCTTGCATTACTCTCGTTATATATACATCAGATGATCCTCGTACTACTTATGGAATATAATACAAACCCTGACATGTAGTTTGTGTTTGCAAACAACACGCGTTAGCGAGGACGTGTTTGTAAAACACGTTACATTTGTATTACGGGAGCGAGGCTGTGGCCTCATTGAGAGTGTTTGCATACACACAACTGCATTGCGTTATTACACCACCCTTCCTGGGGTAAAGAAAAATAACGCTGAGGTGTTTGTTTTTCTTTCATTAAAATCTATACCTTTCTTATTCCTATTTTACAATATTTGTGAACACTGTTTGGGATTATACATTTACAATGGTAATACTTAAATAATAAATTTGCTAAAACTTATGACAACTAAAATTCTAAAATGAAGTTGTTATCGAGTATCACACTATAATAAATACACGGTAAAATGATGGATAGTCTTAATCTATATACAATAATAATAAATATTTAACGAATAGATATATAATATAAATCTTAAAATGATAAATATCCTAATAAAACTGCAATAATAAATATACAATATAGATTGTCAAACTTTAAATGGATAATTTTAAATTCTAAAAGATAATGCTTCACGGTCAGTTTTACATTGTAGAAGATTAAAAAATAATTAATTGATAATAATAATTAATTGATAATAATAATTAATTGATAATAAACGTTAATTGATAATGATAATTAATTGATAATAATCGGGCCTTTGTAATTTGTACACTGTCTCAATCTTGTTAGTCTGTTCGCTTTCTATATTTTATTTCTATATTATGAGCAACTTATAAAGAATAATTGCCTTGTTACGCAGTTTGCCATTCTTGTCTTTTGTTTTTCGCGTTTGGTTCTTGTTTTCCGATTCCTCATGCTTGATATTTTGGTTTTAATTCTTGTGCATGATCGTTTGCTCCCAATTCTTATGCTCCCTTTCCAACCATACTTTAAAATAAATCGACTCTCCGTTTTTCTATCTATTTTCCTCCATGGAAAAAAATTATTCTGGAAATCACTCTTTCGTGTATTTCCCTGGACAGCACATATTTCGTGTCTGTCATGTTCCTGCGCAGAACTATCTTTTGAAGCTTATTCTGACTACAGTAAGGGTGCTTGTACAGCGGAACTTCCCTTATGCTGTAAGCCTTTTCTTCAATATAGAAAAACTTGAGACCAGTTAACAAAACACACTTTTGTTATAACTGTAATCTCTAAAAAAAAATTCTGAGAGCGTTTTTTGTCGTGCAGGATCACTTCCTGGAAGCGCATGCTTGCTTCGTCACGACCTAGGAGCGAATTGGAGTCTTTTTTGCCTTTCTCCTACTTTGAAGTTCGTCTGATTCGGTTGGTTAACGTTTTCGCCAGTTCCACAACTCTAGGATGATCTGTCCTGTAGGTTGCACTGTTGTTGGTGTCGTAAAGGTACAATCGATAGGTCTCTGTCGTCTTATAGGGCTCCAGACGTGATTAGGATGCTATCGAATCGTCCCGTTACTAACCATTATGGCATTGGAATCGACTTCTAAGGCATTTGTTACAAAAATTTCGGAATTTTTACCAATAAAATTAATATACTACTCCTCGTATATTGGTTTCTTTTATTAATTCAATATTATTTTCTTTTGTTAGCGAAAAACTTACTGAATATGTCAGCAATAACTTCTGTTCAATGCTACTTATGCGATCGTTTACAAAATAAACATTGTGTTGCATTTTATTAGTGACCTTGACTTCGCGGATTCCTAAACTGTCTTGTCGATACATACATATTTTAAATCGTTGTTTATTTACTCGCGATTAGTTTAAATATACAAGTTATTGTTTATACTTTTGTTTGTAAACTATATGAAATATAACCTTCTTGTATGGCGCTTATTAAAAAAGTACAACGCATGCATTTTTGCATATACTCTGAACGTAATTGAACTTGTGAAAAAAAAATATAACGTATTTTTGCGTTTTATATATGTATATATGTATATGCGCCTTCTAAACAAAAAATATATTTAAACTTCTGCGTTAATAACAAAATTGCGAAGTGTACGGCGGAAATGTAACATCTCTAAGTCACATAGTACATATTAATTTTTAAATAAACTTGACCTTTACATAAAGAAACGTATGGTACGCGCTTTGCAACTTTTGCATTCTTGCGTAAGTAGACATAAATAACATGGTATGTATGCATTAAATCAATATTATTGTCTCTTATAATACAAATAAACATTTTCACTCGCGAAATGTATGTAGTTTATAGATATGAACGTCTTGCACTTTACTTTTATACACTGAATATTTGTCTTTGTTTAAATTTACTCTAAAGGAATACCTGCGTTTCTTCTTTCCGTGTGGAGCTTCTGTTCGCTCTTGGAGATGATTTCCTCCGTTCCTTGTTGCGTACTTGCACATTTTCTTGGTTTTGACCTGTTAAGCTGTAGGTTTTTTTTTTCCCTGGCTCGTTCCGAATTTCCACTTGGTCTTTTTTCAGCCTTAGATGGCTGGCAGGGCCATCTAGTGGTGTGCATAGGCAGGATCGCCATGTGATAACGTGGGGCCTTAAGCCCTAAGGCAGAATCGCCATGTGATAACCTGTGCCCTAAAGGGCTGGTCAGGATCGCTATGTGATAACGTGGGGCCTTAAGCCCTAAGGCAGAATCGCCATGTGATAACGTGGGCCTTAGGCCCTAAGTGCCTGGAGGATCGGCATGTGATGTTAGTGCCGTTTGTGCAAGTTCGTGGCAGGACGCCATGTGATGTTAGCCTGGTCCTGAGGGCTACATCGTTGAGTCTTCACGCCGATATCGTTGTCCCGTTAAATAATACACAAAGTTCGGGTAACATCTTATACTTTAATATATAACACTTATAAACTGGATAACAATTATATACATTATGATCTAACTATCAATAATACTGTTACTGTCTATCAGAAAGAGAGTATGAATGAGGACATGATTCTGAATAAGAAACTGACTCTGAATAAGACTGAGTGTGTGAATGTGAATGTGAATCTGAATGTCTGTCCCTTGCATTACTCTCGTTATATATACATCAGATGATCCTCGTACTACTTATGGAATATAATACAAACCCTGACATGTAGTTTGTGTTTGCAAACAACACGCGTTAGCGAGGACGTGTTTGTAAAACACGTTACATTTGTATTACGGGAGCGAGGCTGTGGCCTCATTGAGAGTGTTTGCATACACACAACTGCATTGCGTTATTACAACAGCAACATTGAACATCTTTAAGCATTCCACCTGTTTCACACAAATTTGTCCTCTTTAGACCAAGGAAATTGTCATTTAAAAAAGTGGCAAATAGAACACAGAAGAAAAAATACTAACATTCAATTAAAACTACAAATGTAATTTATTACACAAAACCCTTATACCGTTCAAAATTTTTTAAGAAACGTCATTATGTTTTTTTTTGCGGGGGGATTTTACAAACGTCAGGCCATTGACCTACTTATAAATACCAACACAATAGCTGGAGCATAAGAAAATTTTTGATCGAATACGTGTCTATAAAAGTTTTCACACAAAGACCTATTACTACATTACCGAAATATGAAATCAATTTTTGGTGAATTTGAACAAATACATGCCCATTTGTTTGTTGAGCCGACAACATATAAACATATAATTTCTATTTATTTCGATTTAATCTGAATACAGAACCGTATTTGAAAAGTTTAAAGATTCGATAGAATAAAATTTTTTGTAGATTTGAATTCCTGTCTTATGTATCTATTATATATTAGCGTAGGTCGGAATATTTCATTTAAACCCTGTACATATATATATATATATATATATATATATATATATATTAAAATAATAGACTTTTTTATTAAATATATATATATATATATATATAGTAAACTTAATAAGTCGGCGATTAAAGGTCTGGTTTATTACTTCAAAGTATATATAGTTAAAGCAACCCTACATGTTTCGGCAATGATGCCTTTGTCAAGGATACGAAAAATATAAATGACAGAATATATTCTGTCATTTATATCCCCTACATCCTTGACAAAAGCATCATTGCCGAAACATGCAGGGCTCCCCCAAACACATATACTTTGAAGTAATAAACCAGACCCCCAATCGCCGACCTACCAAGTCCACCATACATATATATATATATATATATATATATATATATATATATGGTAAACCCAACAAGTCGGCGACCAAAGGTCTGGTTCACCACCTCAAAGTATACACACTCAAAACAACCCCACATGTTTCGACAATGATGCCTTTGTCAAGGACACAAAAAATATAAATGACAGAACAAAAATGTCAAATAATTGAGTTGCTATGGTTTAAATTATTCAAAGATACATTCCAATAGTAATAATAAATCATGCCTTAGTATTCCAAAAAATAGATAGCAAGGTGTGAACATATGTGTTGTTCGCTGCCAGCAGCTTGTGTCTCTTTCTGGGTATGAACTTGTGTGTATGAACCATAGCAACTCAATTATTTGACATTTTTGTTCTGTCATTTATATTTTTTGTGTCCTTGACAAAGGCATCATTGCCGAAACATGTGGGGTTGTTTTGAGTGTGTATATTTTGAGGTGGTGAACCAGACCTTTGGTCGCCGACTTGTTGGGTTTACCATATATATATATATATATATATATATATATATATATATATATATATATATATATATGGTGGACTTGGTAGGTCGGCGATTGGGGGTCTGGTTTATTACTTCAAAGTATATGTGTTTGGGGCAGCCCTGCATGTTTCGGCAATGATGCCTTTGTCAAGGATGTAGGGGATATAAATGACAGAATATATTCTGTCATTTATATTTTTTGTATCCTTGACAAAGGCATCATTGCCGAAACATGTAGGGTTGTTTTAAATATATATACTTTGAAGTAATAAACCAGACCTTTTATCGCCGACTTATTAAGTTTACCATATTATACCAAGGTCACGAAAATATTATATTTATATATATATATATATATATATATATATAATTATAATAACATAGGTGGGGTTATTATATTTGCATTGACATTTGCTACCATAAATTAAATAATTAAAGTAAATATTTTTGTATCAATTTTTATTGTAATGGCTAACGTCTGCAATTAAAAACAGTATTTCGTAACGTATCAACTCGTGACACTTGTGGTGTTGCGGACGTACTAGTCGATAGAATGGATGACATTGTAACCATAATTCTTAAGAAAAAATATACAAGAGTTACTTGATAAATAACGAAGCACAGAGAAATTGATTCTTAGACTAACAATATAACTATGAGTTTTAGAAAGCATTTTGTTTAGGTGTTCCTAATTTATAGACAACATTTTAGTGTACGACAATATGACTAATATGCTGTTTGCACGATATGAATAAAGTTATAATAATCATTATGCATTATACAGAGACGTATATGTTTAGCTCCTATTTGTGTAATATCTACGTTCAAAGCCAAGAGGGTAAAATTCCATATCATATTATAAACATCGACAAACACCTACCCTAAACGCCCGCCTACGAGTGCAGAGACTTATTATAAACAATTCTAAGACATACATATACTTTGTAAGATTAAGAATAAGTTAGTTGTTACCGAATCACTGTCAGAGTGATATCTATACAGGGTGCATTTTTTCCACTCTAGCTGAAAGCCTTAGGATCTTAAAAGAACAAAAGAAACGAGAAACCGTGTCAAATATTATGAATTATGCTGTACTCCATTATAATAACAGCGTACATAATGCCACAAACTATACACCCTTCCAAGTCATTAGAGGAAAACTCGATTATAAGAACACGTTCAACTTAAATAAAGAAAACTAAATCACACAGTACATTCAAAACCACTCCGAAAATTTAAGTATTCTTAATACAATAATTCACAATAAACTAGTAGATAAACAACAAGAAAACTTAGAAAAAATAAATAAAGTTAGAAAAAATCCAGATATTAATATAAATGAACCTCTCTACCGTAAACAAACAAGGTTCACTGAATCGAAAAAAGTACCTTTTATTACTGCTATAAACCCTACTGCTGTACCTACATGATAATAAAATCAAAATAAATTCTAAAGTTTATCATCAATCGTTGTTGAAACCTCAACGTTTTATTCCAGATAACAATGGACACGGGTCTGACCAACGCAAAGTTCATACTAACATTCAAAATGCCTATTTGGAACCTTAGGCTCTGATAGCTAAATCAATATTGACTCTCGGTTCATAAATTTGTATAAAAATAATAATGAAAAATTGTATAACACCATGTGTGATCAAAACAAAAAAAAAACGTATTGGGAGTTAGTAAAATATACCATAATAGCTTTGGGACGTTGAAAACAAATTAAAATATTTTATAGAAATTCGAATTCATTAAAATGTTGTAGCAAGCTTTCTCATTTACTGTCATTTACAGTTTAATGATACAGTTATATTCTATCCAAAATTTAATGAACAACATAGAGACAGCCTTTACTATTTTCAACTCAAGTGATAGTTACAGCCAAAGCTGTTCAAAATCCATACACCTATAGTTGCTGTCCCATACAAATATTCCCAGTTATACTTTAATACTATGACAATACCCACAGAACCCTTCCTTTTACTCAATAACACAGATTACTGGGTTACTGCAAGAACCGAAAAATACACGCCATGCAACGCCTCTTCGCATAGAAGAAAGTCAGTGCAACAACAAAAGAATCTTCATGATACCAAATCAGTATCGTGACCTGAAAAAAAGGGATATCTAAAAGAAGTAGGTGACCAAATATAAATAATACACGAGAACTTCGTGAACCTTCATTTCTCGACTTAAGGAGGGAAGAATTATAATAATCATTATGCATTATACAGAGGCGTATATGTTTAGTCTCGTATTTGTGTAATATCTACGTTCCCAGCCAAAAGGGTAAAATTCCATATCATATTATAAACATCGATAACGTCTACCCTAAGCGCCCGCCTACGAGTGCAGAGACTTATTAGTAACAATTTTAAGACATACATATACTTTGTAAGATTAAGAAAAAGTTAGTTGTTACCGAATCACAGAGTGCTATTCTAATAATTATCTATATACATATAGCATAAATAATGAATTTAAAAAAAGAAATAAAGATAGAACGATAGAACGATACAAAATTACATGAATCAGCCTGTAATTTAATAGTTTGAAAGACAAATAATATAATTTACAGGTGGATACATTACACTATGATTAGTGCCAAATATTTTAAATAATAAATAATTATTTTGTTTATGCGATTCGTTAATAATTCAGAACTAATAATATTATTATTACAACCCTAAAAGTCCTTAAAAGTAGAAAAATTGTTTCATATACAGCTGTAAAGAAGGGCATAATGAACATATAACTTCAATATTTTTTGCAATTGTCTGACCTTTTGAAAATACCAGTATATACCTAGTTTTTTAAAATATGAAGATCTGGATTTCGATTAATATTTTACCTTGAAGTTATATGTTCATAAGTTATTTGGTCATCATTTTTCAATTTATTACTTACAATTTCTTACTACAGGTTGCGTTTTGGAAAACATCAACAATTAAATTTCTATACTTCTTGTTTAACAATTCAAAATTATTATGTTACGCAACCAATTTTATTCAGAATTTTCAAGCACTATTTATTGGTGAATAACTCCTGCTTTTTAAAAAAATTAGCGAACACTTTATTTTCATTGATTTTTTAACGATCTGCGGAAAAATAGATGTAAACCTAGTAGGAAAAGTCACATTGGTGGACTCTGCGTTGCTAGCAATCTTCGCAATCACCCAAGAAAGTTAGGCTTTTCCTACTCGATATAGAATGTACTTTAAAAAAGGTATAAAACTCCTTACCACAATTAATACTAGTATTCTAAATACTATTTTGATAACAAAGTTGTCATTCTCAGTAGGTAAAATGACTGCATAACTGCATGGACATATAGACTTCCATTGTTTTGAATTCTAGAGACTTTTTTATGTTTTTATAGTTCTCTTTAATGTATCAACAATATTCAATTTCACGAACTTAAATGTATTACTAGCCTTACACCTGGATAATATGCTACAAAATCTTTGCAGTGATGGAGGGCAATAAATGGAAGAACTTTTTAGCATCTTTTTGTTCTGGCCTTATTGGAAAGTTAAATGATTTTAATATACTTCACGTTGACTGACATGGTAAGCAACTTTTTATACATCTACAAATTATTTTTTTGTTAGATATATAAATTTGTCAAGTTAGCAACTACATAAATGTGTCAAATTTGTTTATATTATTATTAAGTAATTTATTGTGATTAATAAAGGTGGAAAATTATACATTTTCTGAATATGAATAGTGTATGGTGAATATGGAGGTTCTGGTAGGGCAACGCATCGTCACTGTGCAGTGTTGTACCCAAATAGAAGATCAGTGACGCGCCGTCCATATGGGCAATGTCGTGCAGCGCACAACGGCGCCAAGGCCTTAAAGGCGCCTACGGCCACTTGTGATAAGTTAAATTTTAAAAATATTAAAAACATTTTTTGAAAGTTTACAACAAATCAACAAATTTACATAAAACAATTATTACAATTATTTTAGCATTGACAGCAATAATTTTATTGCTACTTCTGTGGGAGAGTGGCTGGTAATTTTGGCTCAATACATATAGGGTAAAGGCGCCTATCAGTATTTCGCACGACGGCGCCGAAGATACTTGGCGTTACTGTAGAAGATTACCATATCACATGACATTTAGTGCTATTCATCGACGTCTTAAAGAAACTAGTTATTTTCAGATAAACTTCCTCTTTGGAAACAACATCTTCGCTAATGCTAATCTTTCTGTGGGTTAGGAGACCAAATACAGATCGCTTACGTACTATACAAATTGTTGATTTTGACGAGCATGTTTTGGACGCGATTGAAGATCCTTCAAAACGTTATACGGCTTTAGCTACAATTATGGGTTGAAGTAGTTATACTATTCTAAGGAAAGAACAACAGTTGCACCTCTATCCTTTAATAAAAATACATGCATAAACGCCGCTTAACTTCTGAAAATTATTTGGCATTTCCGCAAGAACTTCACGTACTTTTGGAAGATGTTCCGTATGGTGTCAGACAAATAATGTGGTTTCAGCATGGTGGATTGCTTCCACATTTTGGACATCAGGTTCGAAGGCATTTAAATGATACCTATACAAGAAGATGGATTGGCAGAGGAGGTCCTGCATCTTGGCCTGCACGAAGTCCTGATTTAAGTATGTTGGATTTTTATTTGTGGGACCAACTTAATACGAATACGCTCACCTATGAAACACCTGCCCAAACTTAAGATGAACTAAGAGGACGAACTTTACAATCACACAAACACCTAGAATATTTGAGAATGCCCGACGGTCGATGATTCGGCGGTGCTTGTATTGAAATAAATGGTCGAAATTTTGAAAAAATTATCTAGATCTTTTAACATTCCTCTTAAATTTATTCCTATTTCATTGTTTATTTTTATTCCGTTAAAATAAAATTTTCTAATTTTGTTATTACAATTATTCCATGTACATTTTTAATATGGAATTTAAAATACTATGACAGTAATATTAAAATAAACAACTTAAGGATGCAATACAGGATTAAATAGCAATCGTGTCTCTTATTATCCTTAGTATCTATTAATAACGTTATCCTGAAAGAATTTAATTCCTATAAGAACTGTACTGCATCTAGAATATGTGGTTGCTAACGGAAAAAATAATCTATAGATGTATAAAAAGTTGCCTAGCATGTTAGTCGAAACGAAGTATTTTAAAACTATTTAGCTTTCCAATAAGGAGTTTCCCGATCAAAAATATACTAAAAAAATTATTCCATCTGCTACCCTCTATCACCACAAAAATTTTGTCTGGTGAATTTAGATGGACTCTGCATATTATAACAAAACTATTGAGGGTGCTTACCGAAAATATGATACAACCGCCGACAAGGTTATTTGCGATTAAATGTGGGTTTTCAGTATATGGTAGCTCTTGCAAAAACTTTACGGGACATTATTCGGAAACATCAATTATTTTACAGAAACAGTCAAGTATGACAAAACATGTAACTTAATTTGAAATATGAAAACAAACGTTTTTGACAAAAGCGTGGAGGAGGGTATAAAACTACCATCAAAAATCGTTCCTTAAGTTTGATTATTATGCATTATTATGGTTATTGCTGAAACAACCAAACTTTAATAATCGTGGTCTGAAAACTTTCAACAAAAATTTCATATTTTTGCGGCGGAATACTCTTAATTTTGTGAAGTCTGATTGGTTAAAACCTTCTATTTTCTATTCGCATCGTAAGTCTTTTCAAATTAATGTCCAGCCTTATGCAATAAAATTAAGACGGTATTTACATGAAATACTTATTTTATTAGTCAAAATATGCGCAATTATACTCTATTACTTCGTTCCATCGCAATTCTAAATCTTAAGTATATTTTCCGTAAAAGCTTTTATTTTCGGACTACGAATCTTTTCAAGTCCTCGATGGACAACATCCTGATTTCTAAATCTCTTATTTCAAATCAATACGAGGGTGAATTGATATCTAGTTAGCCTAGGCCATTTTCTCGAACAAAATAAAGTCTTGTTATATTTCCATAATTTTCCATAATGGCAGAAATAATGACATTTTAAAAGTGTCACTGTAAAATCTTACGTCAAGAAGTTGAAATATGGCTGTGCAGTAAATTTTGCAAGAAATCATGTCGAATGCAAATGTGAAAATCTATAAATCGCTGTATCGGGGCATCATAAAATACTTGTATTTGAAGAAGTTAAGTGGTAAGCAAATTTATAAATATATGTTTAACACACTGGCGATCAATGCCCATTAAATTAATCTGCAAGAGATTTCAAAATCATGACAATTAGTTATTTAATCATTTAAATTTTCCTTAACCTAGGAAAAGTTCATAGTTCGACTGCAGTTCTGTTGTCAAACCTTACGTTTTGTATTACACACAGTATTTTACAAGTATGGTAATAAAATTTAATACAAATTACAATTTACCGACATCTGATCGCACGCCAATGATAACGTGATTACAGAAAAAAAACATTGTATTATGTATAACTCTAGTATCTCACAAAAATGAACTAATTAAACGTGCGAAATCAACTAATTAACCATCAACTAAAAATTCAAAATTATTATTACGTGAAATCAACTAAATTTTATCATTAATTTAATACAAAATTATTTTGGGATAGAATCTTTATAACAAAGTTATGAACGTGAATTAATTTTATAAATGTTTAAATATCAAATATATGAGCGTTAATTATTTGGATAAATATATAATAATGAAATAAATTATTTTACACTTTACGTAAATCGCGTAAGAAGCAATTTAACGGAGTTTCCAAATACATATACGAATTAATGCCGTTTTGATTAGCATTAAAAAATCTTAATCGATATAAAACAAATAAGGTATCTACGAGAATTTTCAAGTTCGCTGCATTAAAAAAAGGCCTTGCACAATATACCTCAACGGCTGTAAGACGACACAGATGACACGGCCCAAAAAAAACAACGTAGGAGTCTTGATACAGGTGTTCAGGCAAGAACGAGGTAGCCTAGACTTTCTAGCACGTTGAAGGCGTGCTTATCTGATTTTTCTCCTCGAATGCGAAATATTATAAATTCCCAGCAAATGGATAGACAAAAGAAAAGCTTGAAGCCTATATACATCTATGTGCCTAAAAACAAAAGACGTCCAATCATTCGATACGGTAATGGGCTTTCTTTTTAAATTTTCTCACTGCACCCTAGTCGAATCCACAAACTGCGTTAATTTCCAAAATACTTAGGGCAGGCGTGAATCATATTTCGATTATCGGAGTACACCAACAGAAGTGCTCGAAAGACACCCGCGCGAAGAGCGGCCTTGTCGAGGATCCGAACAAACCATAGAGAGGACGCAACCGATATCAAAGAATATAATGTACTAAATCTTAAATGTAAAATTTAAATACAGCGCGGTATAACTTGATCCACGCTAAACTTTTAAACCAAAGAAAAATAAACTGTAGCAATTTATATTGATTTAAATAATTGCTGTATTTTCTTGTTTTTGGTTTCTATTACTTTTGTTTACATGTACAGACTTGTTTATATTCATATATTTTATTAGTTTCAATTTTATTTCTTGTTTTATGCTTTTTTATATTTAGGAGAAGTTAGTATTTATAATAATATAATTTTTTTGTTACTAGTAGTATTTGTTATGTATGTATATGATTTATAATTTTATTTTTATTTTATCCTACAAATGGAATTATAATTCTGTTAGGTAAATAAAAAAAGAGATTATATACACAATATAAATAATATATATGTTTACATTCACCTATTTTTTTTTTAGATTTTGTACGTAACATAACCGAAATACACAGAGGATGTATGTTGGCCGAGAATGCAGATACGTTTTGTTCTTCATTAGCTACAAATGGTTATACCTTTTACTATAACGTAACCAAATGCAGAGTCTGCTCAGAAAACTTGTGCAATGCCAGCTACCATTTAAAAGTAGGTGTGACTTCTATGACAATGACCATAATTAGTTTATGTGTTATGTACTTTAAATATTAATGTTTTACATGTGTGTTTCAAGTTAGCGTTAGTATTATAATGTGTAAAATAAATTTTTACTGTGTTTAATTTGTAAATTTGTCTTCAATAAATTTTAGATAACCTTGTCGTAGCTTCATTTAAAATCAGCTCTAATAATAAATTTTATAAAAAATTCTTTTAGATTGGTTGGTAAATAATAGTATTTTTTTGTTAGTGTGCAAACATTTTGTGAGATCACGATTATCTACTAAATAATAAAATCTTTTCATAATATTAACTCGATATGATAGGAAATGTGTGAACCGATTTAATGGAGACATTAGCTTTTCTCATTATACTGTGTGGAAACTACTTATAGAATAAATTCGGCAATTTCAAAATGAATGGTATTTTAGTAAAACGCTAAAACAGCGCTGGTTTCACTGTGTTGTATTACTGTACCTATTAGTGACGGAGACATCTTAAGCATTTTTTTTAATGGGATGCTATATCTTTTTTTATAAATTAGAACATAGTACTATTAAAAACATTTTCAATGAACTCACACTAGTTAACTCTATATTCAACAGTTGTTGAGATTTTTACATTTTTACTTTCCAACCACAGACGCCTAGTCCATATTCTGTTCGTATATCATGAATTGCGATTTAACACGAATCAAAATACGCATAGAGAAACAACTACTTACCAAGTAAGAGTAAATACATCTTCTCCAGAAGGAATATTGCAGGGTTTATAAAACATCACACATCCTGCCGTTTATATCCAAATATCAAATTATAGTAAGTCACCAATAATTTTTCGACATGCTCATGTGTTAATAATTGTCTGTCGCCGTAAATCCATAATAGTAAAACACATTTTTTACTAATTTCCAGTATAAATTACAAAATATTATATATACTATATATTCAGAAATGACAGTACACTGAGGAAAAAAATTAGTAATGGTAAGTAAAAAATTAATTACTGCAAATAAAAACTAAAGTTAAATACGGCACAGATAACTGGAATAATTATGGCAAATAAACCCTTATTTCTAAGTCAGACTATTCGCTGCAACAATACTGATTATTCGTAACAAATACATTAAAAATATTTGCATCAGTTAAAGTAGATTTACTATTGTAACTCATGGGAAGTACTTGACCCAAATAAATGGATTTATTGGAATAATGCTACGAGTTTAGTTGGACCAAATGAATAATTACTAGTCACAAATGAAAAGTTTAATTGTTATTATTAAATATTTTAGTAGTAGTAATAAAATAATTTACTTACCCCAAAAAGCGTTGTTTAATAGGCCGAACTAAAATAATTAGTTATATATATATATAATAAATTCATAATTAAAACAGACCTTAAATTGACGAATAAAAAAATCTATTATATATATATAATTGACTTTTTTATTCGTCAATTTAAGGTCTGCTTTAATTAAATATGAATTTTTTAAGATGATTAAGTTCTTACATGTTTTGGCAAGAGTTATATTTAAAATGTGAATGCAATTCTGTTCACATTTTAAAAAAACTTTGAAGGCCATTAGTGCCGAAACATGTAAGAGCTTAATCATCTTAAATAAAGTCATATTATTAAAACAGATCTTAATTCGACTACTAAAAAAATCTGTTACATACAAAGGTCAAGAGAAGAAAGAAATATATAAAATGTATATATGTATATATATATATATATGCGTGCATTGAAATGTGTTGTAGAGGCCGAGGTTAATTCTTGAGGAGACCAAAATGATAGCTTGAACTAGGAGGTTGCTTTGTGAGATAGAATTAAATATATTTAATTTATTCGGTTATTTGATTAAAAAGTGATTTATTGATGTATTAGAGAGTTGTAGAGTTAAATTCTCGTATGATATTTGATGTTTAAATTGAATAAGCACCTTTCTTCGTCCCCATTACTCTTGTAAGTAGATATAAATTTTTTATGATATCATAAACCATAAATTAAAATTATAAGTATATTTCTATTGTATCCAAGCTTGTAATTAAGAGATTCAATTATTAGAAATATAGATAATAAAGCTTACTATTAACATTTCTTTGTAATAATTATAATTGAAAAGTTTGTTCGACGGAATCAGGGTTTTTTGTGCGTATCTGTTTGCACTTGCGTAAGTTTTGTTCGTGTATCAGAATCTGATTATACAGTGTGGTTCTCTGGGGAAGACATTAATAGTGAACTTGATTATTTTTAGATAAGTTTGTTCGGATTCATAAAGAGGATGTTTTCCATTCATTTAGCTGTCAATTTACAATGAATGTTTTTACCTCAAGTATTTTTGTATAATACAGCATTTTTATACTCTGTAAAGATAGATTTTTTCTGATTTTTTTAAATTTTTGTATTAAATATTCATTTTAATTTTATCCTGCGTTTCATTTAGTTTACTAATGCCAATATTGCTGTGCTAACTTAACTTAAATAAGTATATCAATTTTTGTGAACATTTCACTGGCGCTCAAATAACATTGCAGTCACGCGTTTCCTAACTGGAACCCGAGAAGTTAGAAGTCTCATATTTGAAAATTCACCGGCTGAGAAACCTAGTTGGGAAAACTAGTTGTGGATGGTGGCGTGCTAAGTCTTCAAACCACTATTCATAGCAATATGTATACCATGTTTTATTATTTAATCTATACGCCATCATCGGCACATCACCACCAATATCAATATATGTAATATATTCATTTTTCAATAGCACCGACGTAATTAGTTAACTATAGTTCATAAAGCATTTCTTTGCAGTTCGTACTGCCCAAGTGCAAACCGCAAATTGTAAGGTACTTTATCTCTTTCAACACACATAGATACGCGCTGTAATACTAAACACGTGTCATTTTAAGATATTCTTATGCCTTAGATTTGTATAGCTATAGCTTTGTGGTACTGAAACTTAGCTCTGAACGATTTTTTCATTTGCTGATTACAAACAAAAATATACTTCACAAAACTATTACTATATATTACGAAATCCAAAATTGAATACGTACGTTTTAAATCAGGAATATTAGTTTAACAGATTATAAATTATATGAAATAAGAATCTTTGTCGTTTCCATAGTTCATAGTATCATCATAATAATGTAAAACCAAGTGAAGTTGAATACGAATATAACATACCTACAGTTAGGGTCACTGAGACCGGTGAAAAGAAACGTCTAAATTAAAGTAAGATATTCTTCGTACCTATTTTATTACGTATCGACTCTGGAAACGAACAAAGAGCTTTGCTATGTTCATATAATAGCAAACAATGAAAGCAACCAGAAACAGCTTACTCACTATCAAAATTATTTCTAAACATTAGATAGGAAAAATATAAATAAAAAATATATATAGTTAATTTTCATAAACTTCTTTTAATATCAAAAGAAAAATAATTTCTTAATTGAAGTGATTATATTTATAAATTTAAGCACAATATCAAAAGAAAATATTTTTTTTTTGTTAACCGAGTGTAACAGTGCATAAATACATCAAATTCGTGTTCCACAGTAAAACTTCTATCATTAATTATTTTAACACCTATATGTTATACGTCCATGAAATCTGGTTTGAAATTTTACTAAAAATAGTAAGATAACTAACAGTACACTTAATGGTAACACTATCTTGGTCACATCTTTCATTGAAGTTGAAGAACTGTGCTTATTGAAAATAGAAGTTTTACCGTATACAAACATACAATCGAAAGTGCAATCCTTCAAATAAGACAGGGTAATGTTTAGTAAAATACATAGTTATCTAGAAAACAGAATTAGAAATATTGGTTGAGATTAAAAAATCAAATAATTAATCTATAAACATAATATATAGATCTTTCATATATAGGTACTTTATTTCCTAATAATGACAGTACTTTTAAAACTGTTTCAAGAAATAGCTAAAGCAATCAAAACATGTTAAAATTAATTCAATTCTTTATATATAAATTTATAAATCTGAACTGAAAAACGTATGTATGGGCGAAAAATCAATTATGTAGTTAAAGACACAGACTATCTAACGGGTGTTCATTTGAAAAGTCAATCTAGTAGCATGTGATTTACTGAGAACATTTTGAAGTATGTCGTAAATTAAAATTTACTACTTAACCTACGAAGTCGTATATTTTGACAGTTTCATACATACAAATAAATAACAAATGTGATTTAGATTTACGTTTACGGAACAACAAGCACATACTAATATATATGCGTCTTATTCTATCAAAATTTCAAAGTAATCTAGATTGACTTTTCAAATGAACACACGATATATAGTCTGTGTTAAAGAAGTTTTTGTCATAAATGATTCTTCAAATGAATAGTTAAAGCTTTAATATTTTTATACATCTGAGAAGAAATGCCACAGGTGAACATACTGTATTATATCTATTACAAATTACTCAAGTGGTGGTTAATGTCGGAAATGACACATGATGTGCTGCTGCTTTTACTTGTTGCTGGCATTTGAAATACCACTTCTTGAATAAACAACCAGATATGTTTGCATTCCATTGGGTATTCTAAATTCAAAGCATGAATTGCTTTATACAATAATTCCAAGCATCTTATTGCTATGTCACACTGGTACAAAATACCACTTATATAAATATAAAATGATTCGATTTCACAAGTGTGTCCTACTGCTACGGCAAACGGCTGTAAAGGTATGGCGTATCGTTCCAGTTTTTTTCTTCTTCTTTCCAATTTGTCTTCAAACTCCGAAAATTCCTAAATAAAATATAATCGATTGCAGTATGTTTCTTTCATTATTAACTTAAGTGATCAAACGAATAAAACAAACATCCACTTGAAGAGCTAATGTCATATTTTTGGATCTTTTATGGATCAGAATATCAGCTGTGCAAAGGGGTAGTTTTCAAAATATGTTATTCCAAATGTATTTTTCTTGATGTGATAAGTATAAAATATCTAATAGTGTAGATGAAGGAATACTTACATTTAAATGGAAAATAAAACTCTCCTGAATTTCTGTCCTTGTTGGTCTCCATACACATTTATCTTTGGATATCGTACGTAATGTAATTGGAGAAAAAAGCAATGGTAGACTTAATAATGCTCTGGTAGATATATCTGAAATGTTTGTAGTTTGAAGAAAATCTAGCTATGATAAATAACAGATTTGTACTACCCAAATCGACATGAAAATCTAGTGTAATATTTCGTTCTTTTATTTCTTCTAGTATAGCTATACTAACAAGTGGCCACCGAGTATAGATTCTGTCAATTTTATCAGCGTGTGCTTGATTAAAATCACACTCCAGCTATAGAAAAATAATCAATTAATACCTGCAAATTATGGCGACAAAATGATTATATTTTTATACAAAACTCACCAAGTCAATACCGAATTTTAATTTTAAAGATGGAAAATCACCTAAAATGTCTTCGATTGACTTTTTTGAGTATAATTCTGTTCTTACATTGTACGTTGCTTCCCAAGCTTCTAGTATTCGCGTATATGGTTCTACCGCCGTTTTCAAAAATAAAAGATGCCGATCTGCATCTGAATCGTGTACTGAAGTATTTGCGTCATCTACACTGCTTGCATCACTTTTTATTTCATGTGCTTCAGCGATACGTAAGGCTGCCCTTACGTTAATATAGCGTGCCCAAAGTTTCCCCCTGGCTGACTGCCGCAATCCTAATTTTGGAGAAGTATATGGAATGCTTCTGTCTTCTCTCCCGGAAATAAAGTAATTATTTCTTCCGCAGCTTTTCTAAATAATTCCGATTTTATTTTAAAATTAAGGAAATAATTAAACCTTAAGTAGAAAGTTAATAAATGTATAAATTTACAGAGAGCTACTACTCGACGAAAGAAGTTCACTGACTACGATTTTTGTTATTTTATTTCTAAGGTCATTGTTTAATTTATTTTTGTGAATTAGTGCCAACCGGCTATCTAAATGTTTATTAAGAACATTTTCAAGTCCCTGCAGTAAAAAATATTATATTGAAGAAAAAACATTAAGTAATATGTATGGGACTAACATCTGAAAAAATACTACTCATCTGTATTCGATTCGTGGGTAATTCAATGTTGCCTAACTCGAACATTCTTTTTGCAGGACTTTCTACAACTGGTGCAGAAGTTCTAAATGTAGGTTCTTTGTTTTGATCATTTAATATTAAACTAAAATTTGTATTCGGAAAAGGAACGTAATTCTCCCTAAATTCTGGACATTCCATTATTTCACTGCCACTAGATGCTGTGTCAGTAGATATATTTGAAATATTTTCCTTATCCAGGAGCTAATGACACATAAACAGTATTAGATGCATAATTTAATGAGAACACCATACATAATTATCATGCGTTGCAGATTCACATACCATTAATAAATCCGCGTTTTGGCCTGGGTTAATACTCTTCAGATATTCTTTCTATTTTTTTTTGAAATATTAATCTAGGACCACTTTTTTGAAATATTATCTTAATTGTTTCTAAATCCAATAAATCAAAGCTTTCATCAGTTATGCCTTCCTCTACAACACGTTCAAAGTAACATATAAAATTCTCAATGCACCTACTTAAATATAGTTTCAATATTTTTCGAATTTTGAATAAAAAAGTTCACGAGTATGTATGAAAACAAAAATCCTAAATAGCTGTTTGCATAAAATGCTCACCTTTAGAAGAAATTTATAAATGAAGAAAAAGTTAATTCAGAATTCCATTTTATTTTAAAAGTTATTTACATATCTGACAGTATTTTCATTACTAATTAATTTCAGAAAATAAAGATAGTTCTTTGGTTTTCCAAAAATTGTTAATCTACAAACATACATAATACCTAATATACTTCTCTTTCGAGTATGATAAAAGTGCAGCAGCGATTTTGATGGCTCCTCTTAAGTGATAGTAACATTAGGTAAATAGATTTTACAATTACAATAAAGTATAGTAAGTAAAAATAGATGTAAAGCAACCCTAACCCAATTCATATCGATTATACCTACTCTATACCAACTATAAAATTCCGGGACGTAAAAACTTTTGAATACCTTTTATATACAACGCAAGAATATTAGACTAAAAAGAAGTGCTAAATTAACAATCAAGTTGTCTAAAACACAAACGTCGTTAACGTTAAACGTTAATGTCGTTAAAATGCATGCGATAATGGGATGCTGCTTCTATCCATATGTCCCAACGCGTTATAACAGGTTCTGATGACAGTGGCATATGTGACAGTTTTTCCCGAAATAAATTCTTGCGTGCAGTTGCCTTCACGAAAACCTTTTTGACAGAAGATATCAATTTATCTGCATTCGAGAAGCATTTTTTGACTTCCTCCGATACTCTATGAATAGCGTGTGCGAAACATATGCGTTATACCACTGTCTGTTTGTTGGAAGTGTCGACCAGCAGCCTTCATATATTTAGTTCCATCTGTTACAAATAATAACAATTTTTCTTTATTTATATCGTGTTTTTCACCCCATAGCGAAAGTTACGTTACGTTATATAAATTCTCCATTAGTCGTTTTGATTCTCTGAGATGCAAGTAGATGTGTAGACAATGCCGTGTCGCTGTTCAATCATGTATTTACGCAATAGAACTCAAGTAACTAATAAAACTAAACAATAAATCTGTTCGGGCAAAATAGATTTAATTTTGTATTTTTAGTTTTATTTAGATGTAGGTATATTTATGTTTATATATTTAATCCTAGTTTTAAATTGTAAATATTATATATTGTATACAGAAAAGGTCTTAGATTTCAGATATCTTTAATATTGTTAATTACTTTAGGACTGGTCAGGTATTACATTTCTTCATTGTCTTATTTTCTACAGTCACAAAAACCATTTATTTTATTACAGGCACAACCCTCTGGTTAATCCATCCATTATGTAAATAATGTATTTGAATAAGCATAAATATAATAGAAAAAGTTTTATTGTACATATTTCCTGTTATATATTATTATAATAGGTTGAATAATTTGCATTGAAATATAAAAAATAGCAGTAATAACACAAATTGGTTGCATGTTAACAAACGTCAAACTTTTGAAATAACCGCCTTAAAATTTTCCTCAGAGTGTACCATTCAAAATGACAGTACTGTGTGAGTGGTCACATCGAACTGAAATTGAAAAATTTACATGAGCTAACCTCATTAGTTCAGCACTTAAACCAGAAATTGGAACTCATCAAGGAGCAAAATGCAAATATTTCTCCTAAAACCAGCTCGTTGGACACCGAAGAAATCATTCGGGAAATCATGGACAAGGAGAAACGCAAAAACAATATCATTTTGTTTAACTTACCTGAAAATAAAACTGGAACTAAGGAGGATCAAGTTGCGGCCGATACTGATGCTATGCGAGATATTTTGTCGGCTCTGCATATTCCCTTCAATGTTCGCAAACCTATAAGATTGGGTAAGTTCGATCCTTTCAAGGTTGATAGAAAAAGACCAATAAGAATTACTCTGCCCTGCGAGGCAGATGTTAAAAAAGCGACGATGAATCGTCTGAATATAAAACGAGTGGATAAGTATGATATGGTTGCAGTTTCTAAGGATAAAACTCCTTTCCAACTTGATCTATTTCGTAGGGTTAAGCAGGAATTGAATGTTCGTAAAGCTTCTGGGGAGGCGAATATAAGAATAAAATATATAAAAGATATTCTTCAGATTGTCCATACATCAACTTCGGAAAAATAGAACGGTCCAACACGATTAATGCTACTAGCAGAACTTTTAACATTCGTTATCAAAATGCAGTGGCGGTAGCTGTATAAGGCCGCGCGCCCCTCCTAGAATTTTTAATATAACACACAATTTAAATATTTATTATTACTATTCATTTTATTATTATTATTCACATAAATAGTTAAAATTTCTAAATTTAAAAAACTGAACTCCTTTTTCGTTGTCTAACGTTGTTAGAACCCACAGAATTATATTAATGCACAAATACGCCGCGGCCTGCATAAATCATTATAGATTCCTGGTGAATGTGACCCGATATTGGCCGATAGTATACGATTCCATAAAAACATTTAGGATATTTTACGGCGCAGTTATCTAGCGACCAGTGTTTCAGTGCCGTCTACGGGGCTATCGTAACGTATCGTATAATATAATTCGGGTGTGATTATTCATAATAAATAATGAATTTCGTAAATAATATTATTCAAATAAATTTTGAAAGGCTGCCATTAGCTGATAAACTTAAAATTAAAGAACTGGGGAGGCCGTTGCCAGATATAAAGTTGTCACAAACTTGTGAACGAAAAGCCGAAAACCGGTCTTTTACGCGTCGGTTTTCAAAAGATATTTATAAAAAAAACAACTGGATATTTGGGTGTGACATAACAAATTTCTTGTACTGTTTTCCGTGCTTGCTTTTTTATAAAGCCGACTCTAGAATGGACCCCAACTGGGCAAGAAGAGGAATCAATGATTTACACCATCTTCCTGAAAAAATGAGGAAACATGAATCGTCTCGTCACCACATCAATTCTTGTACTGCCTTTCCTGTGCTCAGTAAGGTTAATACTATGTCTCACTTAAGCTCTGCATACAGAGAAAGTATTATTTCGTATAATAATAAGGTCGAGAAAAATCGCCATATTTTAAAAAGGATAATCAGTTGTGTAAAATTTTGTAGTGCTTTTGGTTTAGCACTTAGAGGTAACAATGAAAGCGAATCCTCTGAGAACCAAGGAATATTTAAAGAACTAATTAATTTCACTGCAGAGCTGGACAATATACTAAAAGAACATTTACGTACGGCAACCGTTTTTAAAGAGACCTTAAATACTATCCAGAATGAAATTCTAGACAGTATGTTACAAGTGTGTAGGGAATAAATTTGTAAGCAAATTGAAAAGGCAGACTATTTATCAATTCACTGCGATGAAACCACTGATATCTAAAATTATTGTCAAATGGTTTTAATATTAAGATACCTTTGTGAAGGCTCCATCCGTGAATATTTTTGGGGTTTTATAAGGTTGAAATATAAAACAGCTGATGGGTTAAAAACATGCGTTGAAAATGAAATTGACCCCCTAGTTTTAAAAACTCCCCAAAAATTAATAGGTCAAACGTATGACTGCGCAAATGTTATGAGTGATGTGAACAGAGGCGTTCAAGTTCAAATTAAAACAAAATATCCCAATGCTCATTTTATTCGTTGTTATGCCCATCAATTAAGCCTCATTATGCAGAAATCGGCATCACAAAATGCAAAAATACGCGTGTTTTTTAATAATCTGTCTGCCATACTTGTTTTTTTTTTTTTTCAAATTTATCTTATCGTTGTGATGTTTTGCAAGAGATAATAAATAAAAGATTACCAAGGGCGGTGACAACTAGATGGAATTATAATATTCGTACAGTTAATTTTGTTCACGAAAATCTTGTAGAAGTGTTCGAAGAAATTGAAACCAGATGTGATAAAAGTGTTACTTCAAATGAAGCATTCGGTCTAAGAAGATTGGGCTTGGAAGATCCCGAATTTATATTTTGGTTAAAATTCTTCGATAAAATTTTGCCACATGTTGACATACTGTATAATCAATTGCAATCAAAAAATAAGGACAGCGTACAGCTGCAAAGAGGCTTACTAATTTTCGAGAAAAGTGTTTCTGACATTAGAAATCAAATTGATTCTCTTAAAAACATTGTTGAATCAGAATATCCAACATATAAAAGAAGGTGAATGGATGATAATTTTCGAAGTGTTATTGCCAAAGAAGTTTGTGATATAATTACAGTACAAATGAAGGAACGCTTTTCTTACCGGGGTCATTTACAAGCGGCTGATTTTTTTAACAAAAATAAATATTCAGAGTTTTAAAAAAAATTCCCTGTGACTGTTTTAAACGATGTATGTTCATTTTATCCGATGTTGAGCAAATCAAGATTAAGAACTGAGTTGGAGGTAATTTACTCGAGAGAAAAGAAATTGTTGGAGCAATGAATCTTCTTTTATTTATTATGGAAGATAACCTTAGTGAAACATTTATCGACTCCAATGACAACAGCCGAAACAGAACGCACTTTTTCGACGCTTAAACACATAAAAACATTTTTGCGAGATACCATGCTTAATGACAAACTAAATGCTTTAGCTATGATGTCCATAAATCGAAATTTAGTGCACGAAATAAATAATTTTGATGATAAAGTCATGGAAAAATTCATATCCATGAAGGACCGCAGAGCGGATTTCATTTTTAAAAAATGACTTACCCACCCATTTTGTTTAGTTTAATCTGCGTAAATATGTTGTTCTTCTTTTTTCCTACTTATAAACCGTGTCTACCTACTTTGTGAAATGATTTTTTATTACATTATAAAAACTATTCCGCTGTTCCAGCTCTTCGTTTTTACGAACATGAATTTTAAGGTAGGTGGATTTTTGTTTAAAATGAGCCCCTTATTTTGGATTTTTCCCGTTTTGGTTTACAATTATTATTGTTTTTGCCGTTATTGTAGGTATTAATATTTTTTTTATTCCTATGTATTTATTCAACTTAAATAAATGTTATAAATGGATACTTTTTCGCGCAATTTGCCTATATGTCATTTGGTATTTGATTTCTGGTGCGCCCCTCCAAACTCAAACCCCACGACACGCCACTGCGTAATATACCGAGACCAATGGTTAGTTCATATACATAATATTAAGCAAATAAAGCGTTGCATGAGAATATGCAATATTCTAGCATATTCTCATTATTCAAACAGTTAAATGGCTTAAATCAAAACAAATATATATTTTATAGTTAATAAATTAAAATATCTCACTTTAAATA
The DNA here is from genome assembly GCA_935421215.2 of Melolontha melolontha. Lineage (NCBI taxonomy): Eukaryota > Metazoa > Arthropoda > Insecta > Coleoptera > Scarabaeidae > Melolontha > Melolontha melolontha. Next base: position 75,128,707 of record OW285242.1, on the reverse strand, counting down.
TACAATATTCTTAAAGTAAGATTTGGCATTCTTAAATGAAATATATCGGTATCAGAAGAATATCAATCTATTCATAATCTTAAATCAAGAATATCCAATATCTTGATACAAGAATATAAGTGATATTTAAAATTAATATAAATTCATTCAAATTCATTTTAACAATACATAGTTCATTTTAAGTTTATTTTTAAAACATATATTATATATTAAAATGAAATAAATGAATTTACTTTAGTTGAGATCATTACTTTCAATGTAGACTATATTTTCAAATAAACCTGATTTCTTAAACTTAGAATACTTTTTTTTGAGTGTAGTGTTGCTATTTTTCTATATGATAGATAAACTACAAATTGGTTTACAAAAACAATTAAAATAAATTCTGCTATCCTGCTATCTACAGTTTTTTAAGAGTATATAATGTTACATTATATACTCTTAATATAAATACATTATTAATGTATGTATATTTATTATTTTATTTGAAAACGAATCCCATGTATATCGCGCCACCTTTCTATCCTATAACTCAAGCGCTACCTGCGCTACGATAAGTCACAGAATTTAAATATTATTAAATGTATCACATAGCGCTATGGCGCAATTGCGTTAACTCATTGCGTTGATACTTGAGTTACTGTATATCAACGCAAATTTTTAGTGCGTTACCCATGTTTAGCACATATTTTTAGTGCGTTATTACAACTTATTACCCATGATTATTGCATAACGCAGCAATAAGCTGACATTTAATTTTTAAATTATAAGAAATGGCGTCAAATTTTGACGAATGGCATTCCAGTACTCCTACATCGCATTCTTACAAAGTCAAAATTTTAATATCACCTTACATAATTCCTTGTTTCTTACTTTCTTATTTGTTACACTACAAAACTTTACTGCTGTATGCAATACTTGATGCAGAAATTACTGGAAATTATGCATTAAATTAATTTTAATTTTAAATATTGGGGAAAGTACGTAACTGTTTAATAATAAGTAGTACGACAGATACAGAAAAAGAATGAGTCAGATCAAAATAAATATTTGAATTGATGTTTTACGAATAATAAATATTTGCAATTGCCTATACGTAGAATATCATTGTTATTTACATATAAATTTTAACTTCAATCTCAACACGAAAGAAATAGAAACCGAATAAATACGAAAAGTACCGAGTGCAAGAGGAAAGTATCAGGCAGGCCGCAAGCCGCAATTGCTAAACACGAAGAACGTATGTGCCGGTGAGGAACGTAAGTGACTGGTTATTGAATTATATATTCTCCTTGTAAATTCAAGCTGTATTCTGAAGTGAGTGTAGTCAACATGCAGAGTTTTATTTATTTCATCCCTATCTTATTGTGTTTCACAAATCCAGGTGAGTGAAGTTCTTTCTTGAGTTTTGTTTATAATTTAATCGATTAGTTAGCCGGCCCTTTATGTTAAAGAAAAACCGATTCCATTTAGGATTGGTCCGTAGGAATAGTCTTTAATATCAATATTGAATGCATAGCAAAATATAAAGGTATTGTAACATCGTTTGTTCACACTTACATTAACAACAGACGTTTTGCTGTTTATTATTTTATTAATAACATCACATCCCAATCATTGCTCTTATGGTAGATAAATCTACTTGTATTAAAAATGAGAAACTTGTTAGTACATTTTTATTCCTTGCTATTTTTATTAAAATCTAAATAGTTTAAATCGTGTGTATTTTATTTGAATCACAAAGTATAATACACATCTACTCGACTTCGAATGTTTTTGAACACCCGTTATAAATTAGTAAATACAGAAATCCATATTCATTTACAGCTTACAGATGAGTCAACTTTCCCTTACGACATATGAACGCATTATCTATGTAACTTTTTAAGAGTGTCTTAAATACTGTTCTAAATACTAATTCTTATGACATAAACTTATTGACAACGCTAATATCGAATAAGGAGGGCTGATGTGACATTAAATTGATAAGGAAACCCCTTCAATGTTGTTTACTGATTTCAATCAATGGTTTTATAGACCCATATAAATTGACCCACTAAATTGATAATCAATATATTTTTTGCAATTTTTAGACAATTTCTTACTACCAACAATTGCAATAACGTTACACCATATTCTCTTTATTCGGCCTTTTAACCTAAATTTATATTTTATTTAAATTTAGGGAAATTATTTTAATAATACTGGTCAGCAAATTTTCATTTTTTAAATGTTTCTTTAGAAACTATGTACAATTTTCGTTTCTTTTATAGTTACAACAATATTAATAACAAATTTATTCTGGCATGTCAGGTTTTGGAAAAAAATATTGAAATATAAATTAAATAATATTAATTAGATAGAGCTGTATGGTATCGTTCTGTTTAAAATGTTTCTCTTTTATACTGTCCTTCGGCATTCTGTGATATCAATGTCCAACAATAATCAGCAAGCATTTCACTGTTGCTCTGTTAACGTTTTTCACTAACAGAAATGTTCCAATGAAACCTTTCGCCGTGTTCATCACTCATGTCGCCGAGGTATATATTAATGTTTGTATTTAATCAACACAATTTTTTTAAGTTGATCTGTATGCATAATTATGCTATATATTAAACATAATATATGTGAAAGATATGTATACAAATCAGTACAAATGTATAGCAAACGCCAATTAAGTTGGCGCGAGGAGGGGGTGCGCAGAAGCCGTTTTTAAAAACGCCCACCCTCACTACTCAAGTAATTGTCAGAATACATTTGTTATTGACGTTTGATGGAACAATAATGTCTGCTAGGTGATACACGCTCAGAAGTTAGAATTATCTGACATTTGATGTAAAACCAAATGCAAATCTCCCTACTATTTCTAATCTCGCGCGAACTTACCCCTCCTCGCGCCAACTTAATTGGCGTTTGCTATACATCTGTGTTATATTAGAAATGATGCCGACGTTTACGAGCCCATAATAATTCTTAAGGATAATATAAAAAACACTAACTGCAATATCAATAAATTCCTAGAAACAGTTTTATCTAATTAAGTTTCAGATTTCAGTGTTATCTTAAAAAGTGTAGGTGGTTACGTTATACACTGACGGGCAAATGTGTGGAAGCATGAAATATCTGTTAAATTAAAAAAGATATTCAAATAAAATTTTAGACACGAAAATCAGCGATGAAGAGCCATATTATATGATGTTAATTGTATATCTTACATCTTGTATTCTTATAGAACAAACATCGTTTATTTTTTATGTAAATTATATTTCTTCTGTATAAAACTTCTTAAATAAATATTTTTTATGGTTCTCTTTTGTACAAAACTCTTATAAAGATTATGTAAACCTGTTTTATATCTAAAAAAGATAATCTACCGTTTTATATCCAAATCTACCACTTTTTGTACTGCCTGTCTACCGTTTTTTGTACTATCTGTTTACAGCTTTTTCTTTTTTACACCTGACAGCACTGTTGTCATGCGTTGCGCAATACGTGTCGGTTGTTGTTCGAGGTTGATGTTTTTACTTGGTTTAATTTTTTTCTGAAAAATAATACATATATAAAAATTCTATTAATTTACACATGTTAATACAAAGAATTGTTTTTTTTAATTTTGTTACAGATTTTTATATAATTTTTGGTGTTATAATGAAGTACATCTTTTATATCTTTCTACTAATGATTAATAATTTAATAATTTATTATCCTGTTAATGTTTTGATGGCAAACTATCTGGCAAGGCTGCATATAGCATAGGACAACTCACAAAAGGAAAATAGAAATATTGAAGGTATTAATAACAAAAATCTCAGAATTAAAAGTACATATAACATAAATTATCTACACGGTATAATCAAATTTAAAATATTCGTGTAGCCATATAGCGTCTGTTTGACTAAAAGGGCTTTTACCTGATTCTTAAACTGCCTAGTGGGCAATTTTTTTATTATTTCAGTGAGGTAATTGTATAATCTCAAACCCATTACATTAAGTCAAGAGTTATAGATAATTTATGTTTTGATAAACGAATTTTGTTGCCTCGAGTATCATAATCTTGTACATACGAGTCAAAACCCTCTGCGTTGCTTACAGCATAGGTAGTGACTTCCAATATGTATAAACCAATTACCGTTCAAAAATAGCCAAATCCCTAAATAGTGGTCTACAATGTTCAAATCCAGATGCGAGCGCAAAATTATATGAAATCCAGATGTGAGCGCAAAAGATGTATTTTCAGGCTCATACTACAGCCCAATTTATGTTAACTTCTAAGAATTTCATCAACAAGTGCTATATAATTGCCAGATTTTCTGGTTCTTAGAAAATCGTGGGTCAATTTTGAAAAACATTCCAAGCAACACGACGCTCCAAGTCACTTAAGGTTTCTTCAAATTTTTTATCTTGCTGTAGAAGTTTAATTTGTGGTCCTAATTCCCTCTAAGTTTTGCATCTGAGCTTTTTGGAAATTTTTGTTTAAGATATTGGAATCCACGGCCATCTTTATATACATTGCTTTCACGAAATTTTTCATCAAACCTAATTTAGTGTGTAATGACGATAGAAGTATTTTGTCAGGCTCAACTAGTGACTTATGAAGTATATTCTTTTGTCCAGGAATATACTGAGTCCTGACTGGGCAGTCCTTTACAATGTAGTCTAAATCAAGTAGAATTGCTACAATTGTGAGGTCTGCGCTGATGTACCATTTGTACAATTTGTAAATAATTCTGTCTAGAAGAAAAGTCATATTTTTTTACGTGCATTGCGGGGCAAACTGGGATGGATGAATAAACGTTTCCAACATGAAAAAGGACAGCTTTCAAACTTAATTTCGATGGATCGATAAAAAGACACCATTCTTCGGGATGGTGTTGGAGATCTAATGCCAGGATCGAATTGTCGACATTATTGTAGTATGAAAAACCCCCGTCGGTTGAAAAATACTCTGATAGTTCTTTCTAACGATTCCCATTACGATTAACAGTTTGCGTCCTGGGAGTCTAGATTCTAGTATTTCTGCTTCAGTTTTTGACAAATTCAAATCTCAAATAAAATTATTTAATTCTAACTGAATCATTAGGTATGGTTCATCCTCTTCCGATGGCAAATATTCATCATCACTGATCGATAACTTGCCACTTGCTTCTTCTGGTTCTGTAACATCATATTCTTCACTCGAAGCACCTATGGGTCTTGGTGCTGGCAAGGCTTCCAAATGAGATACTGGATGAGTAGCAGAGGGCAGACTAGCATAACTAATATTTTTCTTATTTCTGTGGGAAAACTCGAAAGTTTTCGTGCAGGAAAAGTAGCAATCATAGGTCTTGCAAATGGCATAGCGCTTTTCTTATCATTTGATCAGAACCTCAGAGTATCAGCACTGCGTCCGCAGCATATGCTAGAAGCCCATGGCTTGTCTCGATGTTCAATGGTTAAGCCAAAATAGTGAAATTATAACTTTTCCATTAAAAGTATGTATAACATTCCGCTTACGCTGGTGGATAATGAGTTTTCCAGATACATAACAGAAATTATTTCTATTATTTACACATGTACACGACATTATGAAATAAAAAGATATTCAGCTATCACAAACTCTTTATATACCCACATAGCCAGATATCTAGATTCTTGATTTGAATTCTTAATTTGATTGGTTCCAGAGCAAAAATGGGCGTGGTTTAAGTGCTCTGAGGAAACATGCAAGGACATATTCAGACGTGTCCGCTCAATGTTCGACAGAACAATATTTTTAGTAGTCCCTTTCTTATATAAAAGTAACCTTGAAATTTGGTAAAATTTAATGCGTTTTTTTAAAAAAGCTATTTAAAAAAATATCTCAAAATCCTGACATGATGGAGCAAATTTTAAATCAGATTCAGAATCAGCATAACAAAAGACATAAACTACACGTACTGGTGTATAAAAAAGCCAAACTGTGTTGACCAGTCTAATCCAAATAATAGCTCAATACTTATTTCTTGATTGCTAAGAAGAAGAAACAGTTTCTAAAAATGCACACAGTTAAAGCATAATTTGTTCTCTATTATAATAGAAAACATATAATTATTTTTTATATTTATGGACTAAATTTGATAGAAAGTGAAAGTGAAGAAGTGGTATTAGATTGTATGATAAATTCTAAAACATCTATCAGAATGTGCACTACGATAAAATTTTGTAGATTTGCCACAATAAGCTCATCATCTTTAGGTTTCTTATTTATCTATTAAATGATCGGTTCTATCGTATCGACTTTTTTTAAACATTTCGTAGGCATTCGGTTTTGGACATTGAAGGTATGTTGGTGACGTAAGTAATGTTAAAGTAATGCTTCGAATGAATTGAAGTAAATTATACATATTTGGGTGTGCATACCTGTACAACAATCACATATTTTATATAGCGCCATTAAAATAGAACCTAATAAATGCCAACACCATTTCTTTGATCACATTCTCATCTTATAAGTACCTCTAAATTAATGAAACAGATTGTAGATAATTTTTTAGTGTAGTGGGTTGAACAACCAAAATTGTAGAGTGACCTTTGACAAGATGTTTCTATAAGGCATAATTTACTGTAGCAACAGTTTCCTCACTTATTATTATGGAAGTGTATGCATAAACCCTGTAAATCTCACAAAGAACCTTTTTTAATACGATCTGATCCCCCCACACAAAATATTTTACTTTTCTTCAACATATTCAACAAATTTAAAGAATTAAAAAAATTTGCAAAAAAACTGCTTCCTGGAGGTAAATAACCAAAATGTAATTCTGCCACTACATTTGAACCCAAAGATTATCCTTGTAATTTATCTCCTGCGCCACAGTAAGAAGTAAATTTCAGTTAATATCCCTCCGAGCTTTGGTGGCCATAATAGGACACCATAGCCTCATCAAAAGAAAAGCAAGAACTGAGGGCTTGAATGAGTTGTTGAGAAATTTGATCATTTTATCCATTAGTGGTTGGACTTATAAACTTTATTGCTAGAATCAATAGTAAGATTAATTTTCATCATTCAAGTGAAGATACATGGGATGGATTCGAAACCTATTCTTCGATAAGCTGTTACTTGCTAGATTATTTAAAACTGGTAGCTTTTGTTTCCCCCATTAGCAGTCGGCAAAGGAGCTTCATGTATACGCTGACAAAGGTAGTATGCCAATGTATTTATATATTTTTTCAATATTTGTGTTAAAATCAATCAATTTTTGCAATTTACATACTTTTTACTTTCAGCGCAAATATATTGGATAAAATTTTCTTCAAAGAAATATTTGAATATATCTATTGGTTCAAAATTTTCATCCCTGACTTTTTGCGCAAAATGCGATTCCATTTTATTTTTGACGAAATGCATTGTGTGAAGAAGTCTGCGAAATGCTCGTCTTCTTTATTCTTTCAAGTCCACTTTTATGTTTTCCAGTGGCGACGTGCTGATCTATTAGCGATTTTTTCTCACACGTTACCTTCAAAATAAATACTATTTGTTGAATATAATGCAATAAAATAAAAAATAATGAAAAACTTAAAATGGATTACATTTTGATTAAATTAGGTTTTATATTGTATTATACTAATTTATATAATAAGTTCTCCACCGGCCTTGCAGAATAATTTTTCTTTTTCCAAAGTTAATTCTGGATAATTTTTTATCTACACAGCCACAAGACTCCGACTCACTTTAGGCATTTTGAATTAAATTAAAGTTCACCCTTGCATGATCGGATAGCAAAAATAATTTCCAATTTCGAAAAGTTCTTCAACAGAAGATGTGAAGACTCGAAAAGTTGGGGTATACATTAGACAAATGTATACCTAACCAAACAAGAAACACTGTTCTCTTCGATAAAATTTCGTATACGGTATACGGGAAAACCGATGACGCTGGCCTAATTGTCTAACACAATTCCAAATAAATTTCACTTCTCATCTAATTTAATATATTGTAACTAATGAATGGATCAAAATATACGATTTTATTTTGAAAATGTAAAAATATTCACTTTATACAAAACATGTAATTTTTGTATACCGTTAATCGCATTATTTCATTGTATAATGGATATATCAACAACATTGTGGTGATATTCCTAATAATCAAAAATATGTTTTTTACATCAAATCCGGACTCTATACATAACAGTTGGTATAATAAAAGTAACTTAAAATTAATGATGAAACTTACAACACTTATAATTCGAATTTTAAATATATTAAGTTTAATTTGGTTTTAAAAGAATAGATTACTCTTAAAGCGATTTAATATATTTTAACACTCTAATTTTAACTCTTTAAAACTGGGCGTTATTGTTTACTGCTTATTATTTACTAAACTTGCATATTTAATAATTCTGTATTGCATGTCTATTGCAAACAAACACGTAAGAAAATCGTCACTTGTCAGAGAGGGCATGAACCCTCCAAGCCCAATATAATGGTTGCAAACTGTAAACACTTGAATGTTGTGATAATTTTATATATAGACTTTTGCTGGAATTTATTGGCAAATATTAATAAACAAAAGTAAAAATGTGTAATTCACGGGATACACTTCTTGACATCGACACTGGGTGTATTTCCAGTTATTCCCATGTTTCAATATTGAATAAAGTAATACTCTACCTATTATTACGTGCATTTAACCTTATTTTTTACATGTAAACAATATTTAATTCTCTATTTTCTGATATATTATGTTATTAAATTGGTAGGTATGCGTCCCTGTGTCATAAATAGGGACAGGACACGAGAGGCCCATGATTTATTATTGATATCTGTTTTAGGTTTTGCGTTAAAAAACCTAAAACAGATATCAATAATAAATCAGGAGTGTACAAATTATATTGTAATGATTGTAAAAGTGTATATATAGGTCAGACTGGTCGAAGTTTTATTATACGGGTAAAAGAACACATGAGGTCATATAAACTAAAGACGACAGATTCAACATTCGCAAACCATCTTATTACAGGAAGGCATACATTTGGTCATCATAAAATATTGCATTTGGCCGAGAAAGGTCGTAAATTAAATCTTTTAGAGTCACTTGAAATTTTTAAAAGCGGAAACAACACAATAGATATTGTTCTTAACGTACAGTTGGATCTTATATATACACCTCTTTTCCAATGTTGTATATAATAGTTAAGTATATAGTAGTAATTTTAAATAACATCATAAACCATCCCCATATATTTTTGTGTCATTTATAAGATCTATGTAGGCCTGTAACTTTTGCAGTTTGATAATGACATTGTATGTCGAAACCGCGGTCACTATTACATGTGAATAAAGTGGTATAACAAAGTTATTGTTTTATTTTATTTTATTATTTTCAAAATGAATTACCACAAAGTTATGGCTACCAGTATTACATTTTAATTTGTTCATTTTGTAGTTTCAAGTTGAGTAAAGGAGTATTAATATTAACTAGCAATACTTTCTCAAGGTTCTCTTCTGTAAAATTTGTTCTCTTTGAATGAAATATATTCTTGTAGGGAGAAAACGTCCTCCTTACATCGCAACTGGTTATAGGTGCATACTGGAAATATTCTTTCATTTCAGCGTATTTAGCAGTTAGGTTTTGTGGCATTGGCCCCATACGCAATTGCCGCAATGTTATTAAATCTGGATTTCTATTAAAAACTGCGTCTACTAACTTGCCGAAGGACACATCCGAAGTCACAATATTTTTCAAAATATTAATAGCCATATCTAATGTGGTTAATTTAATTTGAGATTTTTATTTTCAAAATAAGTAATTAGTATTGGCAAATTGACAAAAGTGTAGCTTCTAACCATGTTCCCCATCTAGTTATTACTGGAAAGGGAGACAGTGACAAAGATGGAAGTTTTTCCTGTAAAGAGCTACTCTCAATGGTGCTTTTGTGAATACTTTTTTAAAAGCGGATACAAGTCTATGAACTTCTGAAAAGGTATCTATGATATATTCACAGATTCTGTGGAGAGCATGTACTACACAAGAAATATGTAGCATATTAGGATATGTTTCCTTTAATAGTCTGCCTGTTTTTTAACATATATGCAGTACTGTCACTGACAAATAAAAGTATTTTTTCTTTGCGTATCCTGCCATCCGAATGAAGCATTTGGTGCATATTCTCGTAAATGGTTTTAGCTACTGTTTCCGCATCAACTGTATTTATAATTTTTGTTGCTATTACATATGCGTTATATGTAATAGATACTGATTTGAAAGATATCTTCTAATGCGTTCTACTGCTTTCGTGTAGCACTTTGAAACATAATACTTGAGTAAGGTGGATTTATCAGGAACATTTCGACCAGTATATTTTTGGAGAAATGTTTAGAAGGTGGGATTGTTATTTTATTTAATGAAATATTTGCCAGCATTAAAGTTTCACAGAGTTCTTTGTTAAAATTCCAACGATCCTAATTTCTGTATATGTGTTTGCGATGCTAAGTGACGTTTTACCTGCGATTTCTTGGAATTTTTTAATGATATTTTACAAACTTAAAATAAAATTCGGAGTCACTGGCAATGGACATATAATCAATTTGACCCTTAATCCAACTCGCTATTGTTTCACGATGCCGTTCTCGACCTTGTTCCATATCATATCTGAAAAAGTAACTTAAACAATGTTCTAGATCTAAATAAATTAAAATTAAAAATGTATGCGTAAGTTATTGAAATTTAACGAATTAACTGGACACTTTCGTATATATGTAATTAACAGTTAAAACAATGAAAAAAGAAACTATCTCACCGTACTTTATTTATCTTACGAAATATAAACTAAGAAATAAAATAAATTATAAAAACTCACGCTTCTATCTACGCCCATGTAGAAAGCAATTTAAGTGTAATATTGAACAATGCTACGATAAAAAACAGATATGTGGTTAACCGAATGAATAGTGCTATTCAATAACTGCGTGTTGTACTTAGCGATTTTATAAACTATTTATAAGGTCCATCGTAATTTCGGCCTGATGCGTCCAGTCTCTTGTCATGAATGTTCGTTCTTTCTTGTCTTACTTTTAGCTTTTTAATTGCTTATTTTATTCAAAACCATTAAATAAACCCAGAAAACAATTCTGTTGATATATCTTTTAAAGAGTTTTTTGGGTTTGTTAAATGTTTTTTGAAAAAAAATAAGACAATTAAAAAAACATATTTTGCTTATAATCCGAACTTTAATTGTTAGTGATGTTCTGTAATATGCATATATATATTTTGTGTCCACATAACTATTTTACCTCTTGTAACTAATTAGACTACAGAAGTTCTGTTTGAATATAAATATCCATTCATTAATATATCCTTCTTATTTTATTTCTAGATTATAGTTGAGATTATATAAAAAAATATTCATGAGGCTATTGAATAGACACACGAGTAAATATTGCAATTACGTTGAGTATGTAAACTTCGTAAACAAGGTTATCTCACATACACACCTCAATTTTATATGATGTACTTATTCCCTAATTACTAATTAGTATAGAATACACAGCACGACGTATTTTAAAACATAAAAATTTTATTAAAGAAAAAGCAGCACTACAAAATAGTCTTACATTACAAATTATTCCCTAAATCAAAACTATTTTTAAAAACTATGAAATTTTCTTAAGAAATAAACACTTCGGAAATTGTATTACAAAAATTAAACTAATCTGTTCCAAACGTAATTTGAAAACACAAAATGTTTTGTTCATTTTTAATTGTTAGTAAAACAACAAGTACGTTAAATATTTAAATAATTATAATATAATCTTCAACGTTAAGTAGGGGACTTTTAGGTAGGGGGATAAAATCGCTCATCGCTTTTTTGGTTTACTTTTGAAGACTTTGCCTTTTAGATAGCCCCAGAGAAAAAAAAAATCAAGGATAGAAATATCAGGAGATGTCGGCGGCCAATTGAAATCAGTATTTCGAGAAATTAATCGATTTGGGAATGTCTGATGCAGTATTTCCATACTTATCCTTGCAGTATTCAACAAGTCTTGTTTCAACAAGTAATTTCTTTCTTCAAGGTCAAATTGCGGTGTAAAAATGTTTCAAGCATATGTGCATACCGTTCAAAATTGACTGACTGTTCTTATGTTTTCGTCGAAAAAATATGGGCCTATGATTCTGGACGATGATACAGTAATGATACAGATACAGTAATGATACACGGTAACTTTTGGAGAATGTGAAAGCCTTTCCCAGTTTTCACACTGGTTCTTAATAGCCCGATAATTTTACTTATTTACCGTGCCATGTAGAATGAAGTGCGCTTCGTCGCTCATGAGTAGGTGTAATATTCCGTTGCTGATTCCTTAGTTTCAATAAACATCCACAAAACTCAATGCACTGTTGCTTATCACGATTAGTTAACGCATGTACCGCTGCCTTTTTGTATAGGTGAAACTTCATTTTGTGCAGAATTGTATTGGATATTTGTAATGTTGCCGCATGTCGTCAAATTGATCGATTAGGGCTACGCACAATGGCTTGTCTTCATTAATAGCATTGCATGCAGATTACATTCTTCTGGTTGATTTTCTTTTCTCTTTTAATCCATGATTTCACCACTTTTGTACCTAATACAAAATATCAGTTTGGACAGGAACATCGCGAACATTAAAATTTTGACGAAATAAACGCTGTGTTTGGATAATAGAGTTATATTTAATAATTTCTTCAATGCAAAATATACGCTGTTTACAGCAACTGCCAAAATATCTCCTTCAATTATTAATATATTTGCGATAGGTAAATTATATAATTAGATGTTGCTAATTAAAAATGAACAAATCATTTTGGCTATCACTGTAAATCGAAACTTTTTGTGAATGTTAAGATGTATAAGTAGCTACAATCTGCGTATGTTACTTAACCTTTAACTACACGCGCCCTGAAATATAAGTGCAGGAATGGTGTATTCTATACACCACTATTAAAATATCAACTTTTAAAGTAATTTATAATAAAACACTAATAAATTAAATTATTTAGTGATTTATTTTTGAGAGGAAACATGATCAAAAACTCATATCGAAATAACACAAAAGAAACAAACGTGTTTTTATAGAAAGTATACAAATGTGTTATAAATAGAGCAGACCAATTTCCGTGTGCGCCATGTGCGCCGATGTGAGGATGATTGTATTGCATATTACTTTAATAGCAGAAAACCAAATGTATATTTAATTATTTCTGATAGAATAAATGTCCCTACTTCTATACTTATATCGGTAACAAGCTCATGTTGCGCTTCCCTATTCTATCGCATATTCTAATATATTACGAATTACACTCCCATACCGGCGCTCATGGCGCGCACGGAAATTGGTCTGCTCTAGATATAAATAAAGGTATAGTTATAAGAAAAAAGAAATTACAGAGCCAAAATAAAGAACATTTAAACTTAATTTTTTAAATTTGATTAGGTACATATTTGTGTTCACTATTAGCATTATACTCCAGAATCATTTCTGACGTATTGGTTTCGGGATCTACTGACGCATTGATAACAGCAAGATTACCGCTTAAATTTTTGGGGACTAAATGACACGATGATCTTTTTGGAACTCAAATATGGAAGATCCTCCTTGTTTCTTTTTATCCGGCAGAAACTCTAGTGGAAACTAGTTTTTCTTCAACGTTCCTACCAATGATATCTTTTGGGTAAGTAGCTACTTTGCCAATGGATAGCTGGTATGCCAATTGTCGCAGATTAGATTTCTATTACTGCCTTTCCATGATTCTAGTAAGCGATGAGCTACGTCATTTGGTTTAGTAAATTTTTGATAGGGTCCTTGAGACTATTTTTCACAGTATATCTCCATATTGCTAACATAGAAGGTCTTTGCGTCACATAACACGAGTCCTCTTTTCCTATACTTAGCTGTTTTGCTTGGTAGGTATTGGATAAAATTACAACTACCTCGAAACAGAATTAACATTGCATCTATCGCCATTTGTACACCAAGACGATAGTTATTTTGAAAATTATCTACAAAACGATCAAAAACAAACCGTACGGCTGCAAGTTTATTTGTCGTTTTCTTTTAGTTCTTGTGATCTTATCGTCAAATCGTAGAGTGCTCAAGATAAATAGAAACCTTTTGAATCCCATAGTGGTCCTAAATATTTCACATCCGGTCCCATCTTTCGTCCACAGCTTGAGAAAATAAGGATGATTTTCTTTCTTTAGCCCAGCTAAATGCAATAATCCCAATAATTTATCGTTCTTAGAAATATCTTTTGCATCTCAACATTTGTGTATAGAAAAATTTATTGAATAATATCGTCGGTAAAAAATTTTTCAAACGCATTTTCTACATAAGTTATATTTCGTGAACATTGCTTTGGTCCTGGAAAGATCTTTACTATAGTTTTCTTATACATTTTACTACATATAGATACAAGTGGGCGTTTGATCCATCGCATTACTTTATCTTTTCCCACAAAATATTCCTCTTCCTCTCCAACCTCCTCTGTCTGGAAAAACGGCAGTATGATTGTCGGATTCCCACTTTTTCTTCCGAATAACCATCGCAAATAACTTGCGCTAAAACTTCTAGCTCTTCTTGTGTAAGGGGTTGTGGGTCTTTAATTTCGACACAATCTCTAAAAATATAACGTGTAGCATAACCTTAGAAAAATACATTAAATTTTTAGCAACTAAAAAAATACAAAAAGCAGTGAAATCTCATATTTGACAATAAAATAATATTTGAAAATATACTTACATGGCCACACGCGCGGTGTATTTTGTTCACCACGAGGCCTCTACGTTAATTCAAAAAGAAAATACGAAACACTCGTTTATCTGTCTGTCTGTAACTACTGTTGGTTATTCTAGATACTATAATAAAAAGATAGATGGCGCTGTGATGTCGTTGTTGCCAGAGCCAGTAGATATATACAGTATGCGGTACTCTATATATCTATCTCTATATATCGCATTCTTTTGAAGTGTCAAAATACCGGCACAGCAGCCATTTTTACTCCAGTGTCAGCGTTGTTTACATGCGAAATATTGTTATATATTAATATTTTCCTAGCATAATGCCTTGTTGCTGTGCCATAAATTGTAATGAGAGATCCGAGAAAGGTATTAGACTATTCTTACTGCCACAGGTTAGTAAAAATAAGAAACTCGGCAATGGATAATGAATCTAAAAAGAACAACTCTGAGCCCATGTTTGTGAGGTAAGTTTAACTGATTTTTTACTTTTGATATCATTTACACATGTTTACGAAACTAATGTAATAATCTATGGGTGTTTCAGAAACATTTTATAGAGGACCAATTTGAAAATAATATAGCTGACAATAAAAGACAACTACGCTGGAACGCTGTTCCTACTATATTTAGCCATAATAAAGTAGTTAAGGAAAGAAAGCCACCAACAGTTAGATGCAATACGGATGCAAAATCTAGAAGTATTATATAAATAATTTTAGAGCTACAATAAATTAATAATCACAACTTTTATAGGCTATGTTGAAGTAATGGACATAGACCCCGTTATAATATACTTATTAAGAAACTACGACTGAAGCACAGAATACGGAATCATCTGTATTGGAATGCGAATTGCTGTAAAAAAATATAATTGAATTATTCTAATTTTTATATTTTTTCGTTGTAATATGATTTTATTATGATAAACGAAACTTATAAGAATATATTCCTTTTTTTTTAAACTTTTTTAACAAAGAAATAAAAGTCTCCACTTTTATTGTTTAAAGATATATTATTTCTAATTTACTCTGCCAATACTTCATATAGGTAGAAGCCGATTTTCAATATTTTATAGTTTAAGTAAAATATATTTTATATCCCAGCGTTGCAAAGAAATTTGTTATATCTCCAGTTAAATTCTAGTTCAGTCATTAGGTGTCTTATTTAATATTACATATTTATGAAATTCCATAAACTTTGCTGTAGAAGCAAATTTTGTATCAGATTTCATTCTACCCGCGCAACTATTTGGAGTAAAAATGGCAGCCGAATATTAAAATGCGGTACTACTAGCTCCTGTTGTTGCCAACGTAAAAGGTTTATTCAGGTGTTTGCTGCGCGGGGTATAAAATACATCAGCGCGTGTACTTAAAGATTAAATTACCTTGTTTTGTATATATAATAAACAATTAGTTTCATTAAGATAACACAAATGAACTTTGCCTTTGCTTTGAAAGTTCTTAATTTTTTGAAATCAGTTCTAATTACATAAGAGTAAATTGAATATTTTCGAATCAGACTGTCGACAGATAATTTATATCATTCGATTCCGGAATTGCATAATCATTAAACTTTTTTTCATCCAGGAAATGATACTGCTTTATATATATAAAAAAAGAAATTGTATTGTTTCAAAGTAATACACAGATCAGAAATAAACTTTATACTTATATATGCGAGCAAAAACTAAATCTCTAAAACTCTTATATGTGCGCGTCTACCTTTATTTATTAAAACGCCTACACTTTCCTTGCTTTAGAAGCGGTATATAATGTAATAAACTGTAATCTTCCATATACAGTAATATATAAACTTGAAGGCACAGTGAACATTTAGAAATTATAAAAAGCTCTTCTAAAATTAAATTGAACTTTAAAATTTTAAAATTAATACCAGGTATTGCCTCCCCTGGTTCTTATAACTGCTGCCATTCGTCAGCCACACTACTATTTCAGTTGCAGATGGTGGCTTGAGAAATATTCTCCCATTCAGAAGCCACAGCTTCTTCAAGTTCCCTAAGAGTTGTAGGAGCAGGTATGTGGTGTCTAACTGCCCGTTTAAGTGCATCCCACAGATGCTCTATGAGATTCATGTCCGGGCTTTTAGGTGGCCACTCCATAACCTGAATATTCACCTCTCGAAGGTAGTCCATTACATCTACAGCAACGTGTGGTCGAGCATAATCTTGCATAAAGAGGAAATAGAGAATAGATGAATAGAGCAAATGGCACAACATGCTCTTCTACAATATTCTCGATTTAAAAATTTACATTCGTTGATCTCTTATGAATAGGTACCAACACCTTACGAACGTCAAAACAAATTACTCCCCAGAACATTACTGACCCACCACCAAATGGAACTCTTGGAGAGATATTGCAATCAGCAAACCTCTCATATGGTCTTCTCCAAACATGCTCACGTTTATTAGGTGACTTCAGGCTGACTCGTGTTTCGTACGAAAACAAAACTTATTTCTAGTCGTCAATAGTCCAGTTTGCATAAGCTCTAGCAAAACGCAATCTAGCAACTCTATGTTGCCTGGTGAGCAGTGGTGCAATTGTTGGTCTTCTACTCTTTAATCCTGTTTCATTAAGCCTTCAGCTCACTGTTCTTCCAGAAATCTCAACGTTTCGGACTTCTGCTAGAACTCTGCGTAACTCAGAACTGGTCGATCGTCTCGTCCTTAAGGCAAGTTGTCTAAGAAATCGATCATCGACATCATTTGTAGGTCTTTTACGACCTTATCCTCTTGCTCTAGACAAAGTCCAAGTTCATTAAACCGATTTATTGTTGACTGTTTCACGCTTAACAAATTAGCCACATATCGCTGGCTATGACCATCATTAACCAAAGCTATTGCTTGCGATGCTTCATGTTCACTTAAATTGCTTTGATGATTCATATGTTTAACTAGATAGTGTATTTTATTATTTTAAACAAATTAAAATCAAACTAATAACCAACAAAATTGAACTGACCAATTTTTGTCAAACAGCTTTTTATAAAATCAACACCTTAAACTGACTAATTTTTGTTAAACAGCTTTTTACGAAATCAATACCACATACACTTATTTGCAAACTTATAACCTTAAAACTGTCAAATAATAGCAATTTTTTGTTCAATAATAATTATAACAGACGACATCCTAAGACACCTAGATACTATATTTTACGAATTAAAACTAAAAATTACAAGTACATAATAGTAGAAGCAACAAGTGATGTGTTAAATCTGTCCAGGAGTTTATATGCATATATTTGCATATATCTTTTTACACATATGCTTTTTCAAAACGAAAAAAATATGTCTAACGCTATCGACCATGGATATTCTAAAAATCATATCGGCGTCGAGCAATATCCATTTCCCTGGAAAAAAAAACTGGGGAGGCAAAGGTCCATTTCTTCACTTTTTTTTGAAACACTTTTTTCTACGGATTTGTATTGTCCACAGTCAAGACATATCTAACGGTATTTCGCCAAAAGGAATCGATTGGTACCACCCGCGACGCTCCAGCTTCAAAATTGAGTGTTTCCAAGGCTTGGGGTCTCAAACCATGGGAGGTACTACAACCGAGCCTAGTGCATCTTTGTGAAGAACACGGACAGACGTCAGTTATAATGTGTATAAGAGAATTATTTTAAAAAACACCGTATCAAACAAGCTTTATTTTGTTTTGGTTGCTGAGATCCGGGATGATAGATACTTTTCGTATATTGGAGTACGCACTAACGTACTCACTCTGATAAAGTAAAGATTTAACTATTAGTTTTATTTCTATTTTAAATTATGGATCTTCGCCAAATAAAAGCCGGTCGTATAGCGTTGTCGTTTGACAGCTGCCATGTGTGAAAATTGAGGTTTACTCATGGAGAATTATTAAATAATTAATTAAACATAGGTGCGTTTTAGGTATTTATCGTATTCATTCTATTGAATGCATTATCAAATATCCATGCAGTTAATAAATTATGTAAACTATTTGTTTGGGCTTCATAAATATCTAATTTAACTATTTTCACAGTTAATATCGTTATTCTTCTTAAACTTGAACCTCTATTGCTCTTTCATAAACATTACACCAAACTCTGTTATCTTTTCCCTTTTTGTTTATGCCTTAAATACTTAGGAGTGTGCATCTATCGTTTATCGTAGGTAAAGGAATCACTATACCGCCTGATTGTGAGCAAACGCAACGATCCGAACGTATGAATATTTCTCCCGCTTCGAATACAATTCCCCTGAACGCGTTAAGCCAATCACAAAACAGTCTGTTGCTAAACCACCTCCTCGCGCCAACTTACTTGGCGCTTGCTATATGTATGACATCGATGTTGACGCGCCTACAGCATTCAGGGGAATTGCATTCGAAGCGGGAGAAATATTCATACATTCGGGTCGTTGCGTTTGCTCAGAATTAGGCGGTATATGTATTCAGTATGCATTCATATTTTTAGTATTTGAAGAGAATCATTATTTCTCACATATGTTTAAAACTGGTTATTTTTAATTACGTTTTAATAAATATATGAATGTTAAAGTGTGATTCATTATAACGTGGCTGATATTGCAATAATGTTTTTCTTTAAATTTTGATATTAGATTGAAGTACTTACTACCTAACAAATTTCAATTATTGAAATAATGATGTATAAAAACTCCTATCGTTTCTTTTACCCAATGCTTCAAAACACTTGTTTGCGAATGAGTCATATAAGCAGATCAAGTTATTACTACACTTATTACTAACATAATGATTCACAAAGTCAAGCAATTGTAAAATACATATAAACAAAGATTGCACATCATACTCTTCTAAATATATTGTAAAGCACAGTATTTGTAATCCTTGCATAAAATACTGTGAAATACTTGCCTTTCTAGGTTCGTTTAAATAACACTAACGGTAATTAAAAACACTATATTAATAATAAAAATATACTAAAAACACTTAATAACTAATAACAACTATAACAGCATATATATAACTAATAACAACTATAACAACATATTCACAATATTTATTTCACATTTATATAACAATATTCTAACAAAGATCGCTGGTTGAATGATCTTCTCCCTGGTGAGCGATATATACAAGGGTAAGCAAATGTATATATCTTTGATATGGCTACTTAGATATTAATAAGACTTTCCACAATTAATTAAATATATTTATTTCCGAATCAGGCTTCCTGTTTAGCCGGAAACGATGTTAACTTTTCATTTTAAATGAAACACCATGTATATTTTTACGAATTTTAGTAGAGCTCTGCTCTTGGAGTTCAGCAATAATCAGGTTTGGCACCCTTTTGTTCAACAACGACAGAGATATTTAATTAAATCTAATAATGAAAATTTTATTGAGAACAAGAAAAATGAACACAAAAAATATAAACAAAATCAGTAATAGTTAAAAAAGTTTTCGAAATGGGAATGTTTCGTTTAAAAAGCTTCTAACATTAAAGATCGACAACTTATATCATAGTTTAGTGTGAGGAATGTAGTAGAAGTTTGTGGTAATTCTTCCAATGTTGTAGCAATATCTTGAGGAATAATTCATTAGTTGCGACTTTTGGTCGTCCGCTTTTCGGTAAATTTAATACTTTTCACAAAGTTTTACTAAGGACAGTTCGTGATATTGGATGCCGATCTTGATGCAAATTAAATAAATCATGAGTTCTAACGCGGTCACCAAAACCAATCACCATCAGAATTACAATATGTTCTTTTTCAGTTAATTGAACCATTATTAATATTTGGACGTCAACAAAGTTAATTCTGACAATTTAAGTCATGTACTGTATTTTAATTCCATGGCTTACTAAACATAAACATGATTTTAAAATATCAGTTTTAACTAAGTATCTTTGTCATTCTTGAACAAAAAGGCGCCAAGCTATTGAAATACGTAAAAATATATAGGGTGTTTCATTTAAAATAAAACATCGTTTCCGGCTAAGCCGGAAGCCTGATTCGGATATAAGTATACTCATCGAATCCCAGATTTGGATTTAATTAATTGTGGAAAGTCTTATTAAAATCTAAATAGCCATATCAAAGATATTTACATTTGTCTAACCCTATATAGCACGTTCAGGAATATTCCGGACTCTTCCGCCTGGTGTTATTCCGGACGGCTCTCGAACGTGCCGACGCGTACAGCGAGCGACGTCATTGCATGGCTCACATTACAATACAATAAAACGCCAAGTGCAAAATCTGCTTTTGAATAAAATAAATCAAACTTTTTATTTGCATATACTGTTACCTTTTTAATCTATTAAGCATTTATGAATTCCGGTATTCTTATGTGTTGAACACAACTCTCATATTACTGACGTATACCGCTAATTGCAATGCTGTTGGGATTGTTCATCGTTGAAATATTTTCAAAACAGTTTCCCTTCGTCTTTGAATATAGCCTGGGGAATGAAAAATAATCGTGTGATGAGCTAAAAACTGAATGTTTAATGAAAATGTTGTTGATGCTACGTTACCAGTTTGAGATTCACGACCAGCTCAACGAAATGTCTGCCGACAAAACGCTGTAACTGCAATTTACATCTGAAGATTTAAATACGTTTTGACTTGCTCGTCGAAATGAATATGGAAATTTAGTCACAGAAATAAAATGTTTATAATGAATGATTTTTTTTCATAAAATTATCTTTCATTATTGTTTAGGCTACATCGCGACCCCCCCCTAAAGTGCCTTAAAGTAATGGCAAAATTAGAATACATGCAATTCTAAGTTTTGCCGAAAGATGGTGTTGGTAGTTAAGTCTTAGTTACTACCAAATCGTCCCCGTACATACCGTTAAAAAGCTTTACCTATTATTTTAAAATAGGCACTGCGAAATTAAGTACAAAAACACATAAAATTGAAAGTGAGCTTATAATTTTGTTGTCGACTGTATGTTCACTATTTAGTTTTATTATTGTTGGTGTCCTAAAATCAAAATAAGTATTTTAATAAGTCAGGAGATTAGAGCATAAACTAATCAATCACAATAAAAACGTTTGTTTTTCTGTTTGTCTACTCGACCCAACGAGAATTTTTCTGGAAGAATACGTGAAATTTTTATTATTACTGTAAGGTTAATATAACACGCCAAGTACTTAGAAATATAAACAGTTTTATTACTTTGTAACTACACTCAAAATTTTAGTAATTATATTACCCACATCCTATGTTATGGAGTTTATAAACAAACTTTCCAAGGTAAACCAGCAATATATTTTTCGTGTATGTTTTCTTAGTTCTGTTATTAAATTTCATGTAAGTAAAAAAAAAAACAAAATAAAAAACTATTATATTTTCCACAACGTTTCATAATTTATTTGACTAGATTTTCACGTACTATAAATAATATTATTATGACTAGGCTCCCATTTGTTAAAAAAGAGCCACCACAGAACAGATGCCGATTTCAACCAAATTGATAATTTCTTGGAAGCTTGGCATTGCTTAAAGAATGGAGCAAAATAATTGGAATAACGACTCCAAATTTAGTTAATTTAAGGTCATGCCGATTGCAGATTGTTCTAGAAGCCTGTGAGTATCTCACAAAATACTAATTTAATATTTTTTTTTAATTTTTTTGACTTAATTCAAGATCTGAGCAAATATTTTGTCGTGATAGAGGTACTCATGAAAGTCTACGCACAATTTTCAAATTAAGCACTAAAATTGGATTTCAAGTAAATTGTTTACCACGAAAAAGAAATCTTCAAAAATATGTATACGAAATCTCAAAAAAGTGCACTAAATAAATGGGCATACGGAAAGCTATTAATAATAAATTAATAACAAAAACAATTTGAAACTTATTTGAATGGGTAAAACATCATCATTTATATAAAACAAATACATTTTTAATAATATCAAAAATATTAAAAATCTGGTAAGAAGAACACAATAACGGTTCATATTTGTGTGAAAATTGCTATCCACACATGCAGACGCGTGTTTTGTCCTCCTATAGACTCTTCAGTGCGTGATGCTAATATGACAAAATTCACCACATCAACTCCCTTACTGCTGACAGCCAAGCCATAAAATACAACATCGAAGAAAACTCAGCTCATTGACTAATGTTAATATCGAAACATTTTTAACAACATTTTCGATATTATTAAAAATATTTTTGTTTAATAAACTAATACGTTGTAGCGCTACTATTAGCACTAATTACAACATTTAGCCTATGCGCCATTCAGTATATTAATTTTTGTGTAATTTTTTTAGGTATTTGCGCTCATTTTTCCACTATGGCGAGCTTTAAATAATCGCGCGCCCAATTAATGGCCATTTTTCTTAAGTGACGTTTTAATTGTCCATAAATGTTGAATGTGTGAAGTGACGTTATTTTGGGCATATAATACCCATTCTTTTGCCAGAAAAGACGTATCGTCATCTTGTTGGAATATCCGATGCTCACCAAGCAATTTGTTGACACTTTGACTAAAATTTACATTCAAAATATTAAAATATTTATGTTTGTTCATAATCCCATCCAATGTTTGTTACATCAGCCACCGGCATACAATCTCAACGTAACACCGATTACTCATCATGCTTAATTTTAGGTTGCACATTTTGTTTTCTAAGCTCAGTGTTGCGTTACTTTTAAACATTAAGACGCCCATCAAAACGGTACAGGTTAAACTTTATTTCATCTGTAAATAACACCTTATCCAAGAAACTCGTTTCTCCATTTTCATATTTACCAGCGAATCCTAATTCCTTTTGGTTTTATTTACATCACTAATATGCGGTTTATATTTGCGGAATTTGATTACTCTTATCATTAGACAGTTTGTACTTTGCTGTATTAGTGAATGTGTTCAATACACAGTTTATAAGCTACATATCTTTTCAATATATTTCATAAATTCACGTTCACTCGTATTTCGTCATAACTACTGGGAACAATGCAACAATTATAAACTTTATACTTAGTTTTACAACTAGTATACAATTAATAAAGGTTGTTAAACATTTCAACGTTTATTATTGCAGTAGGCACAATTTACCAGGAATCGATAACTTTGGAAATTTCTCGAGTTATATCTGGCCGTACAGCTAATACGACTCACTTTTATTCAATTTTATTAGATCTACAATAGCTTGTTGAGATAGTGATAAATGCTACTTACATGCAGTATTTTGAACACTAATAGTAGTCTTTTCCTAGTATCAAGCAACGCACACTCTAATCTTAGACACCACTCTCATTTTAACGTTAAGTGATAATGTTTGTGAGGCTTGCCTTAATAGGTTTAAGTATTCTTGCTAAATAAAATACTCCAAAAAGACACCTAAATTTCAATGTAACTGCTACCAAATAACATAAAAGCTTATACCCAAGTTACGTCTCGTGAGCGGTGGTTCAAAATAGGAACATACATAAATTATAAGGGTTTTATTATAATCACTGCTCTTTGAATTCCTACTTAAGTGGCTAATTTTAAAATTATTCTGGTGTATGTATACTTTCGTAACTGAACATAGTTTGCAAGTACTTATAGATATATGTATTTGCTCAAATTTCTGTTTTCTTTATATGTATTTGGTATTAAAATTTATAAATATATTTACACTTTGGTAAATGTATATATTTTTATAATACACTTCTGCATTATCGTACTAGTTTGTTTATTTATAGAAATCACAACTAATACAAGTCGAAAATAAATACTTTTTCTAGTTACTATTATGTCAATTAAAGAAAAAAGAAATTACAAGAACGATTAGTAATTGTTTTTAATCATGAAATATGAGTAATTATACCATAATAAACATATGATATATAATATGCGTAACTATCGTTATCGTACTCCTCAACTTTCATGCAAATCAGCATAATTCAATAAAAATCGCACACAAGAAAGAAATTGTTATGACGATGAACTTGTATAATGATAATAGTAGTTGATAAATCGGAGACTGTGGCTTTAAATAAATCTGGAATCTATGAAATAAATTGTAAGGATCGTGATAAGAAATATGTCGGCCAAACAAAGCGTTCGATTCTAACTCGTTATAAAGAACATGTTTCGCATATTAGATTCAATAGGCCGGAAAAATCAAGTGTTGCCCGACATATTCTTGAATCAGGTCACAACGTAACGTCTGACTGTCTGAGATTAATAAAAAAACGTCACTAGCCCCCGCGAATAAGAAACTTTTGAGAGCATTTTTATCTTTAAAAATAGGAATAACGTAATTAATGCAGATTTGGGTCCTATACCAGGTTCATCTTTATTCGAGTTAATTGATAGTTAGATGTTATTAAACCAAAAAAAGATAGGAAAACCATTAACAAATTAATCTAATTCTATGTAATTTTTTAAATTTCGTTTCGTTACATTAGCCTTTAACAGATATTATGACTCAATATTAATTTCTAAATGACATATACAATTTAAGATGAGTTTTATAATGGTTTCCTTATGTATATTAAATTAGGATGTCCCCTTCGTGTAATTTTCTAAAGGGCCTTTCCATAGAATAAAGCATGAATCGGTTAATGGTCTCTTAATGCATATACGTATTTAAGTAGGGTTTTTCCAATAAGGTAAGTTCTGTAGTATTCAGGTTTTTAAAATTTTAAAATTTAGTGTTTAACGAGAAACCGTGCAATATAGCGCTCAGTGAGTGTTGTGTGTTTTTTGTGCTTTCAAGTGTTACACTGCTTTTTCTACTGAGGATGACAACGTGGTTGTCGAAATACGTATATAGAAATGTTAAATTCTATTGTGGTAAGGGTTTTTAATTTTTTTAATAATATTAGTTGTTACTTCTTACAATCTTCAACCGATTCATCAAAATTGCCGTATCAGTTCGTCAATGGCAGTCTTTTCATTGTTAAGAAATAATGTTTTCACGAATATATCAATTATATATAAGTAATTTAGGTGAATTATTAATTCAGTTGCAACTCAAATAATAACTCAATCGTATTACATTTCGTTGAAAATGAATTTTAAACTTTTCGTTGCTTCAGAAGACATACAAAAAAATTATGATATTCTTGTAGATTTTCGTAGTATTTGCTGTTTTTTCTTTTTTGTAAAACGCGTCCAAGATATCTTTGCCACTATCGGAGCTCAATTAGTACAATTAGACCGTCAGAGCTACTACTCTTGTCAATGTTATTGTTATTATAGTTAGATATATAGTTTATTGACACAAGATTTTAAAACGTCACAAATCGGTACAATAAAATATACGTACTGAGAAAATCGTAATGCAGTAATCGATTCCAAAGCATCGATACTTATTGATACTTTACCGATTCCAGTACTCGCTAAGTATCGATGTATCGGGAAGCTTACCTTTGTGCATTTTTTAAATGTACATAAAAGATGCAAAAACTTTTTAACTAAAGAATTTTTAAGTATATATAGCATTATATATATTATATAGTATATATTTAAAAGGATGTTGTTGAGTTTTATATTATGCGTAGCAAATATCCATATTATAACATAAACATAATAACTATAATTATTACAAAAAAAATATCACAATATTGCAAATTTCATACCGTAGATATGGTAGAATCGATAAATTAATTTCATATCTCTTAAACCGATATCAAACAAACGATACCTAGAAAACGGGTTATGAATACTGTTTCCTAGGTATCGAATCAAGGTATCGATTCCAAGGTATCGAATCCAAAGTATCGATTCCAAGGTATCGATTCAAGGTATCGATTCCTAAGTATCGATTCCAAAGCATCGCTACCTATCGATCCTTTACCGATTCCAGTACTCGCTAAGTATCGATGTATCGGGTTAGCGATGTATCGGATAGCGATATATCGGGTAGCGATGAGTCGGGTAGCCATGTATCGGGTAGCTTACCTTTGTGCATTTTTTTAAATGTACATAAAGGATGCAATAACTTTTTAAGTAAAGAATTTTTAAATATATATGCATTATACATACATATTATATAAGATATATTTAAAAAGATGTTATTATTGTGTGTAGCAAATATTTTTATTATGACATAACTATAATTATTACAAAAAAAAATCTCACAATATTGCAAATTTCATACCGTAGTTATGGTAGAATCGGTAAATTAATTTTATATCTCTGGAAACCGATGTCAAATAATCGACACCTAGTAAACGGGTTATGAATACTGATTCCTAGGTATCGAATCAAGGTATCGATTCCAAGGTATCGATTCCAAAGTATCGATTCCAAAGCATCGATTCCAAAGTATCGATTCCAAAGTATCGATTCCAAAGCATCGAAGTAATACGTGCTTAACGTATTGACATACTTAAACCTTTTTTGTATATTTACTGCCATCTGGCATCGTGATAATGGACTTACACCTATATGCGTATTTTCTTCCCTTTTGTACTGGCTTAGCCGGTCAAGGGAAGGGTTGCCATTTTCGGCATAGTCTCTTTCGTCCGTCAGATGTCACTATATTATATAGTGCTACCTGAAAGCACGAAATTTGCTATACCATATAGGCGATTTAAGCTTTTAAATTACTTCACTAGCTTAACTGACGACGCTTAATGGTAATAGCAGAAACATTTGTCTTAAGCAGAAGTAAAAAGCTGGAAAATACGAGGTGTGTTGTTGATGTTTACAGTTACAGATGTGTATTTTACATGTCTGTTTCATTTGTAACAAATGCGTAATACGTGCTTAACGTATTGATATACTTAAACCTTTTTTGTATATTTACTGCCATATGGCATCGTGTTAATGGACTTACATCTATATGCGTATTTTCTTCCCTTTTGTACCGGCTTAGCCGGTTAAGGGAAGGGTTGCCATTTTCGGCATAGTCACTTTCGTCCGTCAGATGTCACTATATTATATAGTGCTACCTGATAGGACGAAATTTGCTATACCATATAGGCGATTTAAGCTTTTAAATAACTTAATTAGCTTAACTGACAACGCTTAATAATAATAGCAGAAACATATGTCTTGAGCAGAAGTAAAAAGCTGGAAAATACGAGGTGTGTTGTCGATGTTTACAGTTACAGATGTGTATTTTACATGTTGTTTACAGATGTGTATTTTACATGTCTGTTTCATTTGTAATGTATGTATTATATATATTATATAATATACATTTAAAAGGATGTTATTATTGTGCGTAACAAATATCCTTATTATGACATAACTATAATTATTACAGAAAAAAAAACAACATATCACAATATTGCAAATTTCATACCGTAGTTATGATAGAATCGGTAAATTAATTTTATATCTCTTGAAACCGATATCAAACAATCGACACCTAGAAAACGGGTTATGAATACTAGGGCTGGGCGAAGTATCGATACATCGTCCGATACCCGATACCATAACTGGTATCGATTCCCCGATACCTCATATAACGAAGGTATCGATTCTAAGGTATCGATTCCAAAGCATCGATACCTATCGATACTTTACCGATTTCAGTACTCCAGTATTCCAGTTCATTTGAAAATGGGATTTTGATAGAATACGACGCATATATATTAGTATGTGTTTGTTGTTCCGTAAACGTAAATCCAAATGACATTTGATAATGTCAATCACAAATATCAGTTAGTGCATAAAATAATCGTGCGTCGATTCTGGTTTAAATAAATTGCTTCTCAGTTTTAAAATGGCTTTCACTTTAGAACATAAAATTTTTTTAGTCCAGGCTTATTTTCGAAGTGGTAATAAAATTGATGGTTTATGGGTTTATTCAGTTCAAGATTGCATGGTAGAATTTCAAGTTGAGTTTCCACATTTTTTAATAGATTATATACAATTTAAGAATACTTTGGATAGAACTTTAAAACTTTTTTCTGAAACTGGTAGTCTCTTAAGAAAATCAGGCAGCGGAGCAGTTAAGAAACGTACACCTCAAGTTGTCAATCGTGTTGAAGAAATAATAGAAAATGAACCACAAACATCTGTTCGACATTTGAGTCAA
Organism: Melolontha melolontha; assembly: GCA_935421215.2. NCBI lineage: Eukaryota > Metazoa > Arthropoda > Insecta > Coleoptera > Scarabaeidae > Melolontha > Melolontha melolontha. The sequence goes on along the minus strand of OW285242.1, from coordinate 75,099,997 downwards.
CAAATAAACCTTTCTGTTGGCACAACTCACAAGTTATTAAAAAAAGATATGCAACTTTATCCATACTGTGTCACAGCAGTACAAGAATTGTTAGAAATTGATTACCCACGTAGACTACAGTTTTGTAATTGGTTTGTAAATATGAACAATAATGGAGACGGAATGCCTAAATTCACAAAATACAAGAATTTGGAGTAGTGAAAATCCACATGTAATTAATGAAGAATCGCTACATCCAGAGAAAATTGGTGTTTGGGCAGCGATAAGCCAAAGGCGAATCATTGGACCAATATTTTTTCAGGGAACGTTAACTGCTCAAAGGTACCGTACGGAAATTTTACAACCATTTGTCAATCAGTTGCATGATGATGAACTTCAAAATGCATATTTCCAACAAGACGGAGCACCTTGTCACTGTACTGCAGAATCTTTGGATTATTTAAGAGAATTTTTTGATGAGCGTATAATTAGTCGAAATACTGAAATTGCCTGGCCTGCACGTTCATGCGATTTTAACACCTTGCGACTTCTTTTTGTGGCCTTATCAAAAAAATAACATATTTCGAACACCTATATTAATTTGAATGATATGCTACAGAGAATCGAACAGAAAATATTATATCTACATTACAATACTTTACATTCTTGATGTTGAAATCATTATATTGGGTTGTTAATTTATATTGTAAATATATTTAGTTTGAATAATAAATGTTTAAAACTTAATTTCCTCTTTCATTTATTGCTTCGAAGTGTCTAGCCTCCCTCCCCTCTACTATTTCTTGTTGCTCAATATATACCGCTGCAACTTGTTCTAAACTGTCAGTCTAGAGTTTTTCTTCGTGCCACATAACAGTAAAATGGAGAGAGGTATGCAGATTTTAACTTTATAATTTACATTTTAGCAATCTAATATTTCTATTGTCACAGCTGATAGCGAACCGGTTACCTATAACGAATTCATTGACAACAATCCTTAGAGAGAAACAGCTTGTCGGACAATCTGTGTATTTGCTTAATAATAGCGGTACTAAGTGGATTGTTATTGGACTTAGTCTGGCTGCTGGTTTTGTGCCAATTATTCAAACCCGCTCGTCGACCGTCTGCATCTTTTTCACTGTGGATGAGTGGGAGGAATTTTGCAAGACTGAGGGTTGCAGCCCTAATCATCAGATGAAATGTAGTATGTATAGAAAAATACAGGTAATTCGACTAAAGAGTCGTAATCATGAAATTGTTCTATCTAAAGACACATTCGACAACATATTCAGTTTGATCGAATTATTAAATCAAAAGTTGACTGTGTTAAAGACTTTGGATTTCGTGAATTTTTATAAATCTACATTGGAATCCTGTGTCCAAATGCCTGGTGATATATATAGCAATATAAAAAGATTATTGTCATGTCATAGTAACTCTCTAAATGCTTTATTTATGTTAGAAATATTATATCTACATTACAATACCTTACATTTTGATGTTGTAGTCATTAGATTGGGTTGTTAATTTATATTTATTAAATTTTATATATAATTCTAATTTATATTGTAAATATATATAGTTTGAATAATAAATGTTTAAAACTTAATTTCCTATTTCATTTATTGCTTCAAAGTGTCTAGACATTTTCTTTTCATTCACCATTTTTTTCTTTTTGATTGAACCTCGTATATCAAAACATAAATGACACTGTAGGTTTAAATAAAAAAGATTACTGTTTCACAGACATGCGTCATCATAATTTTTAATGCACAATCTAGTAAAAAACAAGCTCCAATTATATCCGGTATTATATTACACTACAGTCAGCAATTTTTATAATATTACGAAATATGATTATTAATCACGTCTGGCTCAAATAACATCCGGTTTCATATTACACTACAGTCAGCATTTTTTGTTTATAATATTGCGAAATATGATTGTTCTAGATAATAAATTTACTTATTTTTCCTTCGTCATCATGTTTATATTCTTATAGAACACCGAATGTGGTTTTATTTAGTATCCATCAAACCTTCGTCTAGTGCGCACGTGTTTTATTAAATTGTGATGTTATGTTTTCGGTGGCCCCGGGCGTGTGTAGTTATGTTTCGGAGGGTGCTTCCGAGGGCCCCACAAGGGGGCTCTAGGGGTGTGTGTGGTTTTTGCTTCTGACGGACCCCCAAGGGGCCCTCCATCTTGTAAGTATTTTTTCTTTTTTGCTTTTCAAACTTACTGTGTGGTTGTTTTTTGTTGAGTGCACGCATGTTTTATTAAATTATGAGGTTATGTTTCGATTTTTCGGTGGTCCCACTAGGGGGCGTGTGTGGTTATGTTTCGGAGGGTGCTTCAGAGCTGGTATCCTCTTGCAGACACCTCAACCCTTTCGGGATTATATTTAGCATCAATACTTTACGTTAACATAATTTATTCAAACACTTTTTTTTCATATTTATTTACGTTAACATGTGAATTTATATCTTCCTACTTATCAGTTGAAGAGACAAGTCATTTCAGGAGTTTACCCAAATACGTTAGGCAGTCTATTGGCTGTGGTGCTCGGTCCAAAGAGACATTCGACACCCTAATGTTTCGGCAGAAACCTACTGACGTTGGGGAAGCTTTATTGTTTTTAAGAGCTAACTTCATATGAAATCTTCCTAGCTGGAAGAGCCGTTTACCTTGAGCCTCTGTGTAGTGCCTTTGAATTTCAAGGGGTCTTTATGACTATAAATCATTTTACGGTAGACTTGTCCATGTTCCGAGCTGCCTACACCGAGCCTCGTGAGTAGTGCCTTTGAATTTCGATGGGCTTAACAGCTATAAATAATTGGAGGTAGCATATAATGGAACTTCAACTATTCCTTATTCTCATTTGAATCAATATCGTGTTTTAAAAAAATATGACGTAATAATATACTTATAGCACGTCGGATGTAACTTCCTTCAGTATTCATTTAACTTTTGTCTAGTGCACTTGTGTTTTATTCAATTGTGAGGTTATGTTTCGGGGGCCCCATTAGGAGGGCCGTTTGTGGTGATGCTTCAGAGGGCTCTACTAGGGGCCGTGTGTGGTGATGTTTCGGAGGGTGCTTCAGAGGGCCCCACTAGGAGGCCGTGTGGTGATGTTTCGGAGGGTGCTTCAGAGGGCCCCACAAGGGGGCTTTAGGGGTGATGCTCCAACTTGTAAGAATTTTTCCTTTTTTGTTTTTTCAAACTTACCCTCATCCGCCATTTTGTTTTCTAATGTCCTTTTGGCTTGATGCATTTTTGTTTAACTCCTTCCGCCATTTTGTTTTTTCTTTTTGATTGAACCTCGTATATCAGTGTGGAGGAGGAGGTTGTTACGTATCCCTGTGACCCTGTGTGTTATCAGAGTATGACGTCATTGGCTTGGGTTGTGACGTAAGTATGACGTCATGGGGTTGGGTTATGACGTCATTGTGACGTCAGTATGACGTCATTGACTTGGGTAGTGACGTCATTGTGACGTTAGTATGACGTCATTGACTTGGGTTGTGACGTCAGTTATGACTTGGGTTGTGACGTCAGTTATGACGTCATCGGAGGCGGAGGCGGGTCCAGAACCGGCTAATCCCATCTACTACTACGTTTTTTTACTGGGGCCTGGTTTATCCATATCAAAATTGATATTATAATGTTACGTAGGTAAATGCCAAATTCAAGCGACGAAATATTTATTCTTCACAGATTACAATTCAAACAATATAACGTTCGCTTGTCCGTAGTTAAAACTTAAGTACCCCGATAGCGGGCGATGCGTTGTATTTATACGAGTTACCTATCATCGAGAACCTACAACATTGTTCGGGGATAATACCGACGTGTTTCGCGAATCTTCGAGTAATCTAGTTGGTTCGGCAGATTTCTAGTCTTGTAACGATATGCTTGGAACGACGAGGAGCATACCTGTCCTACGTAGTAAACCTGAACAAGAAAGTAGTAGGTACTTAAAGATACATATCTTACTAACAATTACAAAAGTTATAATAAAATAAAAAGTTAAGAAATATTGATTTGAATGGATTTTTACCTACTTTTGTAGTTTTTCGAACAATTTTTAAAATTCGTTGGCGGGCCGCATAAATATCGACAGTGGGCCGCATGCGGGCCGCGGTATGTGCATCGCTGATTTACAATATCATTATTTAAGTTTTCGTTAAACCACTTACAGTAGTGAACTCTTCTTTGATAACACAGGTCTACAAAATTAAACTTTTTGACAGATGTTTTTATTTTGAAAACTGATTTTATATAATTTTGGTAGGCTGATTTCAAAAACTCTATGCATTTATTTGTATCACGTAAGGTTTTTTTGCAAATATTAAATGAAAAAAAAAGAACGAAACAAAAATACCTTCTTTTAACTTGGCATCGGATAAGGCTGGAAATGTCTCGCACAAATATTTAAAACACTGTCCATTTTTGTCAAGGGCTTTAACAAACTGCTTCATCAAGCCAAGTTTGATATGGAGCTATCTCTTAATACATTTTTGCTACCAGGTGTAAGGCTTGTTCTAGAGGGCCATTCTATTTGAGTCCAATGTCTATCCCTTGCTCGACTATCCCACTCACAAATAAAGCATGGAAATTTTGTATAACCTCCTTGTTGTCCTAGTAGCATGCACAGCACTTTAAGGTCACCACAAAGCATCCACTGATGTTCTTGGTAGTTTATTTTCTTTAAAAGAAGTTCAAAATTTTCATACGGTTCCATTAAATGTACCGGCAACGGAAACCGAGGCCAGCTCGTTACCATTGTGCAATAAAACGCCTTTTAAACTACGCTTACTTGAGTCAATAAACAGGCGCCATTCTTCTTTTACATACGGCACATTTCCTAATTTTGAAATTAAGTCAGGAATATTGTTGCAATACACTAGCGGTCCGTCTTGAGTAAAATATTGACATAACTCTTTTTCGCGATCCCGGTAAAAGCTTGATGTGACGCCAGGTGTCAGTAAATGTTTCTCACGAAGTAGGGGGGCTAACAATTCGGATGCATCCTTTGGAAGGTACAAATCTCTAATTAAATCATTTAGTTCGCTCTGGTTAAATACTTCGGGCTCTCTGAAATCTGAGTCATCTGGGTCGCAATTAGATTCCTCTGATTCTGACGATATGACGTTTTCTAGTGCTTTTGGGGCTGTAGGTCTCGGTACATCTGGTCCATGAGGAACTGGTTGAATATCAGAGTCAAGATTGGGATACACAATTTGTTTCTTATTTTTTCTGTTGAATCCTTGAACATTACACGAGCAAAAATAACAATCATCACTGTGATTTCTAGGCTCTCGCCATACCATAGGAACACCAAAGCTTAAACATTTCTTCCTACCTTTTTACCAGTTTCTTAATGCTTCAACGCAAACGGAACAAGCAGTATGAGGAGCCCAGGACTTGTCTTGGTCGCCAATTTTTACACCAAAATAAGCGTGGTATACATTTTTCACAAACGAAGTTATAGTTTGCCTCTGCTTTACTACGACAAAACTACCACAGATATAACAAAAGTTATTCGGATTGTTCACACAATGTCTTCTTTCATATTTATACGTTCTAGAACACTTAAAATACGCAACAACGAAGACAACAAGCGCGCGGACACAGTAGCACGACGACTAACACAACCAAACTGCACATAAGCAGGTTTCAACGTTGTATTGACGCTTCTGCGTCGACTCTGTTGCTTTGTTGAGAAATCTAATATTAACCAGTGTTGCCAAATCACATTTAATTTCATAAAAATCAATTCATTTAAAAATCATGCCTAACATGGAACAAACATATTCTTCTCATAGGTATGTATATTAATAAATTCACATTTTTAAGATAGAGAGCGATATAAAAAAAAAATTACGTGATAGAGCAAAAATATGGTGTTTTTTGGAATAAGGGCCCCCAAACATATACAAATTAGCAAACAGCTTTCAAACATCAAAATCACTGTAGACCTGTGTAATCGATATCCAATAATAGCGGTGTAACAACTATTTTGTATGGATGCATATGTAAATTTTGAATTTTCTACCCGAAAGCTTTTCTGCTAGAGCTATAAGGCAAAAAAGTGAATAAAATTTGTAATTAAAATACAAGCGTTAAGTAAATGTACGATCCCGTCACAATGTTGTCCAAACACTTTGTATGATACGATATTGCCTGGATAATATACATAAAATTACTCCAAACAGGATCGCAACAAATACAACCATTCACGGTTCTGCCCACAAATGCCATTGCGGTAATGCACTTTTAAAATAAAGGCACCCCTGCTCAGTCGTAACAGACATATTGCTTTAAAAATATTAAATTGATTTGAACTTTTCATTGAACTTACTGCTACACGCAGCGTGCAACAATAAAAGATTCACGAAAACTGGCTTTGTAAAAACAAAGTTCAAAAACAAACGCCCTCCTCGGACTTACCTTGCGTGAGTGGGATGATCTTAAATTGACGAAGCAGCCAACCAGTGTCAACGGCGTAAAACTCAGTGAAGATGGTCGTGCGCCACTGCGATTTAAGAGCTGCTTGTCGTAGGAGTATACGTCACGCGCAATTACAAAAAAAAAACAGGAGCTAATATGAGGTCGACTTACAAGACAAAAAAAATGCTTCAATAATATTAAAATGGATGAAGCCTTGCATATAATTAATTTAAAGTGTATAATAATTTAAATAAATATGTAATTGCTAAACATCAACATAATTTACTTATAGCTTCTAAAAGGCAAAAACAGGTAACTATAACTTTAGTACAATACGGTATAAGACCAGACTATATATCTATTATAAGCCACCAAACAAAATAAAGTAAAAAACTAATACAAGCAAATGACATACGTATACACAAGGCCTTGGGTACGCGTTCACAAACAAATTTAAATCTTAAGTACGTAACCTTAGGGCTACATATTCTATGACGCTATTTAAATATAATAAAAATAAATTAAATACCTTCTTATGCACGAAATCCTTAATTAAATTGAATCGAGGAATTTCTGTTTAATCTAAATGCTTCGACGCAAATATTAAATACATCAAATTAAATTACAAATCGTATTAACACTACTAGAGTGTTAAATGATTAAAGAAATTAATGTACGCCAAAACAATAGAAAAGAAAAATTAAATAAATTAATGTAAGCTATCGTAATATACCAAACGAACAAAGAACTTAATGAATGACTAAGACAAATTAATAATTCTTAATATTTCAAAACGACAACTTTCTTTATAGCACGAATGCAAGATTTTGAGTAATATATAATTAAACGAAATGGCGTAATTAATTAGTGCAGAGCTATCTTACAGCTTGCTGATTTGTATGAGGTTAATCGGCTGCAATGGAGTCGGTTTCGTTTCACATGTGATCCTCGATTAATTTTCCATTCCACGTAGTAACTCGAACTTCAAATCTCAACATCCAATTAGTTATAAAACCAGCCGCAAAAGCCCTACAGTTGTAATTATGCATTAGAATTAGCGAAACACTAAGATTGAAACTCAAAGAAATATCACAAAGAAAATTAGCGGGAAAATTACTCCCCTACAGCTGTTTGAGGAGGTTAATTAATCTTCGGCCTAGTCAATAATGTCTACCCAAACATAAAATTTCGGTACAAGAAACTCTGTATGCCGCCATATAAGCCACCTATTTCAATGTAAATTTTCTCGTTAAGATATTCACTCAACGGCACACAAGCAAAAACAACTATCCGAGAGACTAGACGATAATGTCCTCGAGATCACACAAAAAAATTATATTATTTCCGCTGAGCGAGACGCGCATGCTCATAGAACAACGATACCGCTACGGATATATACCGATATATACCATCCGCTAAGATATTGTAATAGAACGTAATAATAATTGTCATCTTATAAATTTAAAAATAATGTTGCATAGAAAGAAGCAAATTATCTTTATAGCAGAATATAAAAAACGAAATACGTCTAAAGAAACTAAAGAGAATTAAATAAAAAATTCTCTTAAAGAAAAATAACTAAATAACGGCTCCAACTAATTTTATTTTAAACCAGCTCGATGCTGGTTTCCAAGGCTGCTATAGTTGTTGGCTTGTTTTCGTAAACCAATGTATTCAAATAGCCGTACAAAAAATAGTCTAAACATGTCAAAAATCATGATCTTGAAGACCAGTGTGCAGGTCCATTTCTGGAGATAATCTTATCGCCGAACACTTCCTTCAATAAATCGATGGATTCGCAATGTGGCACCGTCCTGCTGAAAATACTAGATAATTGCAAACAATAAATAGAATTAGGACAGAATGTGACTCTACGACAGATGCATTTCACTCAACAGCAGTGCTGTCTGGTGTAAAAATGAAAAAGCGGTAGGCAGTACAAAAAGCGGTTGATTTAGGTATGAAACGGTAGATTTATTTTAAATCTTTTTAAGATATAAAACGGGTTTACATGATCTTTATAAGGGTTTTGTACAAAAGAGAATACATAAAAAATATTTATTTAAGAAGTGTTTTATACTGAAGATAGGAAATACAATTTACATAAAATAAACAATATTTGTTCTATAACAGTATTATACAGGATGTAAGGTATACAATTACAACGTTATATAATATGGCTTTCAATCCTTAATTTTCATGTCTAAAATTTTATTTCAATATCTTTTTAATCTAACAGATATTTACATGGCTCCGCATACATTTGTTCATTCCTGTATAAAGTAACCACCTACACTTTTTAAGATAACACTGAAATCTGAAACTCAATTAGATAAAATAATTTCTACCAATTTATTGATATTGCAGTTAATGTTTATATTATCCTCAAAAATTATTATGCCTCGTAAGCATCGGCATCAGTTCGAACACATGAATATTTGTATACATATCGTTCACATATATTATGCTTATGCATACAGATTGATTAACTTTAAAAACTTTTTATTAAATACAAACATTAATATACACGATAATATACCTATGAAATATAAATTTAATTTATACAATTTATACAAATGTTTCGCTTTATTTTCAAATTTTAATTTTAATGTAATTTGTATCGATGAAATTTTGCGGTAGTTATTAACCGAAAAAGGTAGAATGGTAGAAATATGACTAAAACGGTAGATCTACTGCAAAAAACGGTAGAGCTGGTAGCACTGCTCAACAGCCAGTACGAAACTAACGCTGGCTCGTATTGAAATCACACATATGTTTAGCAGCTAGCGCCAAATTTCTATAGGCCGCTCGCTCATAAGGTATATATACAACTAGATTATTTCAAAATGCCCCGATGGGACAGAAAGAAGGTAAATATACTTCACCTGTCTGAATCTTTAAGCAAATAAGAGTGGTGGACAAAAATGTATCAAGCTGATAGAAGTTGTGAATTCCAGACCCCCCAAAAAAGTCCCAAAAAATATTATTAATGATGCCAAAATAAGGATAAAATATATTTCTTTTGGCATCATTTATAAGATTTTTAAGTTTATTATTATGTAGAATGTTTAAATAAGTAAACTGATTCATAATTTCATCTATTTTGTGCAAGAAATCTACACCATTCGCTGTCGTACACTTCCAAACCCCATCACAGAACCAACCAACCCCATGTTGAACTGCGGTACGAAGAGTCTCCTTGTTTAACGCTGTACCGAATTTCAGGCACACTTTTAGTTGACTATCATTTCTAGAAAGGTTTATATTGGTCTTGTTTGAAAAAGTGACACGTTTATAAAAATGAGAATACTTTTTATAGTTGTCTGCAAACTTCAAACGATCCCGCCGATTAATTTTGCTATCATACGGTTTTATCTGGCAACACGTCGGTGGAAATTGTGTCTTCAAAAGACTCCATGCACTGCACTGTTTCACAGTCTACCGATTTCTGAAGTGGTTCTTTTATATCCTTTGTTCTCTATTCCATTTATTTCCATTTTTTGCCAGTGATTTTTCATAGGAATTTCATTTCTGCTGCTGTCAATCGCTCTTCGTGCTTCTTTTGTAATGTCCTGGGTTCGCATGCGTATGTTAGAGATGTAATTGTATACCCTCAACTTTGTCTTCATACAAATTCCCTTTTTGCTCATTTCATGCACAATATATTTTAGTGTTCTTGTTTATTCTGTGTAATATATAGATCTATTTTCCATCCTCTAATATGATGCTTTCAAGATATTGCTTCCTGGTTATCTTTATCCATTTATTTTTAGTTACATATAACTTAATATAAATTTATATTCTATTATAGTCATATATTCTCTCTTCTACATATCGTTATTTATTAATTAATATTACTCTATTTAGGACACGAAGAGTGATACACTAAATTACATGAATAAACGATTCTCTATTCACAAAGTAACAATGAGCTTCCTGAGCTGAGTTTCCTTTTATTAATTCTGGCTTCATCGCTACCACTTCTGTGAAATATTTATTTTCTGTATTATACACTCATTTAAATGCTCTGGTGACTCTAAAATGCTAATACTTTTAGGACATTGAAAAGCAATATTCAAGGCGTTTGTATTTAATATAAATTTTTTTAAATTCTCTATATGAATAATATTGACATGCATTTATACAAAAACTGAGTTAATATTTAACAATCTAGGATAAATGATATCGATTCTAAAAATGGTGTATTTTATTTCAAAATTTTGTACAAAATAATGGAAAAATAATATTGTAGTGCTAATGAAAAAATGCACTTTTTATTAAAGAAATTAACAAAATCAAATTCTAACTTCCATGTCTATTTTAATTAGTACACAAATTAAAATCCTTTGATGGGTTTTTGAACATTCTAGTACATTTTACGGCATTCCTCTATTGTACGCATTCTTTTAGTAGGCTGACACTGAGTTCATGATCTATTTTAAGTAAATCTATGCAGAATACTTGTGGCAATTAATCCGACAGTAACACATTTATAATAATCTCATTTTTATTTCAGAGAGCACATTCATATATTCACCAGGAGGTTTTATTATTATGACCAGATACCATATTTCCATGTCTGTCAGAATTAACAGGTATTTACCTATATATCCTCTTGCGGCGAATTGTGTAATTTTTAATAATAAACGTTTTGGAAAATCTAGAAAACGAACCTTGTGTATATGTGTATACACACAATATGTGCTGAAAATATTTGCCTATTGTTAAACTTTATTACAAGATATATATATACAATGGAATTTCGATAGTTCAAATCTTAATAGTCCGAGGTTCCGTACAGTTCGAATTAATGTGACTCGCGCACCATGCAACGATACATAAAAAGGTATTTCCCAGAATTAATTTCGAAAATTCTTTGCTATGGGGCGCTACCAAGAATTTCCCATAATGTGAAAAAAACACAATAAATTGTTCTTACAACTTATTCACTACCATCCCCTTCAAAGTACTCTCCTTCCGCAAGAATACACCTATCCCAACGACTTGTCCATGTTTGGAAGTAGTGCTGGAAGTCTTCGCGTGTTAACGTGTTTAACTTTGGAAACAGGAAAATGTCACAAGGGACAAGATCTGGGGAGTGTAGGGGTTGGGATTACTGCCGTCTTCGTTGAAGCTAGACACTGACGCACAACAAGTGACGTTTGGGTCGGTGCATTGTCGTGGTGTAAGATCCGCGAATTGTTTATTGCGCACTTGGCAGGCCGCTTGCGTCGAATATTTTCTCCACTCAAGTTCGCATCCCTTTCGGCAGTTTCTTTCAGCTCTGCATACATGAACGCAGTGCCATTTTTGTTCAATGCTGAGTAACCTTGGCACAAATTTCGCAGCAATACACCGCATGTTACAAATGTTATGGACTGTTCTCCTTTAGTCTTGCAGGCACTTTTTCCACATCATGTGGCGTGTTTTCCGTTGATGCACAACCAGAACGCTCATCATCATCAACCGACACGTCCATTTTTAAAAAGGTGGTACCACTCATAAGTTTGCGCTTAGCCTAAATCCTCACCAACGTTTGTTTAATAATTTTCAGAGTTTCCGCTGCCGTTTTACCAAAGTTAAAACAGAATTTGATGCACGTTCTTTGCTTTTTCACATCAAACTTTATGGTGTCGCAAAATAATTAGTATAGTCGTGGGTCACACCATAGCGCTATAGAGCTGTACTATCATCCCTTCGCGCTCCACATTCAAATTCCGAGAATTTCTGGGTATGGGAAAACGCACGGAGCAATCCACTTTCGTCATTAAAATCCATGACGTAATAGTTATAGTACATTTATATAAGCCTTGTGTCGACTTATAAAATTTACGATGAAGTATATAGGTTATTATGTCTAAATTGACAAAATTTAAACATAAATATAACCTATAAACATGATTCTGTCAAATAATTCGAATTCGATAGTATCATCTAAATGTTTTTTCATGATGACCAACATCTAATGTTAATATCCTTAATAAAACTAGTTGAAAGTATGCTAAAATTATAATTTTTAATCAATATTATTCATCGAAAAGATTCTACAATTACTCTTATATGCATATAACATTTTAGATTAATAAAATTATAAATTTAGTAATATATAAGACTATAATTTTCGTTGCTGTGAGACTGGCAATACAGACGTCATTGTTTTTAGTTGATGACAAAAGTGGACTACTTCGTGCGTTTTCTTATAATGTATATTGGTATTTTATTACATGGTTTGATGTCACACAGTATTAGTATTTTCTTGCACAATTACTGCATGTAAAAATGAGCAAAAAGGACAAAACGAAATATGTTCTGATTCAAATAATTATAAACAATAAGGAGCGAGATTAATTAATATCCATACAAAGGATAACACAACATTTAAGAAAATAATACATAGCGAATAATATACAAAAAAAAAGAAGTTAAAAATCCTAAAAAAATTAAAGGAAGAGAAATTAACAGTTCTATAGATATTCGCTCAATACATTAATCATATAGCTAAATATATTAACACACTAGCCACTTTTGATATTTGAAGTAAAGTCATAATTTATATCATATTGTGATGATATGCGATTGAAAGTACGAAACATTGCTACTACTGGTGAGTTTAAGGAGGTCTTAAATCGCATTTATGAAGTGTAAAATGTCATATCTTATCTAGCAGAAGGTCTTGGAACCAGAAATTAAAATTTAGACAACAAACTTTTGAAAATCAATTCCAAAGTGATGAATCAGGTTGTAAACAAATTTTATAACATTTAGTTGATGTCTAAGTTCAAGCGATTCAATAGAGACTCATAACCTCTGCTGGGTAATTACCTACCCTCTTACACTTTAAAATGTGGATACTTTAAAAACTTCCTTTGTACTTTCCATGGGCCAATTTATGCGTATAGTAGAAGGGATGACATATTATAGAACTGTATTCAAGTTTCGATCTCTCATATGTGAAGTAAAGTCATTTCATAGTATCTGTGTGAAAATATTTTGCGAAAGATAAAGTCCGCTCTTCATAAAGTGAAATGAGTATAAGAGGACTATCAAAATAAATACCTAGATCTTGACGAAAGAATTTTGCAACAGAGGTTATGCCATCTAGCATCTACTCTATAATTAAAGTGAATGGGATTTACTTTTTCCAGTGAAAGTAACAATTCGACCCTTTTCAATATTAAAACTAAGATTATTTGAAACACACATTGAAAAATGTTATACATGTATATACATAGTTAGTAACTAATGCTAATTTTTTTTTAACAGACACTATAAGTATATATCATAGATATATGTATACATACTATAGATAATACATATTGCTATGAATAATGGTTTGTAGGTTTACTGCGCCACCATCCACAACTAGTTTACCCAACTAGATTACTCAGCCGGTTGAATTTTCAAAATATGAGACTTCTAACTTCTCGGGTTCCAATAAGGAAAATCGTGACTGTTTCTAGAAAGTTATTTAAGCGCCAGCAAAAAGTTCACTATTTAAATTATATACTTATTTTTAAATGAGTTACTAATTTTTAATTAAACAGAAACGTTATAGCAAAAATAAAACAGGATAAAATTTAAACTGAATATTTAATACAAAAAATAAAAAAGAAAAAAAAACTATCTTTAAAAAATATAAAGATATTGTATCTTTCAATAATACATGAGGTAAAATATATATCCACTGTACATTTGACCGCTAAGTGGATGAAAAACTTCCTCTTAATTCCGAACAAACTTATCTAGAAATAATAAAGTTTATTTTTAATTCCTCCCTAGAGAACCACACTGTATAATCAAATCTGATACACGATCAACTACACATGCGCAAACTAACATGTACAAAAAAAAAACCCTTTAATCCACTCGAACAAACTTTTCAATTATAATATTATAATAACAAAGAAATGTTAATAATAATCTTTATTATTTATTTTTCTAATAATAAATCTCTTAAATAACAATCTTGAATACAATAGAAATATTCTTATAATTTTAATTAATGTTTTATGATATCATAAAAAAAGAACTTACAAACATCTTTTACCATCAAATTACGAGAATAAAATCTCGTAGAAATATCGGGAATTAATATGAAATACCATCAACTATGGACACAATCAAAAAACAACCCGAACTAATTTACTATATAATATATTTCAATAAACACAACGTTCTCGTGTTATATCAGATCTTCGTCTCCCAGAAATCACCAAGGCCTCTTGAACAGATCGACCTCGAATATAAAAACCAGTTTTTATAACACGTTAAATATAAAACATTTTCAATATACATTTACAAAATATACCTACAACTGATCTCATAAAATATGAACATTTTTATTTTAAATATTTAAAATATTATTTTAGGAAAAATCCATAGCACATCCCTAAAAATATATAATTAATAAGCCTGGACATGTCAAAATCTTATTCATTATATAGTTTTCCGCACTCACTGAAAATTGTCAGTTTCTTACAAGTTCATTATTGTCCCCGCACTCAGCCGATGCACAGTTTCAGTCTGGACCATCTTCCTCGATACGCACCTGTGGAGCGAACGGTTGTAGAGCACTTATGTGATATCGTCCCTTCTTTCGACGACCATCCATAGTGTACAACTCATACGTAACATCATTAAACCTCCTGGTGATTCGATACGGTCCAATATATGGAAGATCGAGCTTTTGGCATTTTCCTTGGGCACGTCTACCAAGACGATAACTTCTTACAATGACGGAATCGCCAATTTCGAATCTGGTCCTACTGGTAATTTTTTCGTTTTGTTTGTTGACATCTTTTCTTCCTTGCTCTGCCAGTCTTCTTCCCACTTGGGTTGAAATTTGTTCCATGTCTTCTACCCTTTCTATTTGTTGATTCCAGGGTCTGGCTGGCTTTATCCCATACATCACAGTCGAAGGACACTCCAGAGTAACAGTGTTCGGAGAATGGTTGATATTATCCTCAACCTCCTGGACACGTGTCACCCATCCTTCATGATTATCGTGAGTCTTGATTCGCAGGAACTTGATTATCTCCTGGATGTATCTCTCACATGGATTTTCACATGGATGGCGTATGGAAGAGAAAGAAATATTAATATCACGATCTTTTAAAGCATTTATAAACCCAGCGTTATTAAAATACGTTGCATTATCTGCAAGAATTCTATTCATTTTCCCTTGATGGGTAATCCAAGAATCAATACATTGTACTGTAGTTTCAGTATTATATTGAGAGGTAGGAAACAGTTTCACATATTTCGAAAATATATCAACCATGACTAAAATATTTCTATATTCAAACTCCCCAGGAATAAGGTTTCCTAAATAATCAATAGCGACTAATTCTAATTTAGCTTGTGCCACTATACTCTTTACCTCGAATTGGCATGTGCGGTTTTTATGTTTACCTAACCGACATGTTACACAATTTCTAACTATTTCTTTAGCAATAGTTCTATCTTTCTTCGCGTAGAATGCCTCTCTAAAAGTAAGCCATACTTTATATCCACCAATATGACCCAAACTCTCGTGTATTTGTACCATTGCTTGTCGAGTATATTCATCATCAACTACTATATAATTTTGATCTCTAATATTTTTCATAATTAAACCGTCGCGCACAACAAAACTTTTATAATTATCTTGATTTCTTAATACCTCTCTTAAATTATCAAAACTTTCATTCTGTTGGACCTGAAGGATCACATCATACTCAAATGCCCCCTCGGCATAATCTCTATTATATTCATTTAGTTCAACATAATTAAAATTACTTTTATTGTTATACATTAGGGTGACCGGATCTCATAGATGGGGAAAAAAATGTCGGAATCTTATTCGTCTGGACCCCACAAAACGATTCCCCTTTCCAGATATTGAGATAGCCGAAATTTGAGCTCGATTAAACGACGTTAACGTTAACGTTCGTCGCTCAAAGTTTGAAAAAATCCAAATTTTTGGCCAAAAAGCTGACATATGGAGCCATAACTCCAGAACGATAAATAATAGAAACACGCTTAATATCTCAAAAGAAAGCTAATGTTGTTCTTCAAAATTTATATTCTATACATAATTGTTGTTATTTTAAGTCAAACCGAGTTACAACAGCCTTTAGCCCCAAAAACGTGACCTGGTAGTGATAAATTTTGCTTTTTTTTGGTATATTTTTTAGTTTAAAGTAGAAATATAATAAAAAAACAAGTAATACTGATAAGTCTAATGACATTTTTTATTTTAAAATATAAAAATCAGGATATATAATACATATAAAACAGACACAGAAAAGATACAGACGTAGTACCTACATGAGTTGATAATTTTACATAGTTATCTAATCTATTCTAGAGCTTTTGTTAAAGTAGTTTTTGAAACGTCAGGATATAATACTCGGCATTTGCTTACAACTTGCAGGCCATATTGCTTTTGGTCTTCATCTTTTGTCAGAAGGTCGTTAAAGTCGGTTATTAATTTAACACCAAGCTCAGCCTTATCATTAACTACTTTTAATGTTTTGACAGTTTTCAATCCTTCTTGGAAGTCATTATTTTGAGGCCAGGTGTTTGGATGTTGTCTTAGGAAATCTGTTTTTATATTAAATCGGTTAAAGAATGTAAACGTTTCTTTGGTAAGTAAATTTAAAAATCCTCCATCAACTACCTCTTTTAATTTTTCTTTCCTAACTTTCGGATTTACAACCCTAGCGTGCTCTGATGGTTCATCTGTGCTACTGATCAATTTATTAGCCATTAACAACTTTTCATCGTCTGTAATGGTGGGATCAAAAAAAAGATAATCCCACCAACTTTGTATTCAAATACCACAATTGGTTCGAAAATTTGGTCAGGGCTATTTCTGCAATGTCGTTGTCACATTCTTTATAGTCTAACAGACTATGCAATATACCTAAATCTTGCTTTGGTGCAAGATGAGCTTTTGGAGCATTGAACCAAGCTTTACAATAAATTTTAACTAGGAAAACAGAAATGGCACGCACAGAACTTTCTTCTTCTTTAGACATCTTAAATTGACGACGAAAAATGAACATTTTTTTTTGCCATCCACCTGGCGTGATGAATGGCTCCTGGAGTTCTAAAACCCACAACATTGCCGTCTAGTGATCCAACAAATACGAGAACCAACTGCAATAGCTCCTTGTAGTCATCTCTGGGGTGGCTCTCAGTTAATTTGGTCTCGAATTCAGCAGTAACATTTGCAATTACTTCTGGAGTTATCTGCTTTTGTATTAGATTGTCACTGATACCTGTGTCGTATTTTCCTTTGTCTATCTTGGGCCACGCAGTGAGGAATCTCTTGAAAATGTCTGGAGGTCCAGTGGTTGATCCCATTTTTGTGTCGAATACGCCTCTTAACAGAATTTCCAAGATATGGTGACGGCAAGCTAGGTATAACAATTCTCTTCCTAACATTTGCTCCAATATGACGCATGCTCCTTTGAGTCTTCCCGTGTTGGATGCTGTAGTGTCGAAGCACATCGCCTTGACGGTATTGAGAAGACCCCATTCATGTAGGCATTTATATACGGCTACGGCTTGCTCCTCTCCAGAGCTGTTTGCTGTTACAGGAACTCCCAGCAGCTGTTCCTTTTCGCCATATGAAATAGCAATAGCTATTCGCTCACATTGTTCATTTTTTAAAACACCCGGTAAAAGTTTACCGTCCCAATGGACAACCACGGGCTCTTTTTCAGGAATGTACTTTATCTAAAATTTTTTTAGTATGTTGTTCTCTGAACATTTGCCTTCTATAATGTAATAAAGTTTTCGAGACTTTGTACTCAAGAGGGTCAAGGTTTAGTGCTTCTGTAGCTATTAAAATTGTCGTGGCATTTCTGTCGGATACCTTACATCGATCTAACAAAATGGACAATTTCAGGTTTAAAATCTCTTTAACGCCCCTCGTAAATGAAACTTTCATCCTCTTGCTCTCAGATGGTCCTGGATCTTCTGCAGCTTCTTCAGGGATGTCCATTTCCTCCAAGCTCTCAAGTTCCTGGTAGATGCTGTCCTCTTCAATGTCTTCTTCTCCTTCTTCGAACTTGTCTTCATCATCCGTCTCTAAGAAGCAACAAAAGAAAGAGAAAAAAAAAGACTATAAAAACTTGTCGTTTAAGCATGATGATAATAATACATAGGTACTAAATTACCTACTTCTAATTATCAATAGGTATTATTTAAAAAATATAAACTCAATCATAAAGATGCCAAATGATGCTCTCATGTACAATTTTCTTTCAATTATAATGAAACTATTTACTTATTTGTTTATCTATTTTTTAGAATAATAATAATAAAAAAAACTCACCAATATCAAAAGTTTCTTCTTGGATTTGTCGGTTCATTTTTGCAAGTTCCTTTTGCGCCTTGATTTCTTCAGCTCGAGAAAACTTGAGATCCACACCAGTCATGGAACCTGGGCGGCCCTTCTGCCTCTGGTTCACGAGAAACGCCTTATCTTCTTCCGATTTCATCAGAGCCAAGGCATCTTGTTGAGCAATATCAAAGAGATCATCAAACGTTTCAACAAAGTGTTTAAATTTGTTCTTGACCGTTTCCGATGTTTTCTTCCGGTATTTTTGAAGAGTTCTCCACTCGGCGTGAAGTTTTTCCAGTTTAGTAATTGCATCTTGCTCATGTTTAGTCGGGATTCGAGCTTTCTCCCAAAAAATGAACACTTCTCGTATGGTAAGTTTTGCTGATTCTCGTACAGTTAATTTCACAGTACGTAAATTATAAAATAAAGCACACAAAACTTGACGATTTGAGGGTAGTTTACAACCGGTGATCTGGTGAATGGGATAGCCCACAAGAAATATTTTATCATTGGTCCGGCTTTGTACACCTGATGTGGATGCCATTTCAGAGTCCAATAGGTAAATAACAGTTAACTTGAAAAATGAAACAAAATATATTACAAACTTTAATTTCAATAATGTTTTCAAATGTCTTTTAAAATAATACTATAATAGTTATAAAAACAATAATACATACACTTGGAAAATTAAAAAGAAAACGTTAAAATATCTTCACTAGATAATTGTTCGATCTAACCAGCTCAAAGGCACTTTAGAAACTAAACTGAATAAATAAAAGGTCGGTTGTACGCTGAAGTAAAATCACCATCCCTAAAATAGAAATTATATTCACCCTCCTTTTTACCTGTCAAACGGGTCTTTCTTTGGTAAACTAGTCAGGTAATCCCCATATAATAAAAGATTAAATTTGAACAAAAGGCTCTTTATGTTTGTAAATTGAGTTCCAAAATACTTTTTAACAAAAAAATGTTAATTCCGAGACACATTATGTAAAAACCCGTAAAATTCTTAGAATACTCCCAAACTGGCTCCTACTGGTACCAGGTCACGTTTTTGGGGTCAAAGGCTGTTGTAACTCTGTTTGACTTAAAATAACAACAGTTATGTATAGAATATAAATTTTGAAGAACAACTTTAGCTTTCTTTTGAGATATTAAGCGTGTTTCTATTATTTACCGTTCTGGAGTTATGGCTCCATATGTCAGCTTTTTGGCCAAAAATTTGGATTTTTTCAAACTTTGAGCGACGAACGGCACGGGTTAACGTCGTTTAATCGAGCTCAAATTTCGGCTATCTCAATATCTGGAAAGGGGAATCGTTTTGTGGGGTCCAAACGAACAAAATTCCGACATCGATTTTTTGCGGTCACCCTATTATACATTCTAGATAACGCATCAGCAGTAACATTTAGTACTCCCTTTATATGACGAATTTCAAAATTATACTCTGACAATAACAAAGACCAACGATACACTCCATTATTTTTAAATTTTGTACTCAAAAGTGATGTGAACGCAGCATGATCTGTTTCTACTATGAAGTTCTTGCCCAATAAATAAAATCTTAGCTTTTGAACCGCGTGTACTACAGCCAACATTTCTTTCTCACTAATAATATATTTAATTTCGTAGCTTTTTAAGATTTGAGATATAAAACAAATAGGTTCCTCTATACCTTCATTATTAACTTGGATTAAAACTCCACTAATTGCAACATCACTTGCATTTACTCTTAATATAAATTGTTTATTAAAATCTGGCAATATCAAAACTAACTAATTATAAAATTCTTTCTTTAAATTTTCAAAAGCTTTTATTCTTTCATCATTCCAACTAAATTTAATATTCTTTTTTATCATTTCATACAATGGTGCACTTGTTTGTGCCAGGTACGAAATAAAACGTTTATAATAATTAACCTAAGAACCCTCTTAACATTCTTAAAATTGTTTAGAACGTGGATACTCTTTAATCAGCTCCAGCCTACTTTGATCCACACTGACATATCTAGGACTTTATTATATCCCAGAAATTTTATTTCACTCTTAAAAAATTCACACTTCTTAATATTTACTTTTAATCCTTCTCTTGCCAATATTTCCATTATATTTCTTACATGCTCCAAGTGATTTTGATCATTCTTACTATACATTAAAATATCATCTATATAATGTACTACATAATTTTCATTGGGTTCCAATATTTGTTGCATAGCCCTAATCAACGCTGCAGCAGAACTGCTTAATCCATATGGTACAGTCCTAAACTGATATCCTTTTCCATTAACCATAAATCCACAATATTTCCTCGATTCCTTTTCTAACGGTACCAACCAAAAAGCACTCCTCAAGTCCAATGTACTATAAACTTTTGCATTGCCACATTTTGACAATAATGCTTCATTTGTAATCGGAGTTTCAAATTGAGCTTTTGTTCTCTCATTAAGTCTGCGCGCATCCAAACATAATCTAATATCTCCTGACTTCTTCTTTACCACAACTAACGGATTCACACATCTAGTTTTCCCTTGTTCTTTTATACCATCTCGTAACATCTTCTTGACTTCTTCTTCTTCTACTTGTTGTTGCATATTCTTTGGAATGGGATAATTTTTAATTTTGAAAGGTTTTGTATCATCTACTTATAACGAATGTCGATAATTTCTGGCTATACTGGGAAACTTGTTTACTAATTCAATATTATTTTTAATTATTAATTTAACTTCTTCATATTTTTCATTACAATCTATTTTCAACGAATCAATATCTTCGGGAATTTCCACTTCTCCATCATTTTCTTTATCCAATTCTTCTAACACCATTAACTCTTTTTCTTCATATACTCCTTCTTCAACTTCATTTTCTTCCATATTATTTATTTTATTCATACAATTCATTTTCTGCATACAATTAATTATCTTCTCTTCCTCTCCAGCCTCCTGGATCCACGATACATTTTTATTATTATTTTCTTTTTATTTATATCTATTATTGCATTAATTTTATCTAACAAATCTATTCCCAATATTCCATCTCTTCCTAAACCTTTTACTACAATGAATTCTCCGATAAATTTATGGTTCTCTATTTCAAATTCCATAACATAAATTTTATTAACTACAGTAATTATCTTTTTCGTAGCTGATACATTTGTAATTTTCCTTGTGGGTACATATTTCCCTTCCTTATTCTTTATTAACCATTCAACAACTTTTTCATCCAAAAATAACGTTTCACTACCCGAATCAATTAGCAAATAATATTCCCTTTTTCCTATCTTAACTTTAATATGTGGCAAACTAGTATTTATCGCGCTCTCTGACTTATCATATAACAATGCATAATTTTCTTTCTTTTTGGTTGGCCCTAACAAAAATCCTTACTACTAGCAAGTTCTGATTTATTCTTTACATATACTTTTACAGATTCTATATTAAAATTAGGCCTTGTATCTTTATATCTCGTACCTGTATATTTATCTTGATTTATTTTACTATCTTTTCTATAATCTCTATTTGAATCATTTATTTCTTTATATGGGGAAGCCATTTTATTTCTATTAATTTGAGTATGATCATTTAGCGTAGGTCTTTCTGATCTCAGAGGTCTATTGTTCAAATTAAATCTTGAATATTGATTTCTCTTAATATTACTTTCTGAATAATTATTATTATATCTATTTCCACGCTCTGCATCATCTAACCTTTTTAATAATTCTAGAAACTGTTGCATTTCAGTTATATTATGGATAGCTACTGCCTGATTAACTTCAAAATCAAAATGTCTACTTAATTGTGAAACCAAATCTAATTCACTTATCTTAGGGGTTAAATATTTGAACACAGAGTACCTCTTCATGACATAGGTCTCTCTTGTTTCATTATTTCCAACTTTATATTTACCAAATAATAATTCTTGTCTTACCCTAGTCTGCTTGCTTCGTCCCCAGAATTGATTTGTGAACCTGGCTTCAAATTCGTCCATTGTTGTCACCTCATCTGACACCATCTCCCACGAAACCATAGCATCATCCTTCAGGCAGTTCCCAATCATTTGCAACTTTTTCTCTTCCCCAGGCACACCTTCCAAGCTGGCTTTTATCTTCTTTAAGAAATTCATGGGATTCGTTGTTGTAATCCCATAAAATTTTGGTAACATCTCATTTTGTACAGGTACAGGAATATAAGTGGGCACATTTATTTCATTCTTCTCTTTTCTGACCTCTTCTATTTTCTTTAGTAATTTTACTTCCATATGCTTCATTTGTTGTTCTGCGAATTCTCTTCTTTCTACTTCCTCTGATAATTTGCTATTTAAAACCATTATATTTTCTTCTATTTCTTGTTAATTTGACAAATGCAATGAGTCCATGCCCCTTGTTAAAACTTCTTCTTGACTCGCATTATTTGACGTCATTATTTTTACCATAATCGCATCCATCTTTTCTTCCATTCTTCTCTCTCTTTCCTGCATTATTGCTTCCTGCATTTTTATCTCTCTTTCCTGCATTTTTATCAGCATGTCCATTATAATCTTATCCCTGATTACCCTGTCGTGCCCCTCTTCATGTATAGTGTTTACTTGACCTAATATTGCGCTTGCTTCCCCCAAAGATTCTTGACTTCCAGTTTCTTGACTTGGCTTCCTCCATTCTCCTCATGATTTCATTATTCCTTCTACCTTCGTGCTCTGTTTTTTTTCTTTCAACCAATACTGCTACTGTTCGCCCCACGGCTGGCCTTGCCAAAAATATGCTATGAATAGTGGTTTGTAGGTTTACTACGCCACCATCCACAACTAGTTTACCCAACTAGGTTACTCAGCCGGTTGAATTTTCAAAATATGAGACTTCTAACTTCTCGGGTTCCAATAAGGAAAATCGTGTCTAGAAAGTTATTTAAGCGCCAGTAAAAAGTTCACTATTTAAATTATATACTTATTTTTAAATGAGTTACTAATTTTTAATTAAAGAGCAGTATTAACGTTATAGCAAAAATAAAACACAGGATAAAATTTAAACTGAATATTTAATACAAAAAATAAAAAAGAAAAAAAAACTATCTTTATAAAGTATAAAGATATTGTATCTTTCAATAATACATGAGGTAAAATATATATCCACTGTACATTTGACCGCTAAGTGGATGAAAAAACTTCCTCTTAATTCCGAACAAACTTATCTAAAAATAATAAAGTTTATTTTTAATTACTCCCTAGAGAACCACACTGTATAATCAAATCTGATACACGATCAACTACACATGCGCAAACTAACATGTACAAAAAAAAACCCTTTAATCCACTCGAACAAACTTTTCAATAATCTTTATTATTTATTTTTCTAATAATAAATCTCTTAAATAACAATCTTGAATACAATAGAAATATTCTTATAATTTTAATTAATGTTTTATGATATCATAAAAAAAGAACTTACAAACATCTTTTACCATCAAATTACGAGAATAAAATCTCGTAGAAATATCGGGAATTAATATGAAATACCATCAACTATGGACACGATCAAAAAACAACCCGAACTAATTTACTATATAATATATTTCAATAAACACAACGTTCTCGTGTTATATCAGATCTTCGTCTCCCAGAATTCACCAAGGCCTCTTGAACAGATCGACCTCGAATATAAAAACCAGTTTTTATAACACGTTAAATATAAAACATTTTCAATATACATTTACAAAATATACAACTGATCTCATAAAATATGAACATTTTTATTTTAAATATTTAAAATATTATTTTAGGAAAAATCCATAGCAATATGTTCATTATTTATACATATTATTACAACATATTCATAGGAAAAAATTTAATTTGTTAAGCGTTTTCAAAGTATTGTTCAATCTTTGTTTGCTTTAAATTTTTTAGCTTCGATTTAAAAACTACAGCTTGACATGTCAGTAAAATTCGAGAAACATCCATAAATATTTCACCATTGTTATTGCACAATAAATTATTCTATATATCTCTTAATTTTGCACACACTTCGCTCGTACTAGATAAAGTAGATGGGGTTTCACATTTGTCCACATCACTATTATCAAAGTTATGTTCATCATTATTGCACAATTCCTCAACAATTTCCGTAATACTGAAGTTAGGGCTCTCTGTGGGCACATGTCTATGAACAGTAGCAAATTCGTCTAAATTCACAATTTCGTTATGAGCTGTAGGAAAGAGGAAAGGCAAAGGGTAGTTCGTCTTCTTCATCAAAAATTGTATTTTCTTAGATAACATCAGAGAATGCGGTCTTGGAAAAAATTTCTTAACTGTAGTAGGAGATATCTTTTCCAAGCAGCTGTAATCCATATAAGTGCATTGTCTAAATTTATGTTTTTTTCAGAATTTTCGAAATCACGTTCACTGTCATAAACGTTAGAAGCCTTTTAATCAAAAAAAATCTGTAAATCAATTTGAAATTCTGAATCATTTCCTGATCTGAGAGCTGACAATACGAAGTGGTGTTTGGCGGCAGGAAGACTGGTTTAACATTTTCTAATGGAACTTTAGAATGTGACGTGGCATGATACGAGAAAAGAAGCACTTTTCTATTTTGTTTTTTTATTTTATTGTCAAAATTTATGCAACCATATTGTCATAATTACTGTTGTCATCCAAGCCTTTTTGTTAGAAGCCCATCCCAGGGGTCTTTTGTCAACATGATTACACTTGAAACAGCGAGAATTTTTACTTTTTCCAAATATTAATAATTCTTCTTTCTCACCTTCCATATTTGCACACACTAAAATATTCAAACGTTGTTTTGCTGCCTTCTTCCTGCACGATCCTTGTCATTTTTAAATGAAAATGTCTTATTTGGTATGGTGTGGAAATAAAGACCTGTTTCGTCAGCATTATAAACATCTCGAAGAGAATAATTTCTTAAAATCAACGATAACTTTGTTTTCCAGTCCTCTATATCGTCCAAGTTAGTCTCTGCGGACTCACCACGAGTTGATTTAAAAGTTATACTGTATCGCCAGCAGAAACTTTCCAGCCATCCATTTGATGTTCGTGAACAACGCATACTTTTCACTTTCCGCGATTACTTTTAACGAAATGTTTTCTTTTTAGCGATATACTTAATTAAGAACATTTCAAATACGTAGACAACTTTAAACTAATCAAGTAACCGAATGAAACTTTCGCATACGGAGAGAATTTTAAACTAACCAAATAACTGAAACACCACATTATGTGTAAACTTGTTGAAATGAAGGCGATCTGTGATTGATCAAACGTAAACATGGACGTATTACGCCGGCAATTTGCTTTCGGGGCGTGTTCGGAAATACTTTTACATATTTATGACTTTTGGAAAATGAGAATTTATTGCAGCAATTTGTACATGAAACTGCATGACAGTTCTCGAAATGAATTA
This sequence comes from Melolontha melolontha, assembly GCA_935421215.2. NCBI lineage: Eukaryota > Metazoa > Arthropoda > Insecta > Coleoptera > Scarabaeidae > Melolontha > Melolontha melolontha. Next base: position 75,073,830 of record OW285242.1, on the reverse strand, counting down.
GATATAGATCCACTCCAAATTTCTGATGAACTGATTTCATTAACGATCCATATAAAAGAAGCAATAGATCCATTTTCTTTATTTATACTACTTATGTGAAAATAGTATTTTAAATCTTTTTCCAAATGCTGTGATTGCATTAAGAATTTTATTAACTTTAAAAAATATTAAAAGTTGTTAATTTTAAATATTTTACCATTTGTCCATATTTTGTACAAAATGTTAACTGTATACATAAATATATATACATATTGAAGAATTATTATTTAAATATTTTACCATTTGTCCATATTTTGTACAAAATGTTAACTGTATACATAAATATATATACATATTGAAGAATTATTATTTAAATATTTTACCATTTGTCCATATTTTGTACAAAATGTTAACTGTATACATAAATATATATATACATATTGAAGAATTATTATTTAAATATTTTACCATTTGTCCATATTTTGTACAAAATGTTAACTGTATACATCAATATATATATACATATTGATGAATTATTATTTAAATATTTTACCATTTGTCCATATTTTGTACAAAATGTTAACTGTATACATAAATATATATACATATTGAAGAATTATTATAACTATATATTTCAAAACCGTTTATTGTATAAATTCTTATATTTTATTTATTTTATTCAGTGATTAAGTTGAAGTATTATAAGCAGAGACCGGACAATATCTGTAAGTACATCACGCAGTTATTGAATGCACTATTGATCTGGCTAGCGCGCACATCTGTTTTCATCGAGAATTGCGACGTTTTTTGTTGGATATTTACAGTTAAATTTCTGTTTTCATGGGCGTAGATAGAAGCGCGTGGAGTTTTAATAATTTAGTCTATTTAGATTATATTTCGTAAGATAAATAAAGTGCTGTGAGTTAGTTTCTAGTTTTCATAATTTTAACTGCTAACTACATCGTAATTTTTGTGATAGATTCTGTTTAATATAGTTTTATTGAATCTACTTCTCCCAATTATTTCGACGTAAGTGTGCATTGAATTTCGTTCAGTTTGAATAACTTACGCATACATTTTTAGTTTTCATTTATTTATAATATATATATATATATATATATATATATATATATATATATATATATATTTAGTGTTTAAAGAATTTTGTTTTTCTTTTTTATTTTATTGGCCGTGTTTTAATATTAAAAATAATAGATTTTTATTGGTTTTTGCGACTTTTTATTGAATTTAGATGTTTGTTTACGACGTTTCGACTTTTATCAATTCAGTCTTTTTCAAGCATCTGGAAACAAGAATCATTACAATGAACATGAGAACTGTGTTTGTTTTGTGTGATATAACAATTAAATTAACAATTTTAAATTTAAAATTATATTAAGAAATGAATTACGAATTAGGTTAGCATTTTACGTTGAAAATTAAATAACATTAAATTAAAATAGCTTAGAATGGTAGGGGGACATTAATGTGATTAATATCTGTATGAATTAATTGGAGACTTAACAATTATTAACAATTTTAAGTTTAAAATTAGATTAAAAAATGATTACAAATTGAGTTAACATTTAACGTTGAAAATTACATAAAATTAAAATAAAAATAGCTAAAATGAACAGGTAGGGAGACATTAAGGTGATTAACAACTGTATGACTGATTGGAAAGTTGAATTACACTACAATAAGTAAAGAGAACAAAGAAAAGACAAATAAAACTCACATTTGTTGTTTGTTTTTGTTTTACAAGGGTACGCATTCATGTGACACATGTGTTTGGACATCCGAGACCAATTTTCTTAGAACGAACGTGCTTGTGCGGATTTTGTAAGTGAACTAATACTTTAGTTTGCGGGGGTTTTAATTTCTGTTTTTTGGAATGAGCATGGTGGTCAGGACCGTATTTAGGGGTATATGTTAACGTTGTTTTTTCTAATAGGAGCTATTTTTTTCCCGCTTTTGTTTTGTGCGTGCAGGGGTTTTTTTTTTATTTTTCTATTGTTTTATGAGAGGGTAATAGAGTTTTGAAAGCCCATCGATTTCGTTTCTGTCGTTGATTGTTTTGCTATTTTTGAAAATGTGTATCATTTCTAAGACCTCTCTAGCTTTTGTGTTCTTTTTTTGTGTTATTACTTTGGTGTTTTCAAAATCAAAATTATGTTTTAGTGTCAATTAGTGTTTTTTTAAAGCAGTTTGATTTTTTGCGTATTTGTGACCTTTCAATCTTTCTTGTAGTAACTGTTTTGTTTGGCCTATGTATATTTTGTCACAGTCTTTGCAGGGTATGTTGTATATTGTGTGTGATTATTTTAGTGTAGGTGTTGAGTCTTTAAGTTTGGCGTGTAGGAATTTTAGGTTTTTACCGCTTTGGTGTGCTATTTTAAAATTAAATGGTTTGAATATGTTGTCTAATTTTTCGGATAATCCAGTTATATAGGGTGTGGGGATATATGTGAATTCATTGGTTTTTTGTTATTGTTTTGGTTGTTTGTTTTGTTATAAATTTTTCTCAAGAACAATTTTAAAGTCGCTAAGTCATTAAATTCATCTATTTTACAATGTAAATTCAATATGTGCTAAAATATGTACTAAGTAACTCTACTCTAACTAAGTAACTTTTTTTGCTGCAATTACACTCGTGGAGCAAATGATAAAATTTCGTTCCGTAAATACTGCTTCCCCTATTTTTGCCATTGTAATTATAATTTGATGATACAGTTGTTCATATAGTTGTTGTTGTTCATATAGCAATATTAAGTTTAAAAAAGTAATATGTATCGTAAAAAAACAATACCTATTTCTTTATCATATTTATTTTATAATTGGAAAACAAACGGTTGGTGATTTATAAAATACGAAATACATTTTTATTTGTTCATTTTGTAGTTCAAGTTGAGTAAAGGAGCTAGCAATTCTTTCTTAAGGTTCTCATCTGTAAAATTTGTTTTCTTTGAATGAATTGTCCCCATACACAATTGCCACAATGTTATTAAATCTAGATTTCTATTAAAAACTGCGTCTAACTCTTACCGAAGACCACATTCGAAGTCACTTGGAATATTTTTAAAATTATTAATAGCCACATCTAATGTGGTTAATCCATCATTTAATCTGAGATTTTGATTTTCCAAATAAGTGATTAGTTTTGGCAAATTTCCAAAGTGTTCGTAAAGAAAGTACAATTGATTTTTTACTTTTGGAATTTTTTTGGTAACTACTTATTACAAATGCAATGCCGATTACCAACAAATTTGTACGCAGTTTTTTGAGATTTTGCTTTTCCAAATAAGTGATTAGTTTTGGTAAATTTCCAAAGTGTTCGGGAAGAAAGTACAACTGATTTTTTAAATTTGGATTTTTTTTTTTGGTAACTGCTTATTACAAATGCAACGCCGTTTACCAAGAAATTTGTACGGAGTTTAGAGAGAAGTTTCCGAATTCGCCAATACCGCGACTAGAAAGTGTTTATAAAATGTATAGAAAATTTCAATCAGAATCTGTTATTGATAAATTTCGAAGTGGTCGTCCAAGGTCTGTGAGAACAGGAGATAATATGCAGTTAGGGGCTAAATTTTTGTCGACAATCTCCATCAGACTACTCGTCGTGTTTTAACCTCAACATTTTCGATCGTAGTTTGCGTCGTATGGTGAAAACGTTGGGAGTTTATCGACCGAGATTATTCAACCGCTTACGGAAGACGATCCTGATCGTCGTCTCGGGTTTCCTGAATGGCATGTAATTCGCGTAGAAAGTGATCCAAATTTTTAAAAACAATTTTATGCAGTGACGAGGCAATGCTTAAATTAAATGGCCGTATTAAATGACATAACTACGTTCGCTGGGTTCACGAAAACCCTCACTCAGTTATCCAAGAAGAATTATATGGTGTTACAGTATGGGGAGGGGGGTGTTCTGTAGACACTGTTGGCCCTTACTTTTTTTAGGACACTGTAAATGGTGAGAATTATCTTGAAATATTGCATGAATTAAAAACTGAACTAGAAAACAGTCATTGGAAAACCAATGATATTCCAACAAGATGGTGCACCTTGTCGTTATGATTGTTCGTAATGTTTTAAATGCAAACTTTCCAGACCGAATCGGTCAACGAGATCGTATAGAATGGCCGGCCAGGTTCCCCGATTTGACTCGTTGTGGGGTATTTTAAAAGACAGTATTTTAAAAGACTATAACCTACCAAATTGATGTTATGAAGCAGGTAATAACTGATGAAATGGAAGCAATATCAAATGATGAACATGTATGTTCGGCTGTCAAAACGAGATGCTTGCTGTGTATTGAAGTGAATGGAGGTGATTTTGAGTATTAAGAATAAAATTGTATTTTCTGTTTAATAATAAAAGGACTTATTCTAAACACAGGTTATTTATTATTATTTAAATGTAAATCCGTTGCCTGCATAATGGAGTGATTTGTCTGATTTCTTAGAAATATTTTATCGGTTTAAATTAATAAATTAGTCAGCGTATTTCCTATCACCTACCATTATGCATAAATGCAAGCTTTGTTATTCTATATTTATCACTTCCAGTTACGTTTAGGCATTCTAAATATTTACGATTGATATACTTTACTATGCGGTATCCTAATATTTATTCTAGATAATGTATTTTTTGTTGGTGAATATTATGCTAATGCGTGGAAATAAGGTGGCGCCGGCACAGGCGTGCGGTCTATTAAAAAAAAATGTAAATTAACGTAAAAAAAATATTGGCAGGGGTCGGCCGGTTGCGTGCTATCAAAATAATAAAGAAGTGCTATTCTTCTGATTTAGATACTAAGAATTCTGTTTGCTTTTATATTTGTATACTTATAATTAGCGACCGGACATGAGAGGTTGATGACTCATCGCTCACGAGCGTACTATTGAACATTTGTATTTTTAAAGTTTTTAATTTTATTTATATAATTATACTTATAATAATAAAACGGGTATAGATACGGCTACAAAATACGAAATACATTTTTATTTGTTCATTTTGTAGTTCAAGTTGAGTAAAGGAGTATTAATATTTATAAATATATTATATATATATATATATATATATATATATATATATATATATATATGTATATATATATATATTAAAAATAATAGATTTTCATTGGTTTTTGCGACCTTTTATTGAATTTAGATGTTTGTTTACGACGTTTCGACTTTTATCAATTCAGTCAAGTTTACCATTGAAATACCACAAATTCTTTGTGGATAATTCCACGACAATAAAAAATATATAATTGTTTCAGCCTTTACTTGATGAAATTCCATTATAACTATTAACAGGATAAAATTTGTTTTATTTTATCCTGATAATAGACAATAAAAAATATAAGCATGGACTTGATTCGGGATTTGCTTATGCGAGATTTCTTCAGCCGCGGTGAAGATCGTGTGTGCCTCTCCGCGCTTTGTCCTTTTATTTCAGGACCATATTTAAATACCCATGATTCGTAACCGGTGCATGAAATTGGGTTCGGTTGTCAAGTGGTCCAACAGCTTGCTAATGGTTTGGTTTTATAGTTTACTTTTGTAGATAGGTATTCTTTGTCTGGAGCAGATGATAAGAATTCTCTAATTTGCTCTGGTGTCTATATTTTCGACTTTTTGGGTCTGTAACCGTCTGATTTACGCTTCAGAAACGTACACAATTTGGGGTACTTGCCTATATCAACATTGTTTTTTAGATTAATTGTCATACGCAGCATCGAGTAGATTGCCCACAAAGAATACGGATTCATCTTTTTCGAAAGATTTTAAAAATAAGCAAGTAACACATTTTCAGATAATGAATTTGTTTGGCTTTCTTGACGCCAATCTTGGAAAAGTTTATATGCACGTTCTTACTAACATTTTGATTTCTTAGGCAGCAAACTAGCAGCTGCCGCTGCTTGAGTAATTTCGGATGGAGTACCAATGTAAACACTTTCGTTTAGGTTCATTTTTCCCACAAAATACAAAATTACTTGTCTCTTGTCACGCCGCTTCGAGTTATTTTGACAGATTAATGACGAGGGACGCGGATAACTAATTTGATATTTTGCAATTAAAAAATCAAAAACTAAGTTCAGTCCATAACTAAAGTGTCCGTTGCTTAGTGACTGAAATGCACGAAGTCACTTGCAGTGTATTTAAAAGATCACTTAGCTTCATGGAAACATATACGATAAATGGCATTCCAAATATGGGAGTAGAAAATATAGTTAAACTACTACTACTAATTAAACTACAGTATTACACAAAGAAAATATTGAAACTATTAGAATAGGTATAGAAAATACAAAATCTGCACACAACCACAAAGTACGGATCAAAAATAGTGAAGTTTTATATATTTATGCATGCAGGATATTCGTAATTCATAATTTAAATTTTAATGCAGCAGCGTATTACAGCGCATGTAAGAGTAACTGCACCTTGGATACAAACCAATTATGCCCTAGCATGACTGCACCGTACCTTTCCGCTCACATTCAGGCGTCTCCAGCCTGACGCAGTATCGTAAAAATTCATTCTCATTACTTCTGAGTAGAGATGATCTTAACGGTGATTTTACATTCACAGTAAAAATGCAAACGGTGATTTCAAAAGAGCAGTGATTCTTAACAGTGATTATATTCACCGTTAACAATAAGTGAGCGCTTCACCGTTTACCGTTTGCTTTGTATATTTTTATACAGTGAACGGTGAAAAGAATAGTTTTGATATTAATGGTGAATGGTGATTCCGATTATAAATAGTTCATTCTAAGCTATTTGCTCTTAGAACTGTTTGTCGTAGTCTCGGTGAAAATAATCAAACTTGTTTATACGCAAATATTGCCCTATTCACAGATATTGTAAAGATAAGAATTCTTTAATAGAAAATTTTGTAATGCGAGTCATAGTTTTTAATTTAGTTTGATTGTTTTTATACAAATTTAATTGAACATAATTACATGTTTTTCTACCTATATTTAAACTACCTTATAAAAAATAGAAAAACAAAAGATGTATAAAACGCTATTTTTATTGATTTTTTAAATTATTATTAAAATTAAGTATGATTGCAATAATAATTTAAGAATCTACAACTTGTTATAGATAATGTAGATAAATTATTACACAAGTATGAATATTCTCAATTTGAAGTACATACTTTATTTAATAGTAGTCACATTTACGATAGAAAACATTATATTACACTTAATTACGAAATTTATTAATAATTAATAATTTATTAATAAATAAGTGTACGATTCTAAACGGTGAACCCTAATGGTGAAATAATGTAAACGGTGAATAGTGAAACAAGAAGCGAATAATATAAAACTGTAATCACTGTGATTGACGCGTGACGGTGATTAAGAATGCATTGTGAATAATCACTGTGATCAATATACTCGCTCATCCCTACTTCTGAGACATTCCATGTACATTAGGGTGACAGCCAAAATTTTTTTCGCGAATTTTAAAGCTTTTTCAACGGAATATTGTGCCAATAGGTCCAAAAGTTTTGTGACGAAAATTTGAGCCAAATCGGACAACGTTTTCTGGACGCGCATCCAGGTCAAAGGTCAGGTATTTTCATATTTTACAATATATACGAAATAAATTTTTTGAACTCGTTTATTTTTTTTCAATATTTAATGAAAAAATGTGGATTTATATATTTTAGTGAAAAAAATAGTAAAAAGAACTTTTTTGGTAATTAACCTTTCCTTTATGTCAGGAAATTAATAGATGCTTTTATTCAAAAACGTTAACTACAAAAACACATTTGTTTGTTTGTATTAAATCACGCCATCTACATGTCAAATATTTTAAAACAACCATTATTTTTAACGGATTCTACTGATAAATTTCAAGGCCTACTAGATTTTTAAAATACGACTGAATTATGTATTTCCCCAAGAATTATATAAATTGCATTCAGTCGTGTGAATTACTTGTGTAAAGTGCTTTTGGTTAGAGATTTTTTGTGAATTTGGTAAAAATATATAACAATGCCCTCGTTAAGGGAAGAAATATTTTTAATAGGCTATTCAAAACACCAAATAGTTGGTTCTAAACTTCCCTCGAAGGGGGACTGCCTCAAAGTTTTTTTTCATAATATGAGGACAACGAAATTAACTGCAAAAGATAGTGCTGATCTTGTGGTAAGAGAGTGTAAAATTTTTTGGGAAAAGGCCCGTATTCCTGTTCACGATTTGCACTGGTGTACAAAAAAAATGTTGCGTCTGTATGAGGAATGGAAAGATTTAAAAAAAAATATATCTAGAGTGTCCGACATTCATAAAAACAGAAGAAAACTGTGGAGCGATAATTTAGGCGATCTCTTCGATATTGCTCGTACCGATGCACTGGAACTAATAGATTTAGAAGAAGACAAGCAATTTTTAATTAAACAAAGAATGAAAGGTCGCGAAGGTTGTATGTTGGGAGTCGACTGTAATCTAAAAAAAAAAGAGGAAAGAATAAGAAATCGCAAAAAACAAGAAGAGTTGCGTAAAAAATCAAGTGACGAATTACCATCAACTTCATCAGGTAAAAATTTAATTAAATGTTAAATAACGTTGTTTTAAATTTTTGTTGGAAGTACTGAACTGTGACAAAATTTATTTCAGCCTGCAATATGATTGAATCTTCCGCGTCTGAAGATGCTGCAACATCAGAGGATGAATATTCTGAATGTTCGATTGAGGCAAAACGTTTTCGCAGTACTTCTTGTACGAAAAAGCAAAGTGTCTTAACGTCAAGACTAGCTGCAGTTTTCGACAAGTTAAAAATAAGTCAGAGAGATGCTGTACACTTATTGGTTGCAGTTATTGACGCCGTCGGACTTAATACATCCGATTATATTTTAAATCGAACCTCCATAAGTCGGGAAAGAGCGCAATTAAGATTAACGCAAAGTGAAAAAATTATAGAAAAGTTTACTGCAAGTGATCAACCTTTGACCATCCATTGGGACACTAAACTGTTATCGACAATAACAGGAAAATCAGAAGACCGTTTGGCTATAATTGCTACGGCTCCAGGCCTAGAGCAAATTATAGATATGCCTGATATTCCCTCTGGGACTGGAGCGGAAATTTCTTCTGCAGTTTATGATGCATTAGAAGACAAACATATTTTGGAACGAACGGAAGCGTTTGTTTTTGATACAACATCATCCAACACTGGTAGATTGAAAGGTGCATGTGTGCTTTTGGAGAGATCTATTGGAAGAGAAATTCTATTTCTAGGCTGCAGACACCATATTTTCGAAATTGTTTTGGCAGCAGTTTTTACGGAGGCCAATGTTGGAGTGTCTTCTGGACCGGACATAACGATTTTTAAAAAATTCAAAAAACATTGGCCAGAAATAAATACAGATAGTTTTGTGCCAGGAATAGCTCATCCACGAATTATGGAAATTATAGGCGATAATGTTGGTGAACTTTTAGATTTTGCTTTAGGAAAAATGAACGATTCATTCCCGAGAAATGATTATAAAGAATTTTTGGAGTTAGTAATTATATTCCTTGGTGGCAATCCTCCTTTAGGAATAAAATTCAGAAAACCCGGTGCACTGCACTACGCAAGATGGATGGCCAAGGCTATATACTCTTTAAAGATAGTGATTTTTCGCAATCAATTTCCTGAAGTGACAGATTTTGAAATCAGTGCTTTGATAGAAGTAACAGGTTTCATTGTAAGTTGTTATTCAAATTTTTGGTTTGATTCAAATAAAGCGGATAAAGCTGCTTTAAATGATATTATGTTTTTGAGAAAATTGGAAAACTACAAAACAGTCAATCAAAATATTGCGGACAAAGCCATTTCAAAGGTATTAAATCATCTGTATTACTTAAGCGAAGAATGTGTGGGCTTTTCTTTGTTTGACGAAAGGATAGACAACATAACAAAAAGCAAGCTAGCAGCGAATATGTCTGTAGATATATCTGGAAATGAGGATGAAGAGATAGCAAAGAAGCTAATAATAAAGAAGGAAAACTTAAAAAGTTTTATTTTCAGAGACAACTCTGATATTTTACAAGATTTGTTTTCAAAAAATACCAAAAAAGTTTTCAAGAGATTTGGAATTTCAATAGAGTTTTTCAGCAACGATCCACGTTCTTGGAGTGTTACAGGAGAGTACCTAAGAGCGAAACAAATTATTCAAAACTTGGCTGTTAATGATTGTGCTGAAAGAGGCATTAAGTTAATTCAAGAATACCATGACAAAATAACAAAAGATGAGGAACAGAAACAACATTTAATGAAAGTAACTATCATATATTATAACTTTTTTAATTTTTTTTTCTCTTGACATGGTTTAATATTTTACAGGTGGTACAAAAATATAGGCAGCTGTATTCAAAAAATGCTAATCTATATTCTCTGCAAAAAGATTTTGATCTGTAGATTTTAAAAGAAAAAAAACCTACCAAATCACCGATCATAATTTTTGTTTTTAAAATTAGAAAAAGTAGTAGATTGACCATTGAATGCGGTCGACGCTGGTAGCGCAGCAGAAAATATATGCATATTCCATCCTGCTTTGTGTCAATTGTTTTTTCTAATATTTCTTTGCAATTATTGCATTTTCAATTTACAAAATTTGTCTAATATGGAGAAATTTAAAAAATATAAGAAGCTAAGGTTGGAAAAAAACGTATCATATTGAAATGTAAAAACTTTATGTTAATTGAAAATTTGTATCTTAACTTTTTCCTGCAATATTTTTAAGTTATTTTATCAAAAGTACACAGAATTTATATACATTGCCAATAATGGCATACATATATTAAACATTTTTGAAATAAAATAGTTTGTGGATCACTTTGACGCAAGGGAAATTTGAGAGTTAGTTCCCAAAAAAACTATTTGAGTGTCCTCTTTATTAAAAGTCTACAGAATCCAGATGTTTTTGTAAAATAAAGTAGAAAATATATGGGTTTCTCAACTTTATTTCATACTAGCTGTGAAATATGCAAATACCTGACCTTTGACCTGGATGCGCGTCCAGAAAACGTTGTCCGATTTGGCTCAAATTTTCGGCACAAAACTCTTGGACCTATTGGCACAATATTCCGTTGAAAAAACTTTAAAATTCGAACAAAAATTTGTTTACATACAAACCATTGTCACCCTAATGTACATACATAAACCGCAAGAAAACTTTCTTATTCGCATTATAAGAAAGCTTGCTCAAAATTGAAAGTTATAAACAATTTATTAATAAATTAAGACTACAAATAGAAACCAATAAGGTATTCAAACACTTTTTGTGTGTTAAAAATAAGTATATTTTAACACGCAGTCATTCATGAAAATTTCTCTACAATCTATTTATTTATTTTATTTAACGTATGATCTTTTTGCCACATTATCTATTTTTTACAATAATACATATTGCTATGTATTGTGGTGTTGATTAACTTGTTTAAATTGGCCCACAATACACAATAGCTTGCCCAGTTTCACTCAAATCGATCCAGCTTTCCAGGAGCTCTTGTATCTTCAGGGTTACCCTCAAAGGGTATGTGTTAAATAAAACAAAAGGTATTAGGAAAAAATAGATTGCATGTCGATGCGATAATTCACATCAAGCTTTGATACAAAATAATACAAATCTGTATAAAAACAAATTTGTATCTGTATATGCATGAACACACAGTACGTATTTACCAGCTTTTGCTTCAACTACCAGACGCATGCGTTTCTGTGTAACCACTTTGTCAATGAGATTTACGAACCGACCGGCGTGGTCGGTTTTGTCCGTCAGATGGCAAGAGGTTATCTGTTGTCTTCGGATAGGACAAAACTTACTACATGACCGCAAGTGTACTACAGTCTTTTGCTTCGTAAATCTATCATTGACAAAGTGGTTACACAGAAACGCATGCGTCTGGTAGTTGAAGCAAAAGCTGGTAAATACGTACTGTGTGTTCATGCATATACAGATACAAATTTGTTTTTATACAGATTTGTATTATTTTGTATCAAAGCTTGATGTGAATTATCGCATCGACATGCAATCTATTTTTTGCTATACTACGCCACCTGGCGACGAGTTAATGGACTCACAGTAATATGCGTATTTTCTTCTTTATCAGTAATAGCTTCGCTATTCGAGAAGAACACTTTGCACCGGCGTGGTCGGTTTTGTCCGTCAGATGGCAAGAGGTTATCTGTTGTCTTCGGATAGGACAAAACTTACTACATGACCGCAAGTGTACTACAGTCTTTTGCTTCGTAAATCTATCATTGACAAAGTGGTTACACAGAAACGCATGCGTCTGGTAGTTGAAGCAAAAGCTGGTAAATACGTACTGTGTGTTCATGCATATACAGATACAAATTTGTTTTTATACAGATTTGTATTATTTTGTATAAAAGGTATTAGCAAAAAAATAAAACTAGCATTAACAACACAAACATTTACTACAAAAAAAAAAAGAAAATTTCAACTTTATAGAGTATAAAGAAGTGCTGAGGCAATAAATGTGCCACAGCGTGAGGAAAACTTTTATAAATAATGACTTATATAAGATAAAAAACCTCACTTTGACCGCGAACAAGATTAAACTAATTAAATATTTAGGAAATCTATCATACTTCAATAATTACGTTATTCCCAACTTCAAACGTCAAACAGAAAAATAACTGTAAGCGCGCGCATCAAAACTAACCCATGCGCACATTCAACATGGTAAAAATGTAATTTTCCCACCAATTTCTACTTTCTAAAATATATTACTGATAAAAAAATACTACATAAAAAATATGAAAATTTTCCTTGATATTTATTTGACTATAAATATATTTTATAAACTAATAATTTACTGAATTTACGAACTCAATCAATATACAAAATCATAGAACTAAATTAATATATATATAAATAATTATACTTGCAAATATACACGTACATTAATGTAGTCGTCACACTTCACAGAAAAAATTCTAAAAGAGAGATTTCAGATAGGTCGCTCAAATCACAAATTACAAGTATCAGACACTCATAATTAATCGGGAATTACTTTAAACACATCAGCAATAACTCAACTAAATACATAAACCGAAATTAACAATAATGTACTGAATAAAAAAAGAAGTCTTTATTCAGCAAAAATTAACTGAACCTATCTGTCTAATGGATAGAAAATCTCTAACTCCTTCCTCTCGGAAACGAAAATATCACCCTGCCTAAAATAAAATCAAAAGACCGGCTACAACAATATACTTCCGCTTGACCGGGACTGCGTACATCAAGACCACGCTCGAACAACCTACAGACGTGGACTAAAATACACATTATAATCAAAATTTACATAAAATATTTACTATCTCTAAATATTTTCCTGGTATAAAATGTACATAAATATATAGTCTTTTATAGTTTCTTTAAATTTTTTTCTTCGGGGAAAAATTCATGACAATATGTACATATGGTAAAGGCATTATATTTAGATCTTATTCTCTTGAGAGAGGTCTACGTTTTTCGAGATTAGTTGAAACCAGATGGATTTTGGGTGATGATTTAAAGACGGCAGACTATGTGCCCCGGCAGTGGCGTTGCGTGGAGAGTTTAGCAGAATAACAGTGCGCTTACTTAAAAATAAATATATCGAATCCCTATACAAAACGTTAAGAAAAAACATAAATAACTTACCCAACATGTTTACATTGTTGCAAAAAAATGCGGATGTGCGCGATGAAAAAACTGCACCATAATATATATTTCTGTATTAGTCTCGGAAAGGTTCGTACGTAGCGACGTATATATATGTTTATATACAGAGAAGGATTGTTCGACGTTGAGAGATGTTATATTTGCATAGTTAAAGCGCTCTTTGTATCTGTACAACGGATCTTCAGTATTGGTAAAAAGTTGCCCTTATTTTGTAAAATCTATATTTTTATCTAATACACTGTTAAATTTTTCACGGACACAATCACTTTTTTCATCTTCAAGGATATGCAGCACTAGTTTTACGTGGTCAATAATTGCTAATGAGTCCGATAAGGACAGCGCAGTGTTCTGTAAATTTTTTATTGCGTCCAGTATTGGAACGTAACTGTCGTAAATAATTTTTAAATTTGCTGCAACTTGAGGATTGTTAAATTGAACCTGGCTGAGCCGTATTGCAGCTGCTTCTTTGGCATCTAGTTGTAAAATCACTGATTTAATTTTTTCAAAATGTTTATAATAATAAAATGCTGCTTCTAACCAAGTACCCCATCATATAAGAATTGGTTGCGGCGGCTCGGGTATATCAGGACACAGCGAATGAAATAGCCGAATCCGTTTCGGAGATTTAAGAAAAACCGCTTTCGTTTGTCCTATCAGTTGATCCACATCAGGATAAGTTGTACGTATAGTGTTTTTTACAAGGTGTAAAGCGTGAAGCAAACATGTGACATGCAGCAGGTTTGGTTGAATCGTTTTGAGTAAGTTTGCCGTGGAACACATAACCATGGCAGCATCGGTAACTAACATTAACACTTGCTTCGGTAAAATCTCAAATTTGTGTAGTGTTTCTATTAATACACCATATATCGCTTTGGCAGTACACCCTTGCATTCGTTTACAGGTTAGTAAATAAGGAGGAGAAGGTCCTTGCGAAGTCAGCGTCCGTACTAGAATGGCTAGGATGGACTGTTTTTTAATATCTGTAGTTTCGTCTATTGTTAACCACAGGAATTTTTTTTTACGGTATTTTTCGTACAATTTACAATTCTCTCACGCACTGACGGTACGTAATTCCGTAGCGTACTTCTTGCTGGTAATTTCCACGTAGGATTGTATTTCTTCCAAAACTGACGAAACATTGGGTGTTCCACTTTCTGCATTGGTATATTGGTCGCAATTAACATCATTGTTAAATCACACACAAATTTATTATATGATCTGCGTCCACTATTATTCGATTTATGTTTGTCACTATTTATATGTCTTTGGCACTGACTTGCTTTCCAAGTTAATAAAGTTGTTTCACAAACTAAACATTTCACTACGGTACCGTCATATATTAAATCGGGAAACCGATGTAAAAATTTCTTTACTACGTTAGCATGCAACCGAGTCGATGCATTGTTTCTACGCACTCCCGACATTTTCAACACGATTGTGTTAACAATGTATCGCTTACAACGTCTCAACGGCAACTGAATTGATTGTCGTACGCCTCTACTCGATCCCTCCACATCACGCTACTGTTCGGGCACATAGTCTGCCGTATGACATTCTATAAAAGCTGAAAGTCATTAATTGTAAACATTAGATAATGATAAAGTATATTTATTTTCATTTCACAGAATTATAATATGAAACCTATTACTATTTGTATTCAAATATCAAGAAAATTCTTGTTCATTTAATTTAGTTCAATATTTATTCATGGTATGCTTCCTTGTATCGAATTGTCCACATGGTTTCATACAAACTATATGTTGCTTGCAAGCCTGCTCAGTCGGAGACGGTCTTGTCGATTGTCAAAATAAACTGCACCACCTTGTTAAAATTTAAATTCAACACCCTGTATACCTGAGCACCTTAACGAGAAAGAAGAAATTCGTTCCACGAGTCGTATAGCAATCATACCAAGGTATATTCAAATCAAAGTATCAGATAAAAGGAAGGTCGCCAATAACAAAAACAAATTTTGTATTGATCGAATGATTTAAATGTTATGTAAGTGTATAAATTAAATCAATTATATTAATTAAAGATCGATGATGAAGATGGTGGTAAACCATAGATATTACGATTGGTTATTTAACTAAAGCGTTAATGAAATAAAGAAAAAAGGGTTAGATTATTTTAACTAGAGAACTTTAAATAAAAGGAGGTTACAAGGTGCTACGCAGAAATTCCCGGAATTTGAATGTGGCGCGCGAAAGAATATAGTACAGCTCTATAGCGCTAGATAGTGTGAGCTACATCTGTACTAAGTCAGTCTGTCAAAAGGGTACTTTGCTAGGTGGTGACAAACAGTTTTTATGTTTATATTTGTTAAGTTGTGTTTGAGTTATTCTGCGACGCTGCAATGTCTGATGTGAAAGAACAAAGAACGTGCATCAAATTCTGCTTCAAGCTTAATAAAACGGCAGCGGAAATTCTGAAGATGCTTCAACGAACCTTTGGTGAGGATATTTTAGACCAGAACCAAACTTATGGAACCGTTTTAAAAATCCACGTGTGCCGGTTGATGATTATGAACGTTCCGATCGTCCATCGACGGAAAACACGTCACAAAACGTGCCAAAAGTGCTTAATGCTATTCTGCAAGGCCGAAGAAGAAGAACTCATGACATTTGTAACAGTGGCGCAACAATTCATGGATTCTAAGCCACGACAATGCACCAATCCACACGCCACTTGTTGTGCGTCAGTTTATGGTCTCAATGAAGAGGACGGTACTACCTCGCCCTCCTTACTCGCCAAATCTTGCCCCTTGTAACTTCTTCCTGTTTTCTATGTTAAGACTGAAGTTCAAGGGGCACCATTTTGAGGCGATTGAGAAGATCCAGACCGAATCGCAAGCAGTGTTGAACACGTTAACACGTGAAGACTTCCAGTACTGCTTCCGGTCATCGACAAGTCGTTGGAATCGGTATATTTCGAGGAAAGTAAAGTACTTTGAATGGGATTGTAGTGAATAAGTAGTAAGAATAATTTATTGTTTTTTTCATATTCCGGGAATTTCTGGGTAGTCCCTCGTATATGATCCATGTAATTAGACTAAAATCTACCAGCGATCGAGAATATTACAGGTATCTTTCAACACAATATGTATTTAAATATGCTTAATAATGTCGAAACTTGTATCCTCCTTCATCTAATTTGGTAGTACATACTATAAGCAAGCCGACACACAGTAGTTTAGGATCTGATACGCGATTGAAACCTCTAGCTCCTTAAATAGTTGATCAAATGAGATGAAAATTTAACTACAGGAACCTCAAGTCATGTAGAATCGACTGACGAGAGGCTGAGTTTTGGTGCAGTTTATCATCTTCAACCTAGTGAGTTTGGAAATGTGTGTACCGGTTAAGAAAAGGTGCAACTATACAAGAGGTGAAATTTTCGCTGCACAAACATAGCAAAACACACACACTTTCCCGTCCACCATTGTTAAGCACAATTTAAAATTGCCCGATTGGAGAGTCAAAAACTGGGGTCAAATTTTCAATTTTGACTTTTCACAGCCACTTCTTCCTGTGCCGAAATATCCGCAATTTCATGCACTCATTGAAGTCTTATTGGGCGACAATATCTCTTGGAGGCAGGTGATGGGTTTTTCTATATAATGTCTGGTTTTTTCATCGATCAATTGGAGCCGAACCAAGGATGTCGTAAAAATACTTTCATCTGCTTGACTTTATTGCTGTTTATACGCGGTGTATCCCAAACTGCCGTCAAAGCCCCACTTACACAACAAAAGTAGTGAAATATCTCGTACTTCAACCGAAATACACTTTAAAATGCTTTCACAAGTATTATTCAATAAATTTTGCAGAGGTACTTCACACTTTTTCCGAGGATTTGCGGTGGATAAATTCTTCCTTTCTAGAACCATATAATATGGCGGATACAAATCATGTCCATGTTGGCTAGCTCCACTTCTTAATGTGTTGAACTTTTTGTTAGTAAAATTTGTAGAAATTAGAATAACTTGACTGTTCATTTTTGTGAAGACCTCCAATGAGTTAAAATTTGCTTCGATCGCGAAGGGGTTGTTGTGGTCATTTCGTCGAGAAAATGTGCTTCAGCTGGATCACCACTTTCTCTTAGCTTCAATGATGTCGCAAAAGCTAATTCGGCAATCGATGTATCTTTTCTAAACTGTTGGTTTTTTCGACGTTTAACTACCACTGAAACATCCTCAAAGTCTTTCGATGGCCGGCCGTCGCTAGTAGGAGAAGGACCAGGATTAAAACGAAAAACCACATCAAGAAACTTTATTTCTTCTTGAAATGCCAAATTTTGTGTCCGATTGTTCGTTCTCTGTACACTTTTCAAATTTCGATTCAAAGATTATGTGTTATGTTAAGGTGGAACCAATCGATTCATTTGTGACAGACCTGAAAAAACTAAGTAAAGATTGTAATTTTGCAGATTTAAGGGGCAGCTTAATACGTGATCGTATTATATGTGGAATTGATGATTTAAAAATTAAAGACAGAGAGAGAAACAAATTTAGATTTGGATAAGTTATTAAAATATGCAAAGCTGCAGAAATTGCTGAAAAAAAAATAAAACAAATTATAGCTGATGAGCTAAAAGTACAAGTAATTAAGAAAAAGGAATATGAACGCAGAAAGATTAAATGAGAAGGAGAAAAAGAAATGAGAGGTAAAACAAAATGTCAATATTGTTGTATGACACATCCTCGAACAAAATGTCCAGCTTACAACAAACAATGGAATAATTGTTAGAAATATAACCATTTTGAGAAAGTGTTTAAAGTTAAGAAAATCAATAGTGTGGATAAGGAAAAATGTAAGGATATAGAAGAAGACACAGAATCTCTATTTGTAGGTACAATAGAAGAAACTAATGAATCACTGATGAATATAGTAGATTCACTTAAAGAATGGTATGAAAATTTGGTAATAGAAGAAAAGAAAATTCGCTTCAAATTGGATACTAGTGCACAGGTAAATATACTAAACAAAGACAGTGCTTTGAAAGTTTCGGCTAAGGTAAAAACCATCAAAAACCAAGTTGAAGAATTACAATAGCACAACAATAAATGTTTGTAGAGAAACAACACTTAAATGTCGTCGTGAATAGAAAACTTATAGTTTAAAGTTCCAAGTTATAGATTTTGATGCACCTTGTATATAGAGTTACAAGATATGGAAACACTAAAATAAAAAAAGGAAGATGTCCGAGGTTACTCTTGATAGAGGACATCACCGGGATATGCATGTGGGGGGAATAAAAACTAACGGGTTGTCAAATCAAATTTTGTAATGATCGTTACATTGTAAAACATGTTGTAAAGAGCTTTTGTACAAAATGAATAAACTAACTTGACAAACGATTAATGTGTGTTAATTAGAACAAGAACACATGACAGCTATTGAAAGGTCAACATTTTTCATCAGACACTGAAATTCGGACTAATGTTCGCAATTGGATCAACAGTAAACAAGAAAGTTTTTTCATGGACAGCGTTTAGAGAAATATGTTGCATATGTGGGAAAAATAATTATGTATATTGATAGTACAATAAATTTATTTCCATTTGAAACTGGTTTCATTATTTTGTCTTTTGTTTTTCCTATTTCACTTAATATTAATACTAACGAAATTGCTAAAGACAATACAAATGTTCATATACTATTTTTTTCCAGCTTTCGCTCTAAGTTGTTACGAATGCGATAGCAGCAAGAACGTGGCCTGCGACTATGGACTGCTATCATTCACATTGAATGTCAAGGATTGCTCCGCAAATGCTGGACTTCTAAGCTTCATTCCCAGCACCTGCAATAAAATTGTAGCAAAAGGTAACACTATTTTCTAAAATCCCGCCATCCCATGTAGTACCGCTCTATAAATAATTAATATATTTTACATTACACATAAATACAAAATCTCGTTTAGAATTAAAACCCACGTTACCTCTTTTGAATCTACAACCATAATTACAAATTCGTAATATCGAGCATCAAAATCCATATATTACAGAAGCAGGATATTGATTAAATATTTTAGAATTATATAAAGTTAATATTATAAATTCAAATTTTGTATGCTTTTACATCCATTCAAAAAATGTATAACTCATTCGTGTTAAGAATCGATAAAAATTTCAGCAAAATCATGATCTAAACAATTCATATCAACACTAATAACGCGTCGAGCTGAATGCGTTTCTCACGCTTTCAACTAGTCTATCAGGCATATTAGAAATTAGCGAATCAATGGTAGGCTATGGTATGCTATCTCAAGCTTCTAAAGTACCAGTGCCTACAAAAGAATCTTCGAGTTTTAAAAAGCTATATTTTATAAAGTATTAGAAATATAGTATCAAGTTACACATGAAAAGAAAGGGAAATGTCCACGTTTTTATTCAATGCCATTATAAGTGTTCTATGTGACACCTCGTGTCACACGACACACATCTAAACGGTAGGAAAGTTCGGTCCACACACGCTGCAGTTTCTCCCTATTGGTGTAACGTAAACCACATCTTTGATATACCCTCAAAGATAACAATCACACACCGTAAGATCGGATGGCTTGGGAGGCGAGCCGCGCAATACCGAGTCCTTTATGCCACTGCGCCTAATCCAACGGTGAGGAAGCGTCTAGTTTAGATAACGACGCACTCCGCCGTGCCAATGAGGCGGTGCCCCATCTTGTTGGAAAATTAAGTTAATGGAATCCTCTGTTAATTGTGGAAACAACCACAAATGCAACATATCTAAGTATGGAATGGAATGAAAGTATGGAATGTGGCCTCGTCACTAAATACCAAACGATTATTAAAGTCGTTGTCCTCCATAAATTCCAGCATTGCAATACCAAAATCCGTTCGTCGGTCCGTAAACTTTGCACAATCTGTATACGGTACGGTTTAAAACGTAATCACTGTCGCAAAATCTTCCATACAGTTTGATGCGGAATACCAAGTTCACGACTTTCCTTGCGGGAAGACTGTTATGGGCCTCCACTGTGTTGTTAGGAACGAGCGGTCTTCCAGTGCTTTTACGTTTATCAATGGAACCTGCAGAATGCATTGGTGACCTGGCGGTTCTATTTCGTACTTTCTTCTAAGCGCACGTTGCACACTAACCCCTCGCATACTCAAGAACACAAAACACTTTCTGTTGCGTAGTCGCCATTTTGCAAACACTGTTCGCGCTGCCGTCTAGCGATTTAAATCGAAGTTTGCAAGCGCGTAAACTTAAAAACTTTAATTTTCTTGAGACATATCACTTACTATTATATCTCTAACACTTTCTAAAGTATAGTGCTTTAAAACCCGATGATTCTTTTATAGACACCCGTATTATGTTGAAAAACATCTACGTTATTTAAGGGTGGATGTAAAATATTGAAGCTCTGTCCCACTCTATTGGTGACAACTCCGGCTAACAAAAAGGTAAGCGATTAATATTAGCATTATCCAGAAACTTTATAGCAACCCTCACGGTATGTGGCCACGCATTATTCTACTGAAAAATTGGATATACCAGTTGACAAAAATGTGTTTTTCAAAAAACGCATTTTTGTTGCTTGAATTACTACTAAAGGAAATCTACTTCAATGACACTGGTGTGGAGGGCTACCACACCATCACACCTTAAGTAAGAGTCGTTTGTTGCTGTACATAAAACTAAGTTTCTTCGTTTTCTGTGCATTTTACGACCATCGTGAACCCATAAACAAAATCGAGTTTCGTCACTGAGGACGACTCGATTCCATTCCTCACTTCAGCGTAATCTTTCATTACACGACTTCTCATCATGTAAAAAATAGGCCATTTAAAATATCGTTAATCAATGACAATAATTTTGTCATTGGTAAAAGTCCAGCGTAAGTGATCTAAAACAGATACTTTGTACGAATGCATGTGAAGTCACTTTTTCAATCCACTCCCAACATTTCCACTTTCTATAAAAAGTAAAAAATATTGCAAAATCTAATTTTTATTTCCACTTGTTTGAGCAAATAATTTTCTAAGGGACTATTCTATTGCGAATATTATACGAAATATCATCTGGCAATACTGTTTTCCAAAAACTTTTGAACCATCCTATTGTAATAATGTTTAAATATGTCGAGGACTACGCCTTGATGACTACGCCTTATGACGAAAACGGCTGAAGACACAACAGCAGAGAATAAGTCCATTTCTCATCTTTGTTTTGTATTCCACTTCGAAAGTTAGCCATAATAACGAATGAATTTTTTACCACAAATGGCATTATTATAATATCTTTACAAATTTTAATCAAAACGCAAGAATATACACAGAAAAGACCAAGAGAAATACACCACAACGATCAACCAACAACACAGACAACACAACAATAATGACAGATAAAGAAGCTTCATTTCTCTAACAACATATTGATGCTGTTAGAGAAATGAAGCTTGTGTAGAAAGTTTAGTAAATTTCGTGAAAGTCGTTTATCAACCTCTGTTGTTGCAACAGACATTGGTCTGCTTTCAGTTTATGTATAACTGAAAGTTGAGAATATGATTTTAGTTATTAATTCAATAATTTTTTTTATATTTTCAGATAAGCATGGAAATGAATATATTGCCCGAGGATGCGGTGTTAATACAGGCCCAATTAATACGTGCCAGGCAATGGCTAAAATAATGCAATTTGCAGCAGCGGATAAAGATTTGGACGCCATAGATTGTTTCACTTGCGACACTGACAAATGTAACTCGGCCACAAATATCCGAGCTTTTACGTTCATCGGAATTTTAACCGCATGCTTATTATATTTACTTTAAGTGTTTTGTTTTAGTGTTCTGTTTAAAGTTACCAATATATGTTAATAACAAAAAGATATTGAATTGAGAGCAGCAACTCAGATTGAGTACTTTCTGTTAATTCAGATAGCTCAATCTAATTAAGTTTCAATTTGGAAAAGTGTTTCTTATACCATCACCATCAAAACCATCAAAAATTTAAATTACATCGGCTGACCAGACATGTTCTTTTTAAGAGTATCGTTCTCTTTTTCAAAATCAAATACTCTATACTCTTACTTCTTGTGTAAATGTACTCTTTTTCTAATTTATATAAATGACATAGCATGTGATACAAATTAATATGAAATTGTAATAATAAAAATGGCAGGTAATAAGTAAAAATAAGTAAATAAAAATTTTGGTTAAAAATCTGCGACCTCAAGCTGCTAAAAAAGTTAAATCATCCCAAAAAGACGAATGATAACTTAGGTTCGTGGTCTATATTTCTTATGACTCCTTATGACGTCAAACATTTGCAAAAGTCTGTATTCTGAATATTACAATTTTCAATAAATTAAAGATTTTACGAAATCCGTTCGTTTTTGTTTTCGATCTTTGTATATACTCTTTTCCTCAAGAGAAAATCTGGTCATCAAAAATTACACAATGTCTATTTATAAAACAAGAAACTATTTAAAACAAACCTGTAACAGCTGCAATTCTAATAAGTAGAATGAGATGACAATACTGAATCATTACTAATTGTGAACTTATCACTTAAAATTTTGATGCTTCATTTCACTACTTATAGTACTCATTGTATACATCTTAGCACGTGGGGTTGTATAATAATTTATTATTAAAAGGAGATAAAATGTATTTTAGAAAAGTTATAAATAATCATGTACTTCGAAATATATTTTTATATTCAGTATTAAAAAAAATCGTGATTATTTTCTCTGAAAGTCTTTGAACCCGTTACATTTCATATTAATTTTTGGTAAAGTTTCTAAACGAGCCTTCTATGTCTTTTTGATATTAAATATGTATATACTATGAGGTAGTAATAAAGTATTATCGAAACTTATTAAACTATGTTAAACATATATATATATATACATTGAAACATTAGCTATTGTAGCATTCCTAGGATCATAATGTAGATATATACTAAAATTTGCAATTGCTTTTTTATCTGCCTTAAAAAATGTTCAAATCAATACCAGAACAATAAGTGTTCCAAACCATGCAAATTGTTTTAAAAGATTTACATGAATCGCCAATAAATCGTTATATCTTTACAGCTACAATCATTCCTGTAAAGAAATTTGCATTCCGATGTTATATATTGTATGTACCTGTTTACTTTTCTTATATATTTATGTGTATATACATATTGACAGTTTGTAATTTAAGTATATATCTTATTCTATTTTAATAAATTTTTAATTCTGTATAAAATTCATTTTATTCTTATATAATTGTACAAAAGATAGTGTTAAGCATTTTCACAATTTCATTTCGCACGCTTCTCAAACTTATAATGTGTGTACGGAATGTTTCCAAAGTTCCAGGAACTACGCTTCTACAGAATAATACAGGGCAATTGACAGCTTTTACTTAATTTTATCGAATAATGTTCATTCCAATTAGTAATAAACATACAAATGTTAGAATCCAAATTTTTAATTTATTAATTATTTTACATTACATGACAAATGTTTCACGACATAGTGGCTTCTTCAGATATTTGGAGTAAACTAAAACTAACTTACACAGCAAAACTTTTAGGTGATCGTATTTCTACAATGAGTCTAGACCCAAACACTTACATTTTGAAATTGTGAGAAAACACATCTTTCAGTGCTGTTAAATAAATATTCCTTGTATTTATATTACACAAACAAATTTAGTAAAGACGAATTGTTTATCTCTGTTTATTCGTTTATTAAACTATTTGATATTTGTAAGTCTAATTATTTCTAAACTATCTATACCATATTCATAACACCACAGAAAAAAACTAGGCTTTTTTTTTTGTCGTATGACATGTTCAAGTATTGTTTGCTAACGTTACATAGTGATTTTGAATCTGCCTTCTGATATCTTCTAGCAGTAACACACGGTTAATTAAAAATAACTAGTACACTAAATAATAACTGACAATAAATACAGTATTTATGTACATTTATGTCTACGATTGTAAGTTCGCAATGAGCACGGCTTGAATGAGTCATTCTTCCCTTGACTGCTTATATACTCATCAAGTCTTCTGGATTCTTCCGTGTCTAGTATACTCCGGCGGGTGACGTCATCGCTTAGGTCACCAACTGACGTAACATCGTATGATGCATGTCACAATATACCTATAGAACAAATAATCAAATATGTGTTAAAGTTAAAAATAAGAACATTTCAATATTAACCCATTTGTTCCCATGAGATTTTTTTTACCTTTTACCCTGAGGTGTAAAATGTACGTAAAGTTAATACTCAGTCCTATGTTATAAATGCCTATGCACAAACTTAGTCTGTACTTTTCTGTTCTTGGCCAGTGCTGTCGCTTCTCTCCAACTTTTATTTCTCTTCTTCAGTATCCCGATTTCCATGATTTCTTTGATCTTCCTCTTCTCCTTTGTTCCTGTATTTTTGCTGTCTATATACGATTCACCTGTTTGTCTTCCGTCATTTGGATGAGGTGGTCAAACCATTTTAGCTGATTCGTTTCAATAACATTTATTATTGACTCGATGCCCAATTCCTCTCTTACGATTCTAATTTTGTCCCTGCGTGTAATTCCTTTGACTGCACGAAGATACTTCATGTCAATGGCTTGTAAGCTACTCCTCTGCGCGGCGTTCAATACCCAGCTTTCACTTCCATAGGTCAGTGTAGGCCTAAATATGGTTTTGTAGACAGTGAGTTTTGTTCTCCTACTAATTTCTCTTTTCCTTGTTAATGCTCTATTCAGAGTATGAAATACCTTTGTTGCGTTGTTCATTCTTTCTTTTATTTCATTTTTCAAATTTCTCTCTTTCAAGTGTTACTCCTAGGTATTTGTATTCATTGACATGCTAGATTTCGTCTTGTCCCAGTACTATTTTGATTCTTTTATTTTCCTTTCCTATCACCATTAGGTACCCTTATTTTACTCTTATTAATTATTAAACTCTTTTCCAGAAGTTTTTCTTCCCTTATCACGAGGTTTGATTGCAGGTCTCTTTCAGCAGGTGCAGCTATCAAGAGATCGCCTGCGAATGCACACTCCAAAAAGTAGACCGGTTCTAGTCGACTGTAACTTATGTGTACTTTACGGGTCCAGGTTTGTACCATTTTGATGACGTCATCCAATACTAGTATGAATAGTGTTGGGCTCAATACACCCCCTAGTCTGAAACCGTCGCTTATGTCAAAAATTTCTGATTGCATGTTGTTTTTTCTTAAGTAGCTCTTATTATTTTCGTATCCCTCCCAAACAGCTTTTCGTGATACCGATATGCCTTCCATATCTATAAACGCTAACTATAGCTCCGTGTCCTTTCTTCTTGTTTTGCCTATCAATTGTTTCAGTGTAAAGATGTGCGCTTGTGCGCTTCTTCCTTTTCTAAATCCATTTTGCGCATCTGCTAATTGGTCTTCTATTGTATTTTTCGGTCTCTTCTCTAATATAAATTCATAGATTTTAAGACATAGACACAGTGCTTAATAGGGTAATGCATCGGTAATTGGCGCAGTTTCGTTTGTCTCCTTTCTTGAATTTCGCGACGATAATTCCTATTTTCCAGTCTTTGGGCACCTCGCTTCCACTCCATGCTTTATTGAATATATTGGTTAATATTTCTAACTCCTTACAACCTAAGTTTTTCAGCATCCCTGAGGTAATTCTGTCATGGCCCGCCGACTGTCATAGTTTTATGTGTGATTGCTTCTGCTACTTCGTCTACGGTTATGGATTCTTCTACGTCTTTGTTGGAATGTACAGCTTTCGCTGGGACATTTTTTAAATAACAATAGTATTAAAAATACGAGTACAATTTTATTAAACTTTTATTAAGCAAACTAAACTATTTTTTACAACAAAATTTTTAATATTTTTGTTACTTATTTTTTACAACAAAATTTTTAATATTTTTGTTACTTCAATGTTTATGGCCCTACTCATATGAGGGCAACGGTAACACAAATGTGCATTATTTCTTATGAACATTTATGAAACAGCCCCTTTCCAAACAAAGTGCTACATTGCATTCTATACAAATCCACCTTGCTCGTAAATTGCTTTAAAATTTTTTTTTTCGGAAAATAGCTACGCTCACCATGTATAATGCTTTTTGGGACAGTTTTTGAATATCGTGAATGTTCTGCTTCATCACAAATTCGAAGATAATGTCTTGTTATATTTCTTACAAACTTGAGTCTATCATCATTTCCTTCTGCCGATGAATGTAATCTCCAAGCGTTCACAACTGCAAAATTAAACATGTGAGTCCAGAGAGGCTACCACCACTTCCTACCCTGTACAAGTGTACGGCATTTGTTGACACTTTGGTCAAGCAAATCAACGCTTCCCATTCCTATATTAAAATTCGTAAAAAGACGTGGTTGTGGGATGTCCGTTTTACAATGTTTCTCCTTAGACCAAGGTTTCACCTTTGATAGTGGAAGCATATTATCAAATTAAACATCATGGTTATAATGCTATTATCGTTCCACCTAACTATGAGTAATAAATTCTCTTCGTCGTACTTGTAGTTAAAGCTACCACGATCTAGTTTTTGCATGTTTTTAATCTGGTAAAGGACACTTTTTTGTTCGGTTATCCCTAACTGTTCCTGTCGTTCTGTAACCTAATTATTGAAGGGTTCCCATCAAATTATAGCTTGTAAAAAAATGATCAAAATACTCAATGTGATCTTGCGGATGTTACTGCTTCTAATAAATCCAAAACAGAGACCCTAGAGGCATATTTTCCTCGAAAACTTTAGTTTGTTTTGCGCCGCAATCGGTATCGAACTTGTAACAGTACCCTGCGGAACTGCAGAGAATCTAATCCTTATACTCGAACCGTACGGGCTTTCCTTTAATAAATTGTTCAGATGAATGGTGGCCAAAATATTTTACCATGACGTCTATCGTTTGACAGCTTTTCGTGAAATATACGAAGTCGTAATTTATACATTTTATCAAGTTTGTCAATTTGCTTATTATTTGCTAAGTGAAAATATATTTCATATTCGTCGTATCTATTACGAAAAATACAATTTGTAATCAAGGACATGGACAAATCTTCACAACGCACCAATAAAGTTTTTCACGTGGTAGGCGAGATAGCCAGTAAATAGTAGAAACCCAATCAATATTTTTATTTCTTCTTCAGTCACGGCAAATGTATGATTATTCTTCTAAGATGTGTACCTTACAGTTTCCTCTCTAAGAAGATGTATAATATTCTCATCAAAAAACTTTTCAAATATATCAACAGGATTTAGGTTTGTTATTTCTATCTTGACTTTGTCTTCTCGGTCTAAATATCCATTTCCCAAGCTCATATTAATATCAACAATAAGTTAGCTCAATTTTTGACTACTTTCTAGGGGTTTTCTCTTGTTAATAATTGTACCAATCTGGATAAAGGAATGTATGATTCTGATTCATGTCCTGAAGTTTCTTGAGAAAATATTTCAATTGCTCCTGGAACATCATTTGGAAATTTATCTGCTTCAATGTGATCCACATTCATTTCATCCTTGTCTACTTGATAATCTGCAACCGGTGGAAAAACAACAATATCAACATCTTATTCCTCTTCATTTAAATAATCTATAGCAGATTGTAAATTTTTACGGAATCTTCCTTAAAATGTGTTTGGTTCTATTGATATGTAGTCCATTGTACTCTACATTGTTCTCTACTTTTGTTTCATTATGAAACAGACATATAAATAATTTACATATCTGTAACTGTATACTTGGACAATACCACGTATTTTCAGCATTTGCTTCTGCTTAAGACATATGTTTCTGCCATCTATAGGCGTCGTCAGTTAAGCTAGTGAAGCAATGTATACAAATGATACAAATCTTTATAAATAGATCTGTATCTGTATATGCCATTAAGCCGAAATCCCTTACTAGATAAAGCAAATTTCATCCTATAAGGTGGCACTTATTTAATAAGTGACATCTGACGGACGAAAGAGACTTTGCCGAAAAAAGGGATCTTTCGTTTGACCAGCTATGCTGATACGAAAAACGAAACAATACGAGTTGTCCATAAATAAGCCAGATGGCGGTAAATATACAAAAAAGGTTTTAAATATATCTATACGTTAATATGCACGTATAACGCTTTTGTTTCATTATGAAACAGACATGTAAATAATTTACATATCTGTAACTGTATACTTGGACAATACAACGTATTTTCAGCATTTACTTCTGCTTAAGACATATGTTTCTGCCATCTATAGGCGTCGTCAGTTAAGCTAGGGAAGCAATGTATACAAATGATACAAATCTTTATAAATAGATCTGTATCTGTATATGCCATTAAGCCGAAATCCGTTACTAGATAAAGCAAATTTCATCCTATAAGGTGTCACTTATTTAATTAGTGACATCTGACGGACGAAAGAGACTTTGTCGAAAAAAGGGATCTTTCGTTTGACCAGCTATGCTGATACGAAAAACGTCTCTTTCGTCCGTCAGATGTCACTTATTAAATAAGTGCCACCTTATAGGATGAAATTTGCTTTATCTAGTAAGGGATTTCGGCTTAATGTCATATAAATAGATACAGATCTATTTATAAAGATTTGTATCATTTGTATAGATTGCTTCACTAGCTTAACTGACGACGCCTATAGATGGCAGAAACATATGTCTTAAGCAGAAGTAAATGCTGAAAATACGTGGTATTGTCCAAGTATACAGTTACAGATATGTAAATTATTTACATGTCTGTTTCATAATGAAACAAAAGCGTTATACGTGCATATTAACGTATAGATATATTTAAAACCTTTTTTGTAAATTTACCGCCATCTGGCTTATTTATGGACAACCCGTATTGTTTCGTTTTTCGTATCGGCATAGCTGGTCAAACGAAAGATCCCTTTTTTCGGCAAAGTCTCTTTCGTCCGTCAGATGTCACTTATTAAATAAGTGCCACCTTATAGGATGAAATTTGCTTTATCTAGTAAGGGATTTCGGCTTAATGGCATATACAGATCTATTTATAAAGATTTGTATCATTTGTATACATTGCTTCACTAGCTTAACTGACGACGCCTATAGATGGCAGAAACATATGACTTAAGCAGAAGTAAATGCTGAAAATACGTGGTATTGTCCAAGTATACAATTACAGATATGTAAATTATTTACATGTCTGTTTCATAATGAAACAAAAGCGTTATACGTGCATATTAACGTATAGATATATTTAAAACCTTTTTTGTAAATTTACCGCCATCTGGCTTATTTATGGACAACCCGTATTGTTTCGTTTTTCGTATCAGCATAGCTGGTCAAACGAAAGATCCCTTTTTTCGGCAGTCTCTTTCGTCCGTCAGATGTCACTTATTAAATAAGTGCCACCTTATAGGATGAAATTTGCTGTATCTAGTAAGGGATTTCGGCTTAATGGCATATACAGATCTATTTATAAAGATTTGTATCATTTGTATAGATTGCTTCACTAGCTTAACTGACGACGCCTATAGATGGCAGAAACATATGTCTTAAGCAGAAGTAAATGCTGAAAATACGTGGTATTGTCCAAGTATACAGTTACAGATATGTAAATTATTTACATGTCTGTTTCATAATGAAACAAAAGCGTTATACGTGCATATTAACGTATAGATATATTTAAAACCTTTTTTGTAAATTTACCGCCATCTGGCTTATTTATGGACAACCCGTATTGTTTCGTTTTTCGTATCGGCATAGCTGGTCAAACGAAAGATCCCTTTTTTCGGCAAAGTCTCTTTCGTCCGTCAGATGTCACTTATTAAATAAGTGCCACCTTATAGGATGAAATTTGCTTTATCTAGTAAGGGATTTCGGCTTAATGGCATATACAGATCTATTTATAAAGATTTGTATCATTTGTATACATTGCTTCACTAGCTTAACTGACGACGCCTATAGATGGCAGAAACATATGACTTAAGCAGAAGTAAATGCTGAAAATACGTGTTATTGTCCAAGTATACAGTTACAGATATGTAAATTATTTACATGTCTGTTTCATAATGAAACAAACGCGTTATACGTGCATATTAACGTATAGATATATTTAAAACTTTTTTGTATATTGTTTTCTACAACAAAAATATTTTTGCATAGTATATCTACCCAGTATATTCATATGAGAACACCAAAAATAAATGTGTAAAAATTTTTATGTATATATATATTAAATATTATTATTACTATATTATTACTATATTATTACTATATTATTACTATATATTAAATTGAATTTAATTGGAGTGAGAAATAGCAATTATTCAAATCTCCTCTCACATGTATCGTGTACTGATGATCTGTAACGACAGTGAAATATCGATATATGCACGTTTCTGGACGGATGTGGTTTTTTTTCATATATATATTAATATGGAACGCTGAAGGGGGTAATAAATATAATAATTATTAAACCAAATTATAAAATATAGTGAAACTGGTATTTTATATGTCCCTTCGTTGGTTCATCTAAATTGTAGAAAACCAGTTGTAACAGCCCGACGTTGGGCCGACCAATTAATATGGAACGCTGCATGCATAGCTTTTACGATCTTCGATAATCTGTTGAAAAGCTGAATTGACCTTATAGATCAATAGAAAGCCAAATAATTAAATATTGTGAATTGTGCCTAATAAATGCACTTATAATTGCCCCAAGTTGGGCTGGCCAATTAATATCGAACGCTGAAGGCTGAATGACGATTAGAGAACGGACACGCTTACCACTCAGTGCAGTACTGGCGAAAGGCTGTATTTCTAAAATATTCAATTTTATTTATATAATTGGAAAACGAACGGGTGGTGATCTATAAAATTACGAAATACATATTTATTTGATGAAAAGTTGTATTTATAAAGTTTTTAATTTTATTTATATAATTGGAAAACGAACGGGTGGTGATCTATAAAATTACTAAATACATATGTATTTGTTGAAAAGTTGTATTTTTAAAGTTTTTATTTTTATTTCTATAATTGGAACATTTTTATTTGTTCATTTTGTCGTTCAAGTTGAGTAAAGGAGTATTATATTGACTAGCAATAGTTTCTCAAGGTTTTCTTCTGTCAATTTTGTTCTCTTTGAATTAAGTATAGCAAACGCCAATTAAGTTGGCGCGAGGAGGGGTAAGTTCGCGCAGGATTAGAAGTAGTGGGGAGATTTATATTTGGTTTTACATCAAATGTCAGATAATTCTAACCTCTGAGCGTGTATCACTTTATGATCCCCTAGCAAAGACATTATGTTCCGTCAAACGTTAATGACAAATGTATTCTGACAATTAGTTGAGTAGTAGGGGAGGACGTTTTTAAAAACGGCTTCTGCGCACCCCCTCCTCGCGCCAACTTATTTGGCGATTGCTATACATCTTTATAAATAGAAAACGTCCTTTCTACATCACAACTGGTTATAGGTGCATACTGGAAATATTCTTGTATTTCTTCATATTTAGCCGTTAGATTTTGTGGAATTGTCTCCATACATAATTGCTGCAATGTAATTAAATCTGGATTTCTATTAAGAATTGCTTCAAACTTTGCCGAAGACCACATCCGAAGTCACTTGGAATACTTTTCAAATTATTAACAGCCACATCTAATGTGGTTAATCCGTCATTTAATTTGAGATTTCGATTTTCAAAATAAGTGGAAATACTTGGAAATTTTCCAAAGTGTTCGTGAAGAAAGTACAACTGATTTTTTAAATTTAGGATTTGTGTGAGCTCCTTGCACTCACCAATAGGTACTTATAGCATCCTCCTTTAGCAGTGTTAGTAAATGTTTTAGACTATCGAAATTCTCAGCATAATAACTAGTAGCTTCCAGCCATGTTCCCCATCTAGGTATTACTGGAGTGGGAGGCAGTGACAGAGATGGAAATTTTTCCCTGAAAAGAGCTACTCTCAATGGTGCTTTTCTGAAAACTTTTTTAAAAGCTGATACAAGTCTATCAACTTCGGGAAAAGTGTCTCTGATATATTCACAGATTCTGTGGAGAGCATGTGCTACACAAGTCGTATGCAGCATATTAGGATATGTTTTCTTCAATAGTCTGCCTGTTTTTAACATATACGCAGCACTATCACTGACAAATAAAAGTATTTTTTCTTTGTACGTAGTGTCCGAATGAAGCATTTTTTGAAAATTCTCCTTAATGGTTTCAGCAACTGTTTCCGCATCAACTCTATTTATAACACTTGTTGCTATTACATATGAGTTATATGGAATAGTTGGATGTAGTACACCAGCTACAACATTTACCACACAGCGTCCTAACATATCCACCGTTTCGTCGGCGCTTATCAATATGTATTAATTTAAAAGATGGCTTCTAATGCGTTCTACTGTTCTCGTATAGCACATAGAAACATAATATTTGCGTAAAGTTGATTCATCAGGAACATTTAGACCAGTATATTTTTGAAGAAATATTTTTAAAGTGGTTATTTAACTTTATTTAATGGAATATTAGCCGCCATAAAAGTTTTACAGAGTTCAGATGTGTTTGCGATCCTAAGTGAGGAATTTTTGACGATATTTTACGGATTTTGTAATAAATCTCGGAATCACTGACAATGGACGCACAATCAGTATGACCGTCAATCCAACTCGCCATTGTTTTACAATGCCGTTCTCGACATTCTTCCATATCATGTCTGAAAAAGTAACT
This sequence comes from Melolontha melolontha, assembly GCA_935421215.2. Taxonomy (NCBI): domain Eukaryota; kingdom Metazoa; phylum Arthropoda; class Insecta; order Coleoptera; family Scarabaeidae; genus Melolontha; species Melolontha melolontha. Next base: position 75,040,480 of record OW285242.1, on the reverse strand, counting down.
TAAACAATGCTCTAGATCTAAATAAATGAAAACTAAAAATGTGTGCGTAAGTTATTGAAACTGAACGAAATTCAATGCACACTCTTACGTCGAAATAATTAGTAGAAATAGATTCAATCAAACGATATTAAACAGGATCTATCACAAAAATTACGATGTAAATAACAGTTAGAACTACGAAAACAAGAAACTAACTCACAGCACTTTATTTAACTTACGAAATATAAATTAATAAATAAAATCCATTATAAAAACCCCGCTTCTATCTACGCTCATGAAAACACTTTAAAAAGCACTATATTCTTCTAGTACAATAGCTGGCTTGTCCATTGTTATCGCCGAAAGCCCAGGTGTCCGAGTAAGTCAAACAAATACTTCATTGAATTACGCCGGGATGTACTGTACGACGTTATACACAATTCCAATTGCCTATTGCGTTTTATGGAAATTGCGCCCGTTCTCTAATGATGATAAATATACATATAAAATTTAAATGTTTAAATATCAGGTAAGTTAAATTTTTGAAATGTGAGTTATCAATCTCTATATTAAATATGCTATTAAATGTTACATATAGATGGGGTTGTATAACGTTAAAACTATTATTTGCGTATGATGCAAAGATACATAATCGTTAATAACTACATATACTTAACCTAAACAGCTGTTCCGGTATATAACTTCTTATAAGTATATTTGGGTGGGCGAAAGTTTGTGTTATGTGTCCAGCTAGAAAGAACAATTTAGACTCTTGTGTGGGCATAGAAAAATACCCTTTAAATGGTCGGTTCGGTGACTGCAATAGAACACTTACAAAATCAGCTGATGCCAATGCAATAAATAATGGTATTTCTATATTCAAAACTACGAAATAAAACGAATGAGATAAGGACTAATATTAAAGACTTTAATGAAGTGATTGCAAAGAAAGAACAGGTAAGTGGATAAATAAATTAAATTCTGAATATATAAAATGTATCATGTCACGTGATAAAATAAATATGACAAAAAAAATCTAGGTTAAACAACACAACAAAATAAATGTGACATGAGTAAAGCTAAACGTAAAAGAGAATTCTATGATTAAATTTAATAGATTAACAGGAAACTGTATTCTTCGTAACTTAGCTTAGAATACACTTTGTCCGTTTTCAGTTTGCAGTCACATGACTAACTATGTCATACTATCTCAGACACAGAATCTATATACTTTGTTTTTCTAATATATTGAGCTACAAATATTCAGAATTGAAACGTATGTCATTTGATACAAGACATACGTCTTTGAAATTTCTTCGTAGCAAAGACAAAGAAAAATAATATTAGCATGTCTTGTATAATATGAGATACCGACAACTGTTTTAGTCAAAAGAGAAAATACGTATTTATCGACATACACAGGTTATGTTTAGTGCTTGTTTGTATTTTTCCGTTGATATTTTAAGATTTCTTATTTATCTGTTCTTCTTGCAACAATAATAGTCAGTTTCGAGTAATTAATCGTAAGTATTTAACGTAATATTTCTTAATTAAATTATTTTACTTTGACACTAACAAATTACATTTTTTGATAAATTGATATGCATATCGCAAAATGTAATTTTCATAATATGAAGTGATATAAAATTTCATGTTTGTGTTCTTTTTGTTGTAGAATATGCCAGCTAAACGTCTAGATTCACAGGCACAAAATCTAGTTGCCAACCTTCTTCATTATTTTGAAGAAGAGAAATATAATAGAGGTCCATTATTGTCTGTTGATTCAGTTTATGAGGTAAGATAACACCAAATTAATATCTTTAGATTAATGAGGAAAAATATTTTTAGAGAGTAGCAAGTGCTCTTAAGATCTCTGTCCGAACCGTTTACAATATCAAGAAACGTGGGACATCATCACCTGGAAAACAAATACCCCGACGTAAACCAAAAACCAAAGATTTGCCAGAAAGCTTGAAAATGGAAGTCCGAAATACTTTATACGACATGTTTCATCAAAGTATTCTAAGCAATTTTATTTTCATAAATGATTTATTTTTTAACGATATACTTTTTTAGAAAAACATGTTACATTGAAAACATTGAAGACAGAGCTGGAAACTAAACAAATGGTGCAAATAGGAAAAACATCTCTTTCCATTTTACTCAAACATATCGGTTTCAAATATAAAAAAGATGATAATAGAAGAGCATTAATGGAAAAACTTGATGTTAGTGTAATGCGAAGTGTATTTTTAAGGAAGTACATTGAGAATACAAATTCTGGTTTGCGTCAAGTTGTCTTTTTAGATGAAACATGGATATTTTCCAAAGGATCGAAACCGTAAAGAGAAAGTTTATGAAATTGATGAACTGTTAAGAAATGCAGGACATGAAATTCTTAGACTGCCACCATACCACTGTGACTTCAATGCTATTGAGCTAATTTGGGCAAAAGCAAAAACATATTACAATGTGCACATCGGTAGGGCTGGTTACACCTACGAAAAAGTGAAAGAAATGTGGAAGGAGGCATTACATACATGTGATAGTAATACATGGAGTAACTGCATAAGGCATACTGATAATTTAATAAAACAATGGTATGAAAGAGAAAACTGCTTGGTAGACTTGGATATAGCTCCAGTAATAATCAATGTTACAGAATCAGACTCTGATTCAGATTAATATATGTAATTGCAACTAAAGGTGTCATATTTTATGTTAGTAAAAGACAACATTATTTTCTGTCTATGATAGTGTTTTTATGATTGTATTAGAAAGATTATATATTTAAGCTTCCATGTAAATATGTTTTATTCAAATAAATATTTCTTATTAGACCGATTATGAATTAGACGAATTATTTGCTATTTCTACATACTTCTATTTTCTAATATGCTCAGTTAATATATGAACAACTCAAGAGTTTGCAGATACAACCAACATAAATTGCGAAGATAAAGAAAATAGCTTTTGTCACATACTGCACTACTGTTGTTCATTGAGTTTAGTATGCTGTATGGCATTTTAAAATCAGGTTTTAATAGTCTTATGCAGAATAACATTAAAAAATATCAGCGCTCACTTGTGCAGTCACATCCATATCTGTTAACACTAGAATAGAATAATACAATTTCGCTATTTTGTATTTATTGTATTGATTAAAGTATCTGCATTTTATTAAGTTGAATAGTTTTTATATGAGCAAGTTTAACAAACAGTTATGATAATTTTTTAACATACTGATTCCAAATGAAGTTATATCTTCAATGGTTTTACTTAGCGTAGCAATGTAATAATTGAACTGTATAATTAATTTATACGTAATACTAATAGTTCTCTATAGTTTTTGTAAACAAATGAATTATTCGTGTAATTATTATTAACCATTTTCTTGGAAATAATAATACCAATATAATCAAGGTGAGCTTTTATTTATTTAATTTCTAATGCAAAAAATTTGATTATACATATGAAACAATCAAAATTTAGCTTCCTATTTTCTTATTTCCCAACCTTTCTGTTCTACTTTTTGGTTATATTGAATTGCTTTGTAATTCATTTATGTTAGTGAATTTCTTCTTGTATGATTTCTGCAATTTCCAGATTATTTCTTATTCCAAATTTATTTAATGCGATTAATGCTAGAAGTGAAGCATCTGTTTACAATACATGAAAAGCTGCATTTTCTACATGTACCTTTGTCTTCTTTAAAGAATATTATTTTATATGCGTATTTGAGATTTAAAACTTCCAAAGTTACTGTGTTTATACTTCAAAAATTTTAGGTTATGCCATACGGCATCGTTCCAATTTCATTACCATTGCATTTGTCAATAACATCGATTGATTAAACAGGAAAAACATTTAGAAAATAAATAGAAAACATTATGTATTGAAATAACAATTTTATATTTATAAAATACTTAAACCTCTTTTGACTCAAAAGTACCGACTAGATTCATACTACTAAAAATAAATGAAAATTGATCATGTGACTGCAAACTGAAAACGAACAGAGTGTATATTAATCTTAACATAGGTTATATTTATTTAAAGAAAAATAATTTGATGGTGGTTTTATTTGTTGAAGTAAAATTAATTTATCATTTTCAAAATTCGTAGGATGATTAAAAAAAATTCTTATGTGGATATGGACAGGACTTGATTATTCTGGATTTGGCTGGTAGATCTGTGAATGCAGGCTACAGGTATGTGCGGCAATCTGATGGCGTCCCCCGCTTGTCGTTCGATCTAACGGCCGGCTTCCCGGTGAAATGTAATTTTCGTTTTCTTGGACACCGGTGGTAACCGGTGTTCAAGAAAACGGTAGTCTGGACTCGCAAAAAGCATTAAACAGGAGCTGGATATACTGGTAAGGTTTTGACTAGATTTGACGTATGGTTTTTTAGATTTATTAATACTTTTTCTTTTAATTTGCAGAGAGGCACTTATAATACGTCTAGGTGTTTTAATGGAGAATTTTCTAGTGACGCTAACTTTCATTTGTTCTCAATCCTAATTTCTGATTTGTCCAACTGTATGTATTTTTATAGTCTCGACATTTTATTATAATGAAAATGACAATTTAATCATTTTAAATATACATATGCTTAATATAAATTATCTAGTTTATATTAGTGAGTACATGTTTGACGTGTGAATGTTGATAATTGTATATAATGCTAATTTTGTAGTCGGGATAATTCCCGCTGTAATTATTTTAAAATGGTACAGTGTCGCCTAAATAAATGGCGTCATTTATTATTAATCAATTAAGTTGAAATATCTTTGGAAATACAAGATATCGGAGTAAAATGACTTATGCAAATGAAAAGATAAAAATTAACAAATGTGAGAATGAATTTAAAACAATTAAATACGCGAAATCAACTTTATTGATATTACATATGAAGAATTCAGTTTCAAATTTTTTTAATTATTCTAAAGCTTACATATTTATATTCCAATTCTGTCTTTTGCTAACTGAGGCATTCTTAGGTGTAGGCTTGACCTACATCAATATATATATATAATAACTTCGTGACCTTGGTATGATATGGTAAACCTAATCAGTAGGCGATTAAAGGTCTGTATATTACTTCAAAATATATGTATTTAAAAAACTCTACATGTTTCGGCTGTGTACGCCTTTATCAAGAGAATACAAAATATGAAAAAAAAAATATTTTGTATTCTCTTGATAAAGGCGTACACAGCCGAAACATGTAGAGTTTTTTAAATACATATATTTTGAAGTAATATACAGACCTTTAGTCGCCTACTGATTAGGTTTACTATATATATATATATATATATATATATATATATATATATATATAATATTTTCGTGACCTTGGTATGATATGGTAAATTCAATCAGTCGGCGATTAAAGGTCTGGTTTACTTCAAAGTATATATATTTAAAACAATCATACATGTTTGGGTAATGATGCCTTTATCAAGGATATAAAATATAAAATTTTATATTTTATATCCTTGATAAAGGCATCATTGTCGGAACATGTAGGGTTGTTTTAAATATATATACTTTGAAGTAAACCAGACTGATTGAATTTACCATATATGTATATATATATATATATATATATATATATATATATATATATTTCCAGAGTTAAGAAAATAACAGTGTTATCAATCATTTTCGTAGTTGCTACCTACTGTGTGATGTTGGGCCTTTGGGTAGCCCACGGGATAACAGGTAGGGCGACTTATGGTAAAGTAAGACACTCACGAAGTTTGGGTAACATCGTATAATTAATATTTAACACTTAAAACTGGATAACAATAATATACATTCTTACTAACTAGTATGTAGACTGAATGTGTGAACGTGACTGTGTAAGTGAATCTATGAATGTCTGTTATATATCATTAGCTCATCCTCGTACTACTTAGGGAATGTTATACAACCCTGACATGCAACTTGTGTTTGCAAACAACTCGCGTGAGCGAGGTCGTATTTGTAACATGCGTTACTGGAACGAGGCTGTGGCCTGGTTCAGATTGTTTGCATACACATGGATTGCATTACGTTATCACATCACCCTCCCTGGGGGTTAAGAAAAATAACGCTGAGGCGTTTGTTTTTCTTATGTTAAAATCTATACCTTTATTATTCTTGTAGTACGGTGATTACTAAACTATGACATATACTACTAACCTTAAAAATAGTTGCTTATTTATTACATGTATACAAGTATCTTATTTCCTACTAACATATTTACACTTATTCTAACACTTATACTAATTGACATATTTGTATTTGCTTTTAGGCGTGGTAATGCTTAAGGCGGTTTTTGTGTATTTCGGTGTCTTTACCGTTTATGCAAACTGTTATGTTTGGCGGCTTGTCTGTTTTAGTTACTATAAAGGGGCCGTTATACAGTGACTCAAGTTTATTCCCTGCTTCGTTTTTTATTAAGACCTGATCGCCGACACAAAAGTGTGTGTGCCTGCGATTTCTATTTAACTTTTCTTGCCTTTTAACTTTCGATAGGATCAAATTATGTTTCGCATCGTGCAGGGCTGTTTGGAGTCTGTATTTCATTTCTGCGGCGTAATTTTCAAAATTGAATAGCGGTTCTATCGCGTTTGTTATTGATGAAGGTAGGGGATTGTGTTTACCGAAAACTAACTCATGCGGTGTATATTTGGTTTCAGTATGCACTGTGTTATTGAACGCAAAGCACCAATAAGGTATCCAAGTCGACCAATTGTCTTTATGGTTATCTAATTGGATTCGTAGGTACGCTCCGAGATTCTTATGTGTATTCTCTAATGCGCCTAACGTTTCGTGGTGGTAAGCAGTTGATCTTAATTGCTGTATTCCTAACAGTGAGCAAGTTTCCTTGAAAACTGCAGCCATAAACTCTGTTCCTTGGTCGGAAGCTATCTGTTCGGGAATAGCGTATCTTAATATAAAATTCTCGACCAGGGCTCTGGCTACTGTGGCAGCTTCTTTGCTTTGAATAGGATATGCTTCCACAAATTTTGTTAGTTCGCATTGGAGTGTCAAGATGTACTTGTTCTCCTCGTGGTCTTGGTTTAATGGACCTACTAGATCTACAAAAATCTTTTGGAAAGCGTATGACGATGTGGTCGTTACCTTGATTGGTTCTTTGTTTGGTATTGAGTGCTTGTGTTTTTGGCAATCACTACATCGTTTCACGAATGATTCGATGTCGTGCTTTAGTTTTGGCCAATAATAAAACCTTTTGATCTGGTTAAATGTTCGGTTTACTCCTCCGTGTCCTCCTGTACGTAGCATATGATAATCGTTGATGATTAGTTGCTGTGTTTCGTAGTCTTCAATTCTTACCACTCCTCCTATTACGTTTATCTTTAAATCGTTTGGCTCTCTCTTCTTCCATGGAATAAAATTTCTCAGGAAGTCGCTGTTCCTGGAATTGTCTTTGACTATACATATTTCCTGTATGTCGTGTCCTGCGCAGAACTCCTGGAGTGTAGCCAATAAGCGCATGTACTGCTGGGGACTCATTGTAACTACAGTCTCCTTCATAAAAATTGTGAGAGCATCTTCGTCGTATAGGAATACTTCCTTGGAACGCATGCTTGTTCCGTTACGACGTTGGAGGGAATTGAAGCTTGCCTTGTCTATCACTCGAAGTTCGATAGATCCCGCTGGCCTTTTCAACAGTTCCACAACCCCGGGGTGGCCTACCCTGGAGCCGGTGGATTCTGTGACTGCTGGGTTCGTAATGGTGTGATCGGCAGCTACCTGTCTTGACTGAGCTCTAGTCGTAACAAAAATGCTGTCATTAATCCCATTACTAACCTCCTTCAAGTCGTTGGAATCTATCTCTATCCGTGATAAGGCGTCTGCAACTACGTTCTCTGAACCCTTAACGTAATTGATGATAAAATCGTATTCTTCTAACACTAATCTGAATTTCGTAAGACGGCTAGACGGATTGGTCATTCCAAACAAATATACTAATGGCCTATGATCTGTGAAGATCTTGAATTTTCGACCATATAAGTAAGGCCTGAAATGCTTCACTGCCCAAACCACGGCTAATAACTCTTTTTCAATTGTGCAGTAGTTCCTTTCCGCTTTGTTTAGGGATCGACTGGCATAAGCGATTGGCCTGTCGTTGCCGTTGGATAGCACTGCACCAATTGAGTAGCCGGATGCGTCTGTTTTTAGAGTAAACATGTTATCCGCATCGAAATCTGGATATTGCAAAACTGGTGGTGTCTGTAGGGCTAGCTTGAGCTTTTCGAATGCCTTTTGTTCCACATCGGACCATGTAAAAATCACATTTTTCCTTGTAAGGTTGTTCAAGGGATTCACGATGTTGGCAAAATTTGGAATGAAGCGTCTATAATAGTTGGCGAATGCGACAAATCGTTTTACGTCTTTTGCGTTCTTAGGAACCGTGTATTCCATTAAGGCTTTTATGTTGGAAGGGTCGGGTGAGACTCCTTCCGCCGAAATGACGTGTCCCAAATATAAAATTTCCTTTCGTAAAAAAATCGCATTTGCCTGGGTTAAGTTTAAGATTAACCTTTCTTAGCCGTTCCAGTACTCTAACTAAATTCAGATTGTGTTGTCGGAGATTGTTGCCGAAAACTATGAGATCGTCAAGATATATGAAACATTGTTCATAATTAAGTCCTGACATTGCTATTGTCATGGCTCTAGAAAAAGCGCTACTACTTGTTTTTAGTCCCATTGGAAGTCGACACATTTGGTATTGATCTTTGCCGGTAGTAAATGCTGTGTAGGGACGGCTTTTGGGTTCTAATTCTATCTGGTGATAGCCTTGTGCTAAATCTAAATGAGAAAAATAGACTGCGCCTGAAAGCGAGTCTAAGATCTCGTTGATTGATGGCAATGGGAATTTGTCATCGGCTATCTGCTTATTTAACAAGCGGTAGTCGATCACTATCCTCCACTTCCGGTTTCCGTCCTTATCCTTTTTCTTGGGAACTAATAATAGTGGGGATGACCACGGTGACTTTGCCTTTTCTATAATGTCATCGGACAAAAGTTTCTCTACTTGTCTGTCGATCTCATGTTTTTGCGAATGTGGCAATCGATAGGGTTTAGAATATATCGGATTTATCTGCGGGTTAACCTGTATGTCTCCCCTGTATATGTTCGTGTGCGTAAGCTTATCTGAATCAAGGAAAAACACGTCGCAATACTTAGCGATAATTTTTTGCATCGTAATGTTTTCTTCTTTGTTTAGATGTGAGGTGTTTACTGTTTGTAAAACTTTGTCGACGCGTTCGACTGATTTAGTGTCATTACACCTGAAACTGCAGACGTCGTATTTATCAAGGTCTGTTAACGTAGGAGCGAAGTTCTTCAATGTCGCGTCGCTATCTCTTGTATTCAATATTCTTACGGGCACTAAACCATTTTTTGGGGTTACAACAGAGCCTGCTATAAATATACCTGGGGCAGCTTCCTTCTGGGAAACTACACAATCGCTACACGTACTTACTTTAAAATATTTGATTATTTCGCAACGAGGCGGAATATTAACAACCGTGTCCTCGTCGGAATGCATTGGTAATGTAATTTGCTGACCTTCAATTGAAAACGTAATATTATATTTCTCGTAGTTTATAACGGTGTTGTATTTGGCAAGTATGTCGGAACCGATGATACCTATAAATTTGTTATCGTTTACATTTTCTAATACTGCAAATTTGTGCCTGACCTTGGCCTCGCCTAGGTTTAGCGTAATGAAAGCGGATCCGTTTGTTTGTGTTTTGCCGTTGATGCCGACTATGTTTACCTTGTGTGTTTTATCAACAATTATGTTTGTATAAATAGAATTTAAAAATATAACACTTATCGAAGCACCTGTGTCAACTAGAAATAGATTGTCTTTATTATTGAAATATGAATTAATATACGTTAAACCGTCGAGGTTAAAAAAATGTTGACTGGAATCTGTTTTTAGTTGACGACTCTTCGAAAAAATGAATTATCGTTATTATCGTCGCGCTGGGTCGCGTTTGATGATACAGCGAATACTCTGTCGCGGCTATCGCGTTTGTCGCGCCTTACAAATTTCTTTCTATAATATTGATTTTGATTGCCATGTGTATTGTCATGTTGAAAATTTCTTCGTCTATTATCGTTGTTAGTTTGCCTATATCTTCGGTACCGATTGTCTTTGGCTTGTGCATGATTAAACGTAGTTTTTGAATTGTTAAACGTAGCTTTTTTTGAGAAATGATAAATTGCGTTGCTTGCGGGGTTAAGTATCTGTTCGTTTGCAGCCTCCTGAATCGCGTCGCTTAATGTGCTAGGGTTGCGAGCTTTTATTAATAATTTTATGTTGGGGTCGCGGAGTCCATTTGCGAATGTATTAACTGCAATTTGTTCATTTGCAGAACGGAATTTATCTACTAACGTGTCGTCATCGCCTGCTTGCGTGATTGATAATTGCGCGAGCAGATCTTCTACTGTCTCGCCGTATTCGTTTATCGTTTTCGCGCCTTGTTTCGCATTGTATAATTGTGACGTTAATGCTGCGACCGATTTTTTCGTAATGAAATAGCGTTTCAAGTCTGTAATTAAAGCGGCATTGCTGGGGTATGTTTTGAGTAACCTTAATTTTGCTTTAGGGGATAACCGTGTTTTTAGAACGTATTTGGTTAAACTTTCCTTTCCCGCGTTATTTAACAAAGCGTCATATAATTCGATCGAATCTATAAGTTGCAGAGTTACTTCTTCTTTACCGTTCATTACAGGTAATAAACTTGAGGCAGTGCGTAAATCGAAATTCTCAGCCATGTTGCCAATTGTTACATTTAAATTACTTAATCTGTTATTTAAAATTTCTGTAGCCTCATCTAACGTCGCGGTAATGTCTTTAATACAATTTTTAGTTGCCTCCCGGGTACTTAAACTATGTGCTACTTTATTAAAATTGTCCCTTATTTCATACAATCTAAGGTTAAAATTGTCTATTAGCGCTTGTTTGCGCTTAATTACGTTAATATCACTCTTATTACTAACATTGTCTTTCCTTAAATTGCTAAAAAATACCTTTACTTCTTCGTATATTTGTGTGAATTGGTCGGGGGCGGACATGGGTGTTAGACTAGACCTTCTCCTGGCTTCGGTGGAACTCCAGTTGAACCTGAGCGGATAGGGCCTTCGTCATCCTCTTGTTCACGTGCCGGTATACACCGTAGCAGCAGCAGGACGTTAATATTACCATAACTCCCACGAATGCCACTACGCCGAGGATGTCGATGGTGTCTACGTTGTTTTTTATGTTGGCGTCATTGCCAGCGATGATTACCTCTTCCTTCGTCGCGTAATTGCCCATTTCGTGATCTTGACCTGCTACACTGTAGGTTTTTCCTTCCTTGGTCCGTTCCGGCTTCCTACATGTTCCCTGCAGTCTTGATTGACTGGCAGAATGGTCCTGAGCCGTAGGTAGGCAGAATCGCCATGTGATGTTGGGCCTTTGGGTAGCCCACGGGATAACAGGTAGGGCGACTTATGGTAAAGTAAGACACTCACGAAGTTTGGGTAACATCGTATAATTAATATTTAACACTTAAAACTGGATAACAATAATATACATTCTTACTAACTAGTATGTAGACTGAATGTGTGAACGTGACTGTGTAAGTGAATCTATGAATGTCTGTTATATATCATTAGCTCATCCTCGTACTACTTAGGGAATGTTATACAACCCTGACATGCAACTTGTGTTTGCAAACAACTCGCGTGAGCGAGGTCGTATTTGTAACATGCGTTACTGGAACGAGGCTGTGGCCTGGTTCAGATTGTTTGCATACACATGGATTGCATTACGTTATCACAACTGAGTGTTTTAGGGTAAAATTTTTAACTAAAAGGTGTAAATAAATAAAATGGTGTAAATGCTGCAGCTGTAAGGTTCGTAAATCGTACTCTTTCTTTGTACTTTTATGTTTATAAAAATAATTGTAAACATTTAAAACTACTCGCGTTTGAGCGTATATCACTTTATAATCCCCTTGCAATGACATTATGTTCCATCAAACGTCAATGACAAATGTATTCTGACAATTACTTGAGTAGTGGACGTTTTTCAAAACGGGTTCTGCGCACTCTATCCTCGCGCCAACTTAATTGGCGCTTGCTATACTTTGTTCAAATTGTGAGTGAATAATTATAAAAGTAGCTTATCTGAGTACATAAATACACCAACAAAATTTAAAAAAAAACAACCTCACGGTTGGCCATGAAATTTTTAGGTATGTCTTAACCGCATCGTTCTAAATTGTCAAATGTTAATGTTATTAGTGTCATGTAATAAAAACGATAACATGGAATTTTATGTATTCATGACCGGAAAATTATAGCCTAGCAATTAACCTTGCAACGTTCTAAAGCCGTCAGTCGTTTAGATGGAACTGTCATTTAAGGAATTCATATTAGTAAAGTTACGACATGCTTTTTGATGTTACTTATAAATCATGGCTCACTAGAGGCAGGTTCTTTTTGAACGCACGATACAGGTTTTCAATGTTGCCGACATCGTAAACCATAAATTACCTTGTCTTACACCAAAAATTTCTCTAGATGGGATATTTTTTCCCCAGATTGAAAACGAATTAATCTTCAACATTCAAAAGGGTTTATTTCATTTTTATATACAAACCATTCGCAAATTTATAATAAAAACTCTCATGTTCGGACAGTTCAGTAGTATAATTTTTATTACACAAAGCACAAGCGAATATATGTGGATACTTTCTTGCTTGGATTCAACCCAGAACGATTTTCCACCCATACATTTCAAAAACGTTGGTTATATCTCACCACCTTGGGGAAAGCTTCAGGATTATCCAGTCCTGAAGCTTACCTCTTCTTAAAAGGAGGTGATGTAGAGGTTGGCGCTTTCGCTTCCTCTCCATCATACCATTCGGAGCTACCATCGGAATCGGTCATATTTTTTCTCTACAAAAAAAACAAATAGTGTTACATATATACTATATCCGGAAAACAATAAATAAAGCTTCAAAATTAAACATCCTGTCTAATTATTTACAACGTCTCAAAACCTGCATACGAAAATCCGAGTTAATGTTATTATTAACAGTTTTAGGTCAACCAGTAAAGGTGTAAAGCGGGTAACATATCACAACATCTTGCGAGCAGACATTATTTTAAAAAATCACTCTTACTGTCAGGAGATATATTTTCCCTAGATTTTAAGCTAATTTCCCTTAACATTATCATTTTTCCCTAAAATAGAGAAATTTCACTAAAATTGGCAAACACTACAAGTTTTGATGAAGATTGTTGATGTGATATCATTGCACAGATGAGCCATGTAACATATGATCAAAAGTCTTTGGATCGCGATAGCCATGAAGTGTAAAAACCATCTATAGAATTATTTACTTCTGTAGTTTGAAGTACACATATGTCACAAATAAAATAGATTTTAGGTTATGGTAATTAGTTGCATTTTATGTATATTTTATAGCCAGCTGACTTAAAAGTTGTCAAGTAAATGTCAAAACTAATTGAAATAAATAATTTCATAGATATCTCGTAAATTCCACGGCAATAGCGTTCCAAAGACTTTTTGATCATACGATAGTATGGAATGTACGATTGCAATATTTTCAGAAGGTTCAAATACCAGCCAACAGAGGTCATAATACCACTTATAAATTCTTACAAAAATTACAGTATATTATCTACCATGTACTCAAATGAGTACAACATGGGTAGTAGACTTAAAATTAAGAAAAAAATACACACACAAACATATATATATATATATATATATATATATATATATATATATATATATATATATAACTATATATGTATATATATATATATATATATGTATATATATATATATATATATATATATATATATGTGTGTATATTTATTTATTATATATTATAACGGTTACGCTCAGGAGCCATCTCCAGAAGTATCTAAAGAACAAGTTAATTGCACATACAATGAAGTAGAATCGGGAAATGCACAACATGAGTATTTTTGTTTAAAAATGCATTAATATTGTATTTATTAATTTAACCTTTAATTTATTCCTATTTCATATTGATATTTATCTAAGAACAACAAGAATTCCTTTGCAATCTTTGGTAATTATTTATTTATTTATGATAAAAAAATGTCGCACTGTATATTAAAATTGTAACCTGAAATTAGCCATAATGATGTTGTATGATATATGTAAAAATGCATCAACATGAATACCTATTTAAGAGTAACATGTTATTTTCTATTTAAAAAGAATTTCTCTATTAGCTTTTCTATATTTTAATTATCATTTTTATTAAAAACTATTTCAAATATTTATAACCGTTAGCAACTATTTTCATGGCGTACAAGCAAATTGCAAAGAAAAAAAAGACGAACGCGATGAAAATCCTTGCATGGTGGGTTACACGAAAATCGTCAGGGCGTTCGTGGCCCCTACGAATAGTAAAATAAAAATAGTGCGGAAATATTCGTTGTGCGATTATCAAATTTGTGTAGAAAGATAGCTATAATATCTCTACATACTTTAAAAGTTATTGTGCGGCTGGATCTCATAGTGGAGCCGAGATATTTCAATTTAAATAAAATCTAATACCGACGCCGAGCTAACATACCAATAAAAAATTATATTACTGCATAAAATCAACGAAATCGGAAAAAAGGTGCCGATATATCGAAGAAGTATTGTTCCGAGATTAAATACGTAGAAGGAGATTCCATGCCAGGCGATTCCAGTGGGAAAATTTGGCCGTTTACAGTTTTGGAGGAAAAACGCCGACAAGTTCCCGCCAATTTCGAGCTGTTTACCGCGCGTTTTGTAAACAACCAACCAGGAGGTTGCTATCAAGACCAAGAAGATCGCAGCGTGGGAAGAAAAAGCTCTAATCCGAATATTGCAATTTAGGGTCAGGTATTTTGAAAAAGAAATATAAAATTGAATTTAGACCTTTAAAGTATTTCTAAAATCATTTCTAAATAAAATATCTTTTTATTTTACTAAAATAGAGAATACTAAAGTTATCATTTTTAATTATTATATTGTTATACAAAGATTACTTACTTACAATTGCTTAACCATCAAACGTCCGCATGTCGACGATTTTGACATAACCTCTAGCACTTATTTTATGACATTACTTATTTGTGCTTATGTTAATGCCTTTCTCACTAGAAATACCTAAAAAGATATGGTATAATATTTCATCACATTTGAAGGTGGTTATATACATATTACTTGTGAGATATTTGATTTTGTTTCTGTTTGTTTACTTGACATATGTGTGTGTGTGTGTGCATTTTGTTGGGTGATACTGACAGTTACTTCTATTAACTTAATTTAATGTTTATAAGAGTTTTGTTTGATTTCTACATGAACACCACTCTGTTTGAAACCAACTAAGCAAAATAAATACATTGTTCGTTACCTTTGAAACTACATAACAATCTGGTAAGTACAAAGTAAGGTTAATATTGTATTTGAAATATGACACTAGAACCACTCTGTAGAAGACAGACACTCTCATGTTAGTCTGGAGCACTAAATTAAAATAATAGTTTAAACACGAACCCTGCTTTATATTATATTTAAAGAACCCTAGAACATTTAATCATCTACCAATTATATTGACAGCGCGGTTTATTCAGAATTTAAACATCTATATTTACGTTTCTTGTATTTTTCTACCCTATTTTATTATTATCTAATTATTTTTATTATCATCAGCAATCGAGGGAAGTGGATTTTTTTAAATGGAACACCTGTAGATGAGCACGCCGTAGTAAGTAGATAAACATTTGACATCATATAGGTTATAGGTTTACTTATGTCTATCTCTCATAGTTTTAGATTAGAATTGAGCATTATCAAGAAAAATCGTTGTAGAAGCCTTGAAAAATAAATCTGATCTGTCAAAAATGTCACAAAGTTTATTTCGTGTCTAACTGGATTTATGTTGTTCACAAATATTCAAGACTAATTAGATATTTATTCTAATAGAGATATTTTGAGTTTATTCTACATTCTAGGTGAATCTCTACAAATTATTGACAGAACATGTCGACTTTTTAATGAAAGATGCCCACATTTACCAGCAATGAATAAAACTAAATTCAAAATTATTAATGATTATTTTCCAAATTGAGCATTATTAGTAGAAAGCTTTGGAAAAAAAATCTAAATAATTTTGGAATTATAGCAATTATATGTATAGATATGCTCAAAGATATTGGTTAATTCCCGATATACCTCATGTGAAGAGTGAGTAGGTGCTCCATGCATTTGAAACCGACATAGGTTATTCAAAAATGGCAGTACTACTTTCCTTAACAATTGTAGATACCTGACGCTTGTTAAATTCTCGTTATAAATTTCATTTTCAACGTGGATATGTATAGTTATTGCAAAAACATTAGAGCTAAAAGTGTCTTGAAAATTTGGATTTTGTCGTGTCCAATGATGGCAATTTCTTGTATTAAAAATCCTTAAAATTTTAGATAAAAAATTGTTCTTGTGTTTTAGTTAAAATAAACTCGCAAAATTGAATTCTTCTATCTTGACCTCCTGGACAAAAAGCCTAAACTGATTGGAAAGAATAAGGATACATTTTATTTTTCTTTAAAATCCTTTGATGTACATGAAATCCCTACATCTGCAGACGCCGGCGGTATAGAACTGCGTATGAAAATATACCAAAACAACGATTTCATTACCTTCATCGCCCATAATCGACTTTGGAACTGTTTTCTTGACTTGAATACCAAAGCGAATGGAATTTGACTTTATTCGCTTGAATTTAGTTTCATTCATTGCTGGTAAATATGGGTATCTTTCATTAGAAAGTCGACATGTTCTTTCAATAATTTGAAGAGATTCACCTTGAATGTAGAACAAATTCAAAATATCTATTAGAATAAATATTTAATTCGACTTGGATATTTGTGAACAACATAAAACCAGTTAGACACGAAATATAATTTGTGACAATTTTGACAGATCAGATTTATTTTTCAAGGCTTACTACAACGATTTTTCTTGATAATGCTCAATTTGGAAAATAATTATTAATAACTCTAAAACTATGAGAGATAGACATAGGGAAACCTATACCTGTACGATGCAAAATGTTTACCTACTTACTATGGCGTGTTCATCTACAGGTTGTTCCATTTAAAAAATCGATTTTTCTTTAATTAAAGATTACTTAAATAATCAATAAATTTTGAACACCTGTAAGATATTTCTTAAATGTTTCGACATTACTCGGAATCTTATGCCTTTTGCTATCTGCAGTAGAAATATGACTTAATTTAGATCAAATACGCCTCAGATATATGGTTTTAAACTATCCATTGATTTCACAAAAATCGAAATAATTCAAAAACGATTTTTGCAAATGATACCTTAATATAAAGTGTTATAGTACTTTACAAGGAATCTAAAAAAGCAATAAAAAGTATAACATTCCATTTAAAATATCAAAGTTGGCTATGACTTCCGATATAACCGAAAGTGGTTCATGAGTGTAAATATTTTATTTTAGTATAGCAAACGCCAATTAAGTTGGCGCGAGGAGGGGTAACTTCGCGCAGGATTAAAAGTAGTGGGGAGATTTGTATTTGGTTTTACATCAAATGTCAGACAATTCTAACCTCTGAGCGTGTATCACTTTATGATCCCCTAGCAAAGACATTATGTTCCGTCAAACGTCAATGACAAATGTATTCTGACAATTACTTGAGTAGTGGAGGTGGACGTTTTTAAAAAGGGCTTCTGCGCACCCCCTCACATCAGGAATCCAGATTACGTGCCACAAATTTTCAAAAGTATCCTAAGGCGTTAACATAGAAAACTTCTAATCAACAGGTTATGTAACGGGTGTTCAGAAACATTCGAACTCAAGTGGGTTCTGAACAAAAAATTGTATATCTTTACTTAAGTATCTGATTTGTAATAATTATTAAATGTCAACTGTTGTCTGTCAAAAATCAATCTATCTCAGACATGACTTTATATTTTCAAGGACTACTTTGACTTCGAATGTTTCTGAACACCCGTTATATACAAAAAACGAAGTCTATGTATGTATAATGTATAGGTAATAGGATTTGACTGTGATGTGCTCTTAGCTACACTTTGTTTTTGAATTCGCACTGTAAAAGATCTTTACAAATAAAATTATTTTAAACTGATTTTCATCATATCATAATTGTGTTTGTTAATAAATGCGGCGTTTCAGTTTAATTATTTAATATCATTATTAAACAACTAAAGCATAAAATATTAAGCCATATCTTTACTCATTAAAGTTGTTTAAAATTGCAGATAGTTTGATCTTAAACGGCCGATATCCGAGTGGTAATGCACTGACTTACCAGGCTGGAGACTACACTAAAAGGAACAAGGCTCGGAGCATATTGCATGTGCTACTAATACTGGGAAATTTTTAAAATACGAATAAATTGAAGGCAGATTCTTACCACGCCTTCCGCTTATAGCTAATGCTCCAAATTCACTGCGCATGCGGCAATTGAGCGCGAAATATCAAATCGATTTAAAACAGGCGGCAAATTCATAAAATAGACATTTCAAATATAAGACACTTAATTTATTGCATGCTTATGAATTTCTTCAACTAACACGGTTCATAAGAAAACACATTTATCAAACTTTGAAAATACTTTTAATAAAATAATAAGTTTATTATATACTTTATTCTCTTCTATACCTTCAAAATATTTATGTTTCCTGATTCACTGCACATGTATAGTATTTTTATGATAACAGATCAAGTTGCGCCACATAAAGTTAACAAATCTATTGTTTACATCTTGCGAATAATTGTCATTTGGTTTGTACTTTGTAGGTTATAATACTTCAAAAATCTTTTTTACAGATGACATTTAGTTTATAGTCCATATATCCATTTTGCTTCTGGCAAGGCTTGTAATCATTTCTTGTTTGAATAACTAATTTATTCTTATACTAAAACAATCATGGAGAAATCTTATTTAGTGATAATCTATAGTTTCATTTTTGTTGCAGCAATTTATTTATAATATATAACAAAACTGTTCGTAAGAACAACTCATTAATTACAGGTGCTAGAAGTTGAAACTATACAATAACTGATTGATACTTGTGCAACCATCTTTATAATGGATTCAAGTAAAACGTTACTTGCTCAATGTGTAATAGAATATCCAATAGTAATAGCATATTAGGGATATTCATCATATAATTTCTCCTTTGTATAAAATGCAACAAGAAACATACATATCGTAAATCTTAAACAACATTTACAGCAAGAACATAATATTTTTTAATGGAATTAACTAAGTCAAGTAACTGGTGAAGCATGGGCTTTACAGTCTCACATACACTGAAGCCGAGATTGCAAAATGATGGAATAGGAAAGTGCGATTTGATTAAAATTATACCTGTCATAATTAGTTTAAAAGAAGAGGAAGATGATGTTTGAAGCTCAAGTGGTTCACCCTTTTGGTTTGTTTGAGTTTCGTTGACAAATTAGTGCTAGGCAGAACTTTTTGACATTTACATGAAATAATTCTTTCTCATGTAAACAAAAATAAAATCTAGAAAAATATATACTTCATTAATGTATTTAGGGGTAAAGAACTAACTATTCTGGTTGATATTGAAAATTCATAACATACAAATAGTGGTTTTAGATTTATAAGTTATGATTGCACTTTTACCTTTTTATCATATCTATGAATCCGTTTGTTGCAGTGAAAATATTTGTGAAAGCCAATATAGTGTTTTGATTTTAATATCTATTCGACTGTATATTACACCATATTTATATGATTTAGGCACATTACTAGTCTACTTCGAATGCAGCACCAATTATTACATGTGCTTAACAGAAACTCGTAAGTGTAATGTGATAAAAACTAAAAAATATAAAACTTTTATATTCTAGTGTTTAATTTAACATATTGCTATGGACTTTTCCCCGCAAACATTTTGAAAAGTTATATTATTTTATGTATGTACATTTATTTTGGATGCCAGTGTATAATTTTTGAAATTTATTATTATGAATGTATTTTTATTTTGAACTGATATTTTATATTTTTGACTTGCGTAGTTGTAGTACGCCGGTTACTTTTATATTTCCGCAGACACTAATGTATTCTGAAGTTAGAAGGTCGTGTTTTTGAGAAAATAAATTTTTTATCTTTTTCTTAATTAACTTCGTGATTTGATTTAATTGTGGATGGTGTTTGTTTTCAATACCGATTTATTTACGAGTGTGTAGAACTCGTAATTGTTTAATTATTTTTAGGCTTTCTAACTCAGGTGACTCGAAAAAAAAAATATTTTTTTATACTACGTAAGTAAAATTTATATTATTCTTATTATCATTAACATAATTATCTTTTATGTATTGATTTGTGTATTTTACCATTGTGGTAATTTTGATATATATATTTTATTTTTAGTCATATGAATTAAATGACAAAGAACGTTTTTTAAAATTTCTATATAAAAAATTCTGTAACGATCAATTTTGTTCGCTTGGATTCAAGGGCATATTTTTTTTTAATGTGGCTTGCACATGCGTTAGAGGTTGCTTCGGGCTGTCATATCTAGTTGTTTACTTTGTTTATTGTGGGAGAAATTAAAATACTTCTTTGCTATTTATTAGATTAAATTTTGCTCGGTCGTCACTAAGGAAGTTTAATTATAGGCTACGGTCATTTTCATATAATAATTTTACCTTTAATAATATTATTTAATGACGCAATATTGATCTTTATACTCCATAAAGATATTTTTTTATTTTTTTTTTATTGTTGTATTAAAGTTTCATTCAAATTTATTGTGATTTTTTTTTTACCTTTGTTTAAACTCTTGTACTGGCGCTTATAAATTTGTAGAAGAGAAAAACCACGTTTTCCAATTGGAACCTTGAGGGAAGAGCAGTCTCATGTTTGAAAATTAACCGATTGAATATCTAAGCTGGACACATTGGTTGTGAATTGTGAATAAGCAATATCTAATGTCACAATTCATAGCAATATGTACTGTTATATCATAATTATTAATATTGACTGTAATAAACTATATCCATTCCTTCCATTTTTTATTCTAAAACATTGATATTATATTTATTAATTTTGCAAAATAAAAGTACTATTATAATTCCTTTTATTAATTAACATAAACTATGTATTTTTCTAAATAGTGATAAATATACAATATTAACATTCTAAACAGTTAGGTATAATCTAAATGCCATCTGTAAAAAATATTTTTGAAGTTTTTAACCAAATGACAATTATTTGCAAGATGTAAACAATACCATAGATTTGTTAACGTTGTGTAGCGCAACTTGATCACTTGGCGGATCTGTGATCATAAAAATACTATATATGTGCAGTGAAACCTAAATATTTTGAAGGTATAGAAGAGATTAAATATATAATAAACTTATTATTTTATTATGCTCTGAGCCTTGTTCGTTTTAGTGTAGTCTCCATGCCGGGGGTCCCAGGATCGGATCCGGGCTCGGCTGTACAAGAAAGTTTTCCTTCTCGTTTAAGATGAATGCCGACAGCTATACATCTCAAGTTGCTCCAAGGCGTAATCATCGCCTGCCAATTCCCCCTGTAATTGGCGTTGAGTTGTTGAGCGATGATAAAGCATGAAACGTTGGAATAAGTGTTTTAGGATTAATAATTCTTACGTTGAATTTTTTTTGTTTTCTAACTCGTTTCATTCATAGCTAAGTAAATAACCTAAAAACTCCTCTCGTAAGATGTCAATGGCGGTTCTTTAGTTTTACTGAACAGATCTGTAATAATGAGTATTAATGAGTAACAAATAGCAAGTGTTCATTTGAAAAGTCAATCTAGTAGCATGTGATTTACTGAGAACATTTTGAAGTATGTCGTAAATTAAAATTTACTACTTAACCTACGATATATATCGTGGTATATTTTGACAGTTTCATACATACAAATAAATAACAAATAATAGGTATTTATTGAAAACTATAACAAATGTTGAAAATGTTGTTGTTTATGTTCTAAAGTGAAAGCCATTTTAAAACAGAAGCAATTTATTTAAACCAGAATCGACGCACGATTATTTTATGCACTAACTGATATTTGTGATTAACATTATCAAATGTCATTTGGATTTACGTTTACGGAACAACAAACATATACCAATATATTTGCGTCTTATTCTATCAAAATTTCAAAGTAACCTAGATTGACTTTTCAAATGAACACACTTTATTATAAGTTACATTAATTTGGATTTACTTTGTTACCTATTAGTTTTTCAGGAGTTTACGGTTTCGGTTCTCCTTGTCGAAAACTGAA
This sequence comes from Melolontha melolontha, assembly GCA_935421215.2. Taxonomy (NCBI): domain Eukaryota; kingdom Metazoa; phylum Arthropoda; class Insecta; order Coleoptera; family Scarabaeidae; genus Melolontha; species Melolontha melolontha. Next base: position 75,018,104 of record OW285242.1, on the reverse strand, counting down.
GCAATTCTCTATTGTTGGAATTTTACTATATGCAATAATAATCATAATTTTACAATTATAGTTTCAATTAATTTTACATTTATTACCTGGTAATTTCAAATTACGTAATGGATATTTTCATAATTTGTTTCCTTTTTCCGTACAAATATCACTAAACTGATCCATACCAAAGAAATTTGAGTACATCATTACGTTAAGCAAGTATTACAGATATGTTACAAATAAAACAGACATGCATTACACACATCTGTATCTGTACATATGGACATACACCTCGTATTTTCCAACATTTACTTCAACCAAAGACACGTGTTTCTGTCTCAATAGACTTTGTTAGTTTGGCTAGTGACGTAAAGTTTAATGGATCGCCTCATAGATACAGCAAATTTTGTCTTATCAGGTGGCACCAGATAATATAGTGACATGAGGCGATTCAAACTTTACTTCGCTAGCCAAACTGACCAAGTCTGCTGCGACAGAAACACGTGTCTTTGGCTGAAGTAAATGTTGAAAAATACGATGTATGTCCATGAGATGTGTGTAATGCATGTCTGTTTCATTTGTAAAAAATGATCCACGCATATTTATCTACAGTAGTACCACGTTCATTTTTATGATTATCTAGATCCCAGACTAACTTGGAAAGAACATATTCGTCAAACGAGAAAAGCCAGGGTACAAACTAAGGAAACTGTACTAGATAATTAGACGTAGATTTAAATTGTCCTTGGATAGCAAGACAATTCTCATATCTATTTGGAACTCTGGTATTCCATTATGAGGGCCTGCCCCAATATCTAATATTCAAACACTGAAAAAGGGCGAGACTAAAGTTTTTTCGGTAATAAGGAATAATTAAGGCTCTCCATGCGAAATCACTTCATAGCCCATGACTTTCAAATATCGACCATTAATGAAGAAACAATTAAATTTTTGCAAAAATGTGAAGGCAGACCAGGAGATCGTCAAAATAAGGTGGCCAAAAATGATGAATCAATCAACGGAATACATAAAACATCGTCTGTACGATTTAGTAAATATATTTTAAGAAAAGAAAAAAGAAAACAACTTTCAACCAAGAAGTACATCTGCTCTATGTAGATTTAAAAAAGGCATATAATCGTGCTTTGGGAGGCCTAGCAATCAACAAACGTTAACGCGGCAATAATAAAGGCAGTCAGGTCGTTATATACTAATACTGTGTCTAAAATCAAAATATCAAATAATTTGACAGCGGGCTTTGCAGTGACCAAGGAATGAAAACAGGGATGTTGTCTGTCTCCGACATTATTTAAAATTTCTTTAGAAAGTGCGCTAACAGTGGCGGCTCGTGCTAAAAATTTTAAGGTGTTCTGCAAGTTTTACAAAAAAATTTACCTTGCACGGGCAGTAAGAGGTTGTCTCCCATCGATCTTATCGTGCTTTCTTCGCCTTCCGTACTGAAGTAATGGATTTCTGGAACGATTGTCAATTGTCACACAAAAAAATAAGAGTCACTAAGCACTACTTTACTAACAAATTATTTCTTATAAATTAAATCTATTCTACGTTCTTTTCGATTTGCAAATTTTGTTATCACTTTGTCATTAAAATTGTCTATTTCGGAGATAAACTTTTTTTCGATAGATAGCATGGAAAGAGATGTTAAACGATCTTCGGTCATTGAATTTCTGAGAAACGTCTTAATTCGATTTAGTGTTGAAAAGCATCGTTCGGCCTCTGATGTTGTCATGGGAGTTGTTATTACAATTTCTAATAATTTTCTAGTCTCCTTCAACGTATCTCCCAGATTGTTTTTTATTAAAAATTTTAGAAGATGTAGTGCGCCTTTTAAAGATCTACAATCAGTTCTTGAGTAAATAACAGAAAATTCAGTTCGTAATCTTTCTTTATCAAGGGTGGGATAATAGGAGCATGCGGAAGTGAGTTTGTCCTCAGGAAATTTACTGCAATACTCTCCAAAGCATTCCGAAAAAAAAAGTGATGCCACTACTAGATGCTCTTTAAAATGAAATCGATCTTTTGCACAATTTAGAATAACATCATACACCTCTAAAGCCGAAATTCGATGATTAAATCTGCTGTTATTTGGAAGTTTGCGTTTTTCTGGTGGTGGCTCATCGCTTATTAAATCTGATGCTTCACTTATGATGTTGTCAATATTATTTCGAACTTGGCCTATACTGCGTTCAAAATTTGCGATAGTGTCTTTTACTAGAGTGGGTTCAATTTTTCTTTGCTGCAATTGATTAAACAGGATATCTACATGGGGCATTACATGATGGAAAAAAGTCAGCCAAAAATTGAAGATCGGATCATTTAATGTACGGCGAATAGAGGCGGCTGCACTACAGACTGTGTTGTTGGAGAATTGTTCTTCTATTTCTTTCATACACTCAATGAGAGAGGCCCTATTTTCGTACACAACATTAATGGTCCTGATATTAAAATTCCAACGGGTTGTAGCGCCGTGGGGGATCCTTCTGTTTACAATCTTGTTTAACACTTCTACTCGTTGGGGTGAATTATTAAAAAAGCCGGGAATGTCTTGTAGATTTCCAAAAAATACACGTACTTGCGAATTTGCAGAAGCAGCTTTAGATATAATTAAATTTAATTGATGGGCATAGCAATGTACATAGTGCGCAAAAGGGTACTTTTTTTTAATCAATGCTTGAACGCCTGCGTGTTGTCCGCTCATCACCGCTGCGCCATCGTAACTCTGTGCAATCAGTTTGTTAGGTGAATTTTGAATTAAAGCATCTATGACACTTAAAATTGTTTTGCTAAGTGTTTCTGGATCACATTTTTCAGGAATGACGTAGTTCCAAAAACGTTCAATTGGCTCACCATCACGAACATATCTAAAAATAACTACCATTTGAGTTTTTGCAGCAACATCCGTTGTTTCGTCCGCCATGATCGCCAAAAACGGAGAATTATTAATTTCCTCAATTATTTGTTCTTGGCAGACTTCAAGTATGCACTGCAACAGATCATTCTGTAATTCTTTGGAAGTGCCTTTAAATACCGAACAATTTTTTAGGTGCTCACTTAGAGTTGCATCTAATTCAGCCGAAAAATTAATAAGTCCACGAAATATCCCCGGATTCTCGGAAGTATCGCTCTCATCATGTCCCCGAAGGGCCAATTCAAAATCTCCACAAAATTTTATACAATTAATAATTTTTGATAAAATATAACGATTCTTTGACACATTTTCATTATGTCTCTGTATATTTACCCAATAAGCAGAATCTAGTTGAGCCATAATATTAGTTGACCCTAGTAACGCAAATTCCATACAATTATGAAGATGGCTTTTAGAATTCTCATGTCTTTTTATTTTCAAACTCAAGTGCTCTAGATCCGTGACCCCTATTTCCGTCCAAGCTTTATCGCCACCAAAAAGTAAACAGGGAAAACAATATAAAGCATTTTTTTTGTTGCATCCACAAATCCAATCGTTTTTTTTAATAAATATCGCTACTAAATTTACGTGTATAATTTTTCCCTCTACTTACACCAGTTTTTTCAATAGTGATATCTACTAATGGCCTACCTCTTGCTTTTAATTCTAACTTTTCTTCGTATGAATATTTAAAGAATCTCTTCACATTAATTAAATTAAAGACCACCTCCATAATACACAGAGTTTATATAAATTGTCAACAATATACAAAAACAAACAAGCACGCGCACAATATTATTGTTTTTACGTTACACTCGCCGCACAGTAAACAACACGCGTAAATATTAAACACCTACACCAAATCATATGAACGTACTGGACAGAATGCAGCGAATATTGCCTTATAAAATCATGTATTGATTTCAGACATCCGCGGTGGTAGCGAGGTGCGCGCGGGTGTTTCAAAGAGCTCTGAGAGCCCGTACGTGTGGACCAGATAAGGAACAAGTGAGCGATCGCGCGAATTAGGTTGGTTATTCCACTGGTCGCCTATTGTATATTATTTGATAATATTCTATATATAACCGGCGTTAGTGTTGTAATTTCGCAAGCAAATATCTCGGCATCTACTGATCGGATTTTGATGATTAAGGTGTCAAATTGTAGTATGCAAATTTTTTGATATACAGGGGGAGAATTTTCACAACAATATGTTACGCTTTTATAAACATCAGAAATGTCGGAAAAATTATGTAAATAAATAAAAAATAGTAGTAAATAAATTATGTATGTTTATAACTAATACAGGTTCGCCCGCCCAATTTTTGGGAGCTCTGCAGCACTGCAGCGCTTATGCGCCAGCCGCCACTGTGCGCTAATACAATGGAAAAGAAAATGTAAAGGAATGGGCATGGAAATGAATGATGCAACAACAGTTTATACTCTTGTCATTTGCAGATGACCTGGTTGTTGTAGCACAAAATATAGATGACATGGAATATATGGCGCACAAACTTAGTGAGGAGTATGAAAAGTAGGGATTAGAAGTAATTGTAAAAAAAACAGAATATATGTGTATTGGAGGAGAACAACAAGACTTAACTCTAAGTACTGGTCAAAACATTCAACACTGCAATATATATATAAATATCTCGGCCTGAAAATATAACTAATGACGGGACACTCGATCAAACAATATCTGAGATGAGAATTTGTATTTGTAACATCAGTTTGTAAAATCAGTCATCACTGATGACTGATGTTACAAATACAAATGTATAATCAAAAGTGTCGCAAATGCAAAAATTAAGCGCTTTGTTTATTGTTAAAGTTTAGAAAACATTTTATTATAAGAGGCAGGTAGTGTTTATCCACTCAAAGAAGTAATTGATACATTTCACAATACTTTTCTTTTAGAAATTTTGTTTGCAGAACAATAGACGATACTTTTTATACTTTCGTTATAGGAATAGAACATATGCCAGGATAATAAGGAATAAAGACCGATTGTCCAGAAATATTCAACAAAATCAATTAGGTACTCTAAACGAAATATAATGCATATCTTCTTTATTGCTATTTACTACAGTAATCCTTTCATACAGAAATCGCTTACCGGCAAGTATATGCATACTGGTGCATGTACACCCATACATTTTTTTCAAAATTCGTAGAACTATTTATAAACTATCGATTCAGAAACTTCTTTCGTGTATTAGTAATAAAAAATGGATGGTTTATTTTAATACTAAGGTAATACATATAATCATTTTTCAAATACCAGAATTTAATTGCATTTGTATTGATTATACGCCGGTGGGGATGCACTACATACGGTCCTGCCTTACCGCAAAAATCCTCAGCTCTAGCTATGACCATAATATGTGTCACAAATATTTCCAATCAATTAAGTTAAATATCTTCGGTACAATTATAATGTAAATGAAAATGACTTAAGTAAATGACTACAAGAAAATAAATAAATATGTGATTCAAATTTGAGTAAGTAAAATCGCGGAATTAACTTTATTGATATGGCACGTGAAAAATGCAGTTCCAACAGTATCTTATTCTAAAATTAACATTATAAATCTAAATTCTGTATTTTCATTCTAGGCCTCTCATGCTCATTGGTATGCCTCACTACAATATATATATATATATATATATATATATATATATATATATACATATATATATATATATATATATATATTTCAATTTCGTCGAATGTTTTCGCGGTCGTTTGTTGAAGCGTTGTTCTTCGGGATATTTCTCCGCGTTTGGATGATTTCGTTCTGAGAAGGACAACGTTCTTCCTGACGTTTCGGTGACATCACTTTCACCTTTTTCTAGAGGATCTGCTCGTTGCAATGGAAGGACAACTTTCTTCCTGACGTTTCGGTGACATCACTTTCACCTTTTTCTAGAGGATCTTCTCGTTGCAATGGTAACTTCAAGAGCACTCTTGAAGTTACCATTGCAACGAGAATATCCTCCAGAAAAAGGTGAAAGTGATGTCACCGAAACGTCAGAAAGAAAGTTGTCCTTCTCAGGACGAAATCATCCAAACACGGCGAAATATCCCGAAGAACAACGCTTCATATATATATTTATATATATATATATATATATATATATATATATATAAATATATATATATATATATACGTATATAGAAAATAATAAATGTACAATTGTAAATATTGAATACGTATTTCATATATCTAAATTAGTCTTTAACTTTTAATTGGAATAAATGTATATAGTTATTACTTGAATATAATAAAAATATATAATGAACCAAGTTGCTTATCTTTTAATTATCTGGAACACTTACCCTGACTAAACATACAGGTAAACAGAGCTGGACAAATACAGGTGACTCTGGGCCATACATATCTGCACAAAGCCTGGCCACCCTAGGCCAAAAATACATTTACCCACCCAAATGCAGCCTAGCCTAAAACTACACCTACCCACCCTAGTGCAGTCTAGCGCAAACATACACCTGCCCATTGCTACAACATTGGCAGTGACGGCAATGGCAGACGAAAAAAATTACACGCCCAGAGTTTGCGTCAATGACCTTTGACCTCGAGCTTCACCCAAAGAGGCACCGTGCTGTTAAACTTTCAAGGCCGCAAACATTGGCAGTGACGTCAATGGCAGACAAAAAAATGACACGCGCACAGTTGACGTCAATAACCCTTGACCTCGAGCTTCACCCAGAAGAGGCACCGGGCTGGGCTGTTAATGTTTCAAGGCCAAACTGTCATAGGACCCCTGTAGCCTTACAACTAATAAAATAAATAAAAAAGGATTCTAAAAATTATAATAAATTATACAAGAGGTTCAAAAATTCCTCCTTGCACAGCAACACATTGTCCTAGGCGGTCGTAGAAATTAGCTCTTACATTTGCTAACATGTCGGCGGTTAATGAATTCGCAGCCTCAGTTATTTTTTCTCTCAATATAAACAATATTTTTTAGATATCCCCACAAAAAGAAATCATTTGGAGATAGATCAGGAGATCGCGGGGGCCATTTGATGTTTCCTGTTCCAGTAATAAGACGGTCAGGAAAAGTATTTCCTAGAAATTCCTTTACCCTCACTGCATTATGTGCTGGACAGTCATCATGTTGAAACCAAACGATTTCTTGATTTATTCCAATGTTTTGAATGGCGGGAAGTATTTTATTTTTCAGTAATTCGAGATACTTGTCGGCATTTAATATACCATCAATAAAATGGCCTATAGAATGGTCACCTAAAATACCTGCCCAAACGTTTAGTTTTTGAGGATACTGAGAGCGATTTGCAAAATGCCGGTATTGATTTTCCGAAGCCCAATATCGAAGAACGAGGGGTTGTGCTTTCCATGTAATGGAAAAGATGATTCATCGATGAAGAGAATATTTTTAACGAAATTTTCTTCTCGATGTACTCCATTCTCCGGAAATTGTCCTCGGGAAATATTTCTTGAGTTTTCGAATATTTGAAACATTTTAAACCATTACGTTTCCAAATACGTGAAATAGTTGTGTTACTTGTACGCAATTCCTCGGCAGCACTTCTAGTAGATCTCGTGTTATCAATTTCCACAATACTACAAATTAATACATCCCGCCGTGCTCTTTCCTCAATTTTTTGTGGTGATACCTGTCTTGGTTTGCATTTCGTACAGTTATTGAGACAGAAACAAGTTTCAAATTTATTTATAATATTATAAATTGTTTGTCTGCAAGGTACAGAACGGTCTGAAAAAGTCAGCGGAAACAAATTCATGCACTCCATTGCAGACTTGCTAGCATAAAACTATTTGTCTAACTGAAGCTTTTCAGTGGGTGTATAAAGAGCCATTATACATTAATTTTATTGTACGCTTTCAAACTGTAACGACCGCAGCTAGACTGAATGCAAAATTTCCAGTCAATCGATATCAGAGACAATCGTCAGTCGTCGCGATCTTCGCTGTCATTGGACTGGCTTTCTCATGTATAGCAAACGCCAATTAAGTTGGCGCGAGGAGGGGTAAGTTCGCGCAGGATTAGAAGTAGTGGGGAGATTTGTATTTGGATTTACATCAAATGTCAGATAATTCTAACCTCTGAGCGTGCATCACTTTATGATCGCCTAGCAAAGACATTATGTTCCGTCAAACGTCAATGACAAATGTATTCTGACAATTACTTGAGTAGTGGGGGTGGACGTTTTTAAAAACGGCTTCTGCGCACCCCCTCCTCACGCCAACTTAATTGGCGCTTGCTATACGTATACATTGTATGTACTCATACGTTGATTCTCTATGCCTAATGATATTTAACACATACGGTATATATATTTATATGTGTGTTTTAACTGGATTCCGGGTTTTCTTCCGCGTTTCAACTTTTGGTTACTCGTAAATTGACGTAGTCGAGTTTAGGATATACATAGTAGATAGTATAGTAGATTCAATTAGTTGGCGATTTAAGGTCTGGTTTTACTTAAAAATTTATATATTTAAAACAATCTTACATGTTTCGACATATGATGCCATTTTCAAAGAATTTAAAATATAAATGACATTTATATTTTAAATTCTTTGAAAAAAGCATCATACGCCGCCGAAACATGTAAAATTGTTTTGAATATATACCTTTTCAGTAGAACCAGACCTTAAATCGCCAACTAATTGAATCTACCATAACATACAAAGGTCACGAAATAATATATCTATATATATATATATATATATATATATATATATATATATATATATATTTAGTGTTTATAAGAATTTTATTTTTCTTATTTATTTTATTGGCGGTGTCTTAATATTAAAAATAATAGACTTTTTATTGGTTTAGCGACCTTTTTTAGTTACCTCACTGTATTGTATTTTAATTCAAATTTTCTATTCATTTATACAGATGTAATCACTTTAATTGTCCTTACTCATTATTAATCTAATTTTAAATTTTAACTGTAATTGTTAATCTAAATGGTAATTCAGTCTTTAATCTAATTTTAATTTTAATTGTTAATTTAATTGTTAACTCAATCTCACAAAAGCAAACACAAAAATATGTTCTCATTGTATTAATTCTTGTTTCTAGATACTTGAAAAAGACTGAAAAATAATAAAAGTCGAAACGTCGTAGAATAAAACATCATAATTCAATAAAAGGTCGCTAAACCAATAAAAAGTCTATTATTTTTAATATATATATATATATATATATATATATATATATATATATATATATATATATATATATTGAGGTAGCTCAAGCTAACACTCGGGAATGCCTCAGTAAGCGAAAGACAGAATTTTAGAATGTATAAATATATAAGTTCTAGAGTTATTTAAAATATATCAAAAACTGAATTCTTCACGTGCTAAATCAATAAAGTTGATTTCGCGTATTTAATTATTTTTAAAAGTCATTCCCACATTTATAATTTATATCATTTCATATTGTATCAGTATTTTCATTTCGATAATTTGTATTACAAAAATATCAACTTAATTGATTAATTATTAATGACGCCATTTATTTAGGCATAACTGTATATTATTTGAATTTTTTACCGCGGGAAAGTTTCCTACAATAAAAACAGCATTATGTACTATATTTGACATTCAAACAACAAACATTTTATCATCAAAATAGATTAAATATTTATTACTACTTATAAATATATTTAAAATTATTAAATTGTCATTTTCATAATAAAAATATGTCGAGATTAATTGAATACATACCGATGGACGAATCAAAATTGGGATACGAAAAAAAAGAAAGTTAGCGTTACTAGAAATATGGCGTTTAAAAAAAACACCTCGAAATACTGGAGTGTCCCTCTGAAAGCAATAAGAAAAATACAAATAATTTGAATAAAACCATACGTCCGTTTTAGAAAAAAACTTACCAATATTCCCAGCTCCCGTTTAACATTTTTTTAAAGACCATATGAACACCAGTGTTGAAGATATCGCCGGGTGCAGTTTGCCGGGAAGAGGTTCGTTGGACCGGACATCTAACTGGGATGACGCCGTTCAATTGCCGCTGAAAGAACCTTGCCTTTACAGACCTATAAGTGATCCTGTACACCAATTTTCCTGTCCAGATTACTTAAGTATTCTTATAATCTCCTATAAACATTGAAAACGACAAATTAATCAACATATTAATAAAGAATACATCATATTTTCTACATCTGTTAAGATAATAATTATTAATGTCATAATATAAGATCTAGGTATTCTATTTCTAAGATAAGGAAGAATTCAGTTTCTTTTTATTTTATTTTATTTTATTATTATTCAGTAAATTTATTATTCATTAATTTATTTATGTCACATGTAGTGTTTATTTAAATTAATCTAAAAGCTTCACCATATTTGTTTAATCACGTGACATGTTTGATATCAAAAATTCTTTACATTAGTATATTTTTCACTTACCTGTTATATTTGGATAATCAGTTCATTAAAGTTGTTATTCATTAATCCGATCTCGACCTTTTTATTTTGTAGTATAGAATATAAACGAAGCAAACAGTCTATCACTTTAAAATCAGTGAACTTTATGAGTGTTTGATTGGAGATACCGAACTTGCACTATTAAATTTGGACATATCTCAATGCCCTATCACAAGAGTCAACATTGTTCTTGAGTTTAGCCGGATCTTAATCACAATTTACGCCCACTAATTAATGCTTATAAGAAATCTATACATCCGAACAACTTTTTAAGGTTAATGTTATGGAGTTGTTTACTAGCATGTAACTTTGTATCATTCGCATATAATTAAGCATTGTACAACTCCATCTATATGTTATTTGAAGTAACCTAGTTAAAGTTAAAATTGATAATTCACAAAATTTAATATAAAAAATTACCAAGTTAATTATTTTTAACCTAGAATCTTTGTATTTACAAACTGTTGAATATTTTATAGCTCTTCCGATCCGTTACAATATATATATATATATATATATATATATATATATATATATATAGTAAACCTAATCAGTAGGCGATTAAAGGTCTGTATATTACTTCAAAATATATGTATTTAAAAAAACTCTACTTGTTTCGGCTGTATACGCCTTTTTCAAGAGAATACAAAATATGAATGACAGGATATAAATGTCAAGTCATACATTTATATCCTGTCATTCATATTTTGTATTCTCTTGAAAAAGGCGTATACAGCCGAAACATGTAGAGTTTTTTTAAATACATATATTTTGAAGTAATATACAGACCTTTAATCGCCTACTGATTAGGTTTACCATATCATACCAAGGTCACGAAGTTATTATATATATATATATATATATATATATATATATATATATATATATCAGTAGTTTGTTGATTTCTAAGGCTACATACTATTTCTTTGATATCAATTGACAAATTCTTGGAGTTTTTCGGCTTTTATATGAAATATTTACAAATATTATGAAATTAGTATGTAATTGCGGCTAAGAAATTATCATAACATAAATATATATATATATATATATATATATAATACATAAATAAATTTTAAAAAACAGGATTTGCATTCTTATGCCCAAACTTTTTTTAAAACATCTGAATTTTCCAAATTTCTAATTACTTGAAAAGTCCTCAATAGTAGTCTAAATTAATCTAAATCATTTAAAGGTATAAACTAATTTAATAAAAATATTCGTACATAGAAATTATGGTCGGCAAAGCAAAAAAAAAAGCTAAGAAAAAGACGATATGACTTGGCAAATTTAAATATTTTATGTAGCTTTTTTTTTCTCTTATCGCCTTATGACCCGGCGCAAGTTTTTGTTGTTAGAGGAATGACCAAACAGCCATTTCGAAGTAATTAAGCTGCATAATTTTACTTAACTGCTTCCGACTAATGCGGTGCGATGATGTAACATCTACAAAATGGAGTCGAATCCGGAACACGTGAATTTGAAAGCTTTCCACACGGTCTTAACCCTTCGGGTGTTACGACGGCTCAGCAGCGAGATGCCACAAACATCCGGAGTTACCCTCGCCACAAAAATAAAACCCTGTAGACTAAAATTAGACGGTAACATAATCAAGCTGTTAAAACGATATCGTGTATGCACACAGGTTACCACTAATCTCCCAGATATCTACAACGAATGTGACCGTAGAACATCGTGGGCATCTCCTTCTCTAAAATTCTTCCCCAAAAAGCTGATGACGTAGCGATACGTTGTATTAAAGCGGAATATACTAGGTCCGACCAATAAATCGCTAAAAACTTGCAACAATGAATGAATAAATACATTCATTTTCGGATTCTGGTAGAGATTTACTACCGATCAATTAAATAACAATTGATCTATAATACATATTGTGCGTCTGGTAGTGAAAGTTACATAGTTTCATTAGTTTTCATTGATTTTAACGTATCACTTTTTAAGCCATTGTGATGTCACCTGGTCCCGGAGGTCACATCGTTCCTTATACACCGAGGGTTTACCAGTAAAATAAATAATAGGCGGGACAACGATTAAATAACAACATATAATTAAATAAAGATAATAACAACGTTTAACAATAAAATACACTACATTATACTTATGAGGCACTAGTCTAGCAGGGACTCTAACTCACTGACTCAGACAGTGACTCTGTGTGTGTCGAGACCTCTGAGTGTCTCGTTATATACTCGAGTATGTCCCCTTAGCCTAGTTACCTGTTTATAAGATAAACATGATGTGGTGAAAGATCATAACTCACCGAAGCCGTGTTGTCGTAAGAGATGTAAATACATACATGACCTGGTTTAGTTACTGCACCATAATTGCAAGATATCTACGTTTTCCTGAAAATTTGGAGAGGCATTTTAAGACGACTGTTGGATCCATACATACTTTATAATTATGCAAGGTCTTATCTACTTATTATAGTCGGAGATTATTTATCCCTTTTAGCTAAATTTCACATTTCCTTCTTCCGTGGGTATAGCATACCGCGGAGAAAGTTTGTCACAGTCAGGCACACAACACGGTCTTATACTCATTTTATTATTTTTACATTCACAATATGAATTTTGTTTAATTACTTTAGTTAAGGGCAAGTTATGAATTGTGTCATTTAAAATGGCCGTTAGTTTATAAAATATATACAATGAAAAACTGACACGTGACATACAGAGAGACAAAGATAACCGCTTCTTTATTTAACATTGTGCCAACATCTATGTCCTTCTCGTGAGGCTGTGTTTATGTTCCTATTGGAATTGTCATTCTCTGGCATCATGTACGTACGAGTCCATAGTAGAACGAAACACATCTCGGGATAGCAATTTTCACACAAATATGTACTTGGTTGTGTTCGCCGCCCTAGGTTTTTAATAATATTTTTGATATTAAAAATGTTTTTATTTTAACCGAATAGTGAGGTTTTACCCACTCAAGTATGTTTTTTTTTATTTATTTTTTAAGTGTAATTATGAAGCATAGTGTACTACTATTTTATAATAATAGTTTATGAATAAAAATATATAAAATACTCGTAAAACAACTTTTTGTATATTTTGGTGTATTTTATTAGAATTTTTTCATAATTTACAATAAACATTAACAACAACATAAGAAACTAAAAAATAAAAAGCTATTAATCAATATCATCAATAAGTAATTAACAAGAATTCTATTCACGGATAAATCACTTATAAAATACGTAATACATATACAAATACAAAAGATTAAATGTGTTATTTGAATTTATTATAAGAAAAATTTAACGACCAACAGTAAACAAGCCGTGGACGCCAGCACGTTAAAGGCATTGGTATTTATGCCTGGTGTACTATTACATAAATCCTCTGTACATGTATTACAAGATACCACCTCATTGTTGGATTGAGTGCATGTGTAATCTTGTTTCGGATCTTTAAGTATACACTTTCTTGAAGTAGTTTTTGTACCGCTTTTATCTGAAATTAAAAAAATAAATTTTAACAATCTACCTAACGGTTTGGTTAAAAGACATTTAAATTAAGTGTCTCTTAAATTAGTGGCTCTGTATTATGAAATGGATTTAAGCAGCATTTAACTAAATGTGATATTTACGAAGGTTGGTATTACTTTTAGGACAATATATACGAATTTAGCACATTTGAACAGTTTGTGCCTGGTTTCGCTTTGGCTTGTATTGCTCTTAATTCAAAATTAAGAGCAGATCTTTAATATTATTATGTGTTTCCTTAGAATTAAGTTTAAGTTGTAAAACGTAATGGTTTTTAATTCACGTACATAGTTTTATATACTTTACTTTTACATATCAAAAAATATTTGCCGAAAATTTCTCTTAATGATTAGATTCAACAAATGTATGCAGGTTTTCTTCGGCCCTAACATGATTATTGTGAAAATTTTTGATAGCGTTTGTAGTACAATGGGCATTTTTCAATTGATCGTTTGGCCTAAAAGTTAACCTTCTATGTACGCTATCTGGTGTAACGGAAAGCGCTCTTGATACAATCGTCTAGCCTCCGGTGCTTTGTCATCAGCCAAACCATAGATGCAACACTACAGATATTTTAACCAGGAAATTAATTTAACTGTCAAAGCTAAAAAATAACAGCAAACATAGACTACTATTAATATTCTGCTTTTAGTATAGAAACTATAATTGTTCTTAATTTCTTTACTGAAAAAGAGTTCAGGTTGCGAAAAGAAGTCAAGGGACATTTTTTGTTACAAAGTAAAGCACCATTAATAAAATAATTTTTGTTTAAAGAAAAAGTAGTAGCGTATCATTATTTTTTCAAACATATTTAGTCCAAATGTCGCTCGAACGCCATTGATTTAAATTTGTTTTTACATCGGAAAATGCCCCTTTTTGGTAGGAAGGCATATACCGCATTTGATAAAAATATGAAGTGGTATAAATGTTAAGATAAAAAAAAACTTTTTTCTTAGAAGTTGAATCTGAAGCTGTATCTCGGAAAGAGTGTATTTCCGAACTCCTGTTTATATTAACTTTTTTTCTTAAAATAATCTGAAAAATTGGCCCTTTCAATATTGACATTCAATTATGAAACATATGATATACTTTATTAAAATACATTTCATGTTTTAATAAAATTATCATATCGAATAAATTAGCCAAGGACCGTAGTAACAAAATTTATGCAAGTATGAAGTATTTTAAAGAAATTTAATTTTAGTCAAAGTAGAATTAAATAATAGCATCGACATCCAGGTAATTCCTTGGCAGTTACCTATAATTATTTGTAAGTTAAAATGCTGCACAAAATAACATTAAACAACAACAAAAATATTATAAAATTATCATATATATAAAATATATATATGATAATTATAAAATATCATGTTTGTGTCAAATTTAAATAATGAATTGAAATGTCTAATTTCAGCTTTTTAATAAATCAGATAACTCACAAATGAATGTAAATCCAGAATATTATTAAACAGAATAAAATAACAATAAACTGAAAAAAACGGCCACTATTAATAAATGTATGCTTCTAAAAACAAAAGATGGGATTCCGATCAAGAAAGTAACACTTCGGTTGTGTTATAAATTAGTTCTTCGACCTTTTCAAAATGTCTGCAAATTGTTTAAATAACTAAAAAATTAAAGAAAGCACGTGTAGTTTCCATATTTAAATTAGGAAACATCAGAGAGAAGCGATTGGAAAAATATTGACGCAAACACTTGATACAGTGAATCCATATCATTAAAATGACAATAATATATTCATGCTCTTCAAGATCGTTCACTTTTAGTTATAACAAGACTAGAATGTCAAGTATTATGTTTTATATAATAAAAATGCAAAGATAAAATTTTGAAAACTCTATAATACAAATATTTTATATTAATAACAAAAAACAAGATAATTTTCTATACCAACAATATTATTAAGAAAATGGCTGTTAATAGAAATGGCAACGATATATCGATATTTCAAAAATATAGATATTATTGTTCAAAAAACCGAAAATCTATACATAATTATAAAAAAAGAAGCAAACAAAATATGAATATGTCATGACTCATGAATAATTAATATATAAGGCCTTTTATTTTTTTTAAATTACATAATCTATAATTTTATCAAAAGCACTATTAAAATCAATATAAACGACATCTACTTGGCCACGTGCATCATGTGTTCACTAATAAATTAACATATGTAGATCTCGGTTTCCGGGTTGGAACCGCGTCGAGTTAGGCGTAATTGCCAACGTTTCGTCAACTGTTTCAAGGGACATCTTCAGGGCTGTACGTAGATGTTCGTCGTTTCGCAGTAGCTTGAAGAATGCTATGACAGTGTATGTGTCGTTGAATTTTTTAACGGTGATCGAAGTTTCCTCCATTTTCACTCCATCTTTATTCCCAGGGTTTTGGATGTTTTGTGTGCTTGTGTGTCTGTGTGTTAGCCTATTAGGAATGCAGTGTTTGTGTTTACATTTTTGTGTGTGTTTGTTGTATATTTGTTAATTTGTTAATTGTTTGTTTTACGTTTTTTCGCGGTTATTTGGATATCATTATCCTCCGCGCGTCTTTTTATTTGATTTAGTCCGTTTTTTTTTATTAGTTTCCGATCTGGATTTATTATTTTCCTTATTGTGGGGTTTTTATGTGAGTTTATTGTTTCTATGGTTTTAAGTGTTCGCTTACAGATTATTGAATCTAGCGTTTCAAGTTTCGTTTCCTTGTATATTTGCGCGTTTGTCATGTACCGTGTTGCATTTAACGCGAGTCTAATGATCTTATTTATTTTTCCTTGAACTGACTGTCTTTGTTTCTCGCTGGCTTGATGCCATACTTCTCCGGCGTATGTCGCGCCCGCGTATATTATCGCTTTTATTATTAGTATTTTATTTTCTAATGTTAGTTTACTCTTGCAGTTTAGTATTGGGTATAATTTATGTGTCGTGTATCCGATTTTATTCTTTATTTCTTTAATGTGCGCGTTGTACGTAAGTTGCGGGTCCATCGTGACCCCGAGGTATTTAATTTGTTTCTGCCAGTGTATTATGTATCCTTCGAGTTTGACTTCGTCCGGCCTTTTGTGTCGTTTTCTGTGTTGAAAGTAAATTGCCGCGGTTTTTTTTTAGATTAATTTTTATTTTCCATTTGTCGAACCAGTCCTTTAAAAGGGTTAGGTTTATTTGTAATTGTTTGTGTATATAAAATGTTTGTCTGTGGCTTATGTATATGGCGGTGTCGTCTGCATATTGCGCGATATTACAGTTTTCTATTCTTGGTATGTCCGATGTGTAAATGTTATACAGGAGTGGCCCAAGGACGGATCCTTACGGGACTCCTGCCGTTATGTGTTCGTTTGTTGATTTATCTTTACCTATTATGACATTGAATGTGCGGTTTTTTAGATAACTGTCGATTATTTTTATTAGTATGTTCGGTATTTTATGTTGTTTCATTTTGTGTATTAGGCCGGCGTGCCAAACGCGGTCGAAGGCTTTTTCAACGTCGAGAAAAATTGCGCCCGTTGAAGTTGATACATTCATTTTTTCAGTTATATGTTCTGTGAGTCTTATTACCTGTTGTGTGGTAGAGTGGTTTTTCCGAAAACCGTATTGAAAGGCTGGAATGATATTTTTGTCGTCGACTACTTCTTCGAGTCTTGTCTGTATCACGCGTTCCGCCAGCTTACTTATTGACGGAAGTAAGCTGATTGGCCGGTAATATGCGGTTGTTTTTGTGTCTTTTCCGGGTTTGTGTATCATTATTATCTGAGCATGTTTCCAGCTCGCGGGATAGTGTCCGTGATTGATTATTCCGTTTATTATGTCGGTTATAATTTGTATACCGGTTTTAGGTAGGTTTTTTATTGCAATGTTAGTTATCCCATCCGCTCCCGGGGCTTTTCGGGATTTAAGGTTTTTAATTATTTTTTCCACTTCGTCGGTATTTGTGGCGTCGATTTCTCCGTCTGTTATGTCAATTTGTGTATTTCGTTGCCGTTCAATTTGGTTTGAAAATGGGTTGTGCTTCGGTATTGTTGGGTTCGTTTCGAATTGTGTCTTTAACGCGTTCGCGAATTCATCCGCTTTTTCTTTGTCAGTTATTGCCGGTCCGTTTGCGGTTTTTAACGGTGGAATGTTGTTTTTAGCGTTCGTTAGGGCTTTTGTTATCTGCCAGAGTGTTTGGTCTTGCGTGTTTAGGGATTCAATTTTGTTATTCCAGTTTTTATTAAAGTGTTCAATCAATCATGTCTGATTTTATTTCGTTAGTTACCGCGTTTAATTTTGTTTTTATTTCCGGATTTAGCGTTCTTTTGTATTCTTTAAGTATGTATTTTTTGTTTCGTATTTTTATTTTTAGTTCAGTCGGGATATTAAGTTTCGTGTCGATGGTTTTAATTTTTGTTGATTTCGTGATTGCATTCTTTATGTCATCTTCCAGTGTGACTACTGCTTGATCAATGTCTTTCGCGTTATGAATTTTTACTGTTCTAAGTAGTAGGGTTTCTTTGAATTTTACCCAATCAGTCTTATTAAATGTGATTTTCGTTTTATTTGCGTCCAAGTCAAGCGTTAATATCACTGGAAAATGATCTGAGGAGAGGTCGTTTATAGTTTCTATTGTATGTGTTGTGGTGATGTTTCTAAGTATCGCGATGTCTAAAACGTCCGTGGTACCCGTTGGTGTGTGTATGTGTGTGGGTTCCACCGGCCCGATTACGTTGAGGTTGTTGTCTTGTGCAATTTTTTTGAGTTTTTTACCGTTTCTATTGGCTACTTTCGAGTTCCAGTTTTGGTGTTTCGCGTTAAAATCTCCCGCAAATATTGTAGGTGTGTTTTGATTGAAATGCTATGACAGAGACCGGTACAACTTATATAGGGGGGACCGGGTCAGATGGTGGCCTGCTATTGGCTGGGGACAATGAGCCAATGGCATGCGTCGTATGGGCGTGGTGATTCTTAGTTGAGTGCAGTAGAGTTTGCCACGTCGGATGTAACGTATAGCCATCATCTCTATTGAGATTGCGGGGATGTTTGTAAATTTCAATAGATTCACGGATTTTCCTAGGGAAATAATGCGATTCGCGGGACAGAAGCTTGACATCTTTGAATAGAATTTGATGACCGGAGTTTAGTTTGTGTTCTGCCAGCGCTGAATCGGCTATATGTAACAGTCTAGTACAACGTTCATGTTCGGACACACGCACGCTGACTGGCCGCTTAGTTTCGCCAATGTACACACCGCCACACGAACACGGAATGCGATACACTCCTTGTGCTTGGAGTGGAGATATTTTGTCTTTGACCGAGGGTAAGAGGTCTGAAACTTTAGAATGGGATCTGAAGACAGTTTTGATTTTATTTCTTTGTAGAACCTTTCCTACATGATCGGTGTTACCTTGAATATACGGAAAGAAGGCGGTGCTGGTGTTAGGATCGGGTTCACTTCGAGGTTTGGGGTTACGATGTCTCACTATAGTACGGTGTATGTCGCGGGCGTTATAATTATTCTGGAGTAGGGTGTTAGAAACATGCTTAAGTTCGGAGGGTAGTGCCCTAGGTTCTGAGATAGAAAACGCGCGATGTACAAGAGTATTGATGACCGCTTGTTTGTGTGTCGGGTGATGATGGGAAAACCCGTTCAGATATCGGTCCGTATGAGTCGGTTTCCTGTAAACCGTGTGGCCCAGTTTGCCATTGATATTGCGGGTCACTAAGACGTCTAAAAACGGGAGACTTCCGTCTGATTCCACCTCCATGGTAAAGCGAATGTCACGGTGCTGGGAGTTTAGAAAAAGTAAGAATTCATCTAAAGACTGCCGCCCATGCGGCCAGATGACGAACGTATCGTATCGTCTACATATCTAAACCAACATTTAGGTTTTAAATGAAAGGAGCTTAAGACCTGTTGTTCGAACGCTTCCATAAAAATGTTAGCGACAACCGGGGATAAGGGGGAACCCATAGCGGCTCCCGACACTTGTTCATAGAACTTGTTTCGAAATTGGAAGTACGTGGAAGTGAGTGATATATCCAAACTCGTAAATGTGTGTAAATGAACGTTGTACTAGACTGTTACATATAGCCGGTTCAGCGCTGGCTGAACACAAACTAAACTCCGGTCATCAAATTCTATTCAAAGATGTCAAGCTTCCGTCCCGCGAATCGCATTATTTCCCTAGAAAATCCGTGAATCTATTGAAATTTACAAACATCCCCGCAATCTCAATAGAGACGATGGCTATACGTGACATCCGACGTGGCAAACTCTACTGCACTCAACTAAGAATCACCACGCCCATACGACGCATGCCATTGGCTCATTGTCCCCAGCCAATAGCAGGCCACCATCTGACCCGGTCCCCCCTATATAAGTTGTACCGGTCTCTGTCATAGCATTCTTCAAGCTACTGCGAAACGACAAACATCTACGTACAGCCCTGAAGATGTCCCTTGAAACAGTGGACGAAACGTTGGCAATTACGCCTAACTCGACGCGGTTCCGGATTCCGATTCCGGAGATCTACATCTAGAGAACGACCGCGGAAACCTACACCTAAATTGACATATGGTCACAAGATTTGTTACAATAGACCGTCCATAGACTAACCCGTGCTGGCACGATGAAAGCTAGAATTTGGTATACAGGTGTAGACAAGAATGAATGATGCTTTCGAAAACCTTAGCAAAATTAGATATAATCGGTCCGTAATTATTAACATAAGTAGTATCACTTTTTTTTTTAAACAGGCCTTATTCTGGTGCGCTTCCAAATGATCGGAAAAGTAGAAGTCTGAACTGCCATATTGATAATTAGTGTCAAGGGTTTCACCAAAGCAAATCTAGCATCGTGCATGAGAAAACCAGAAATAAAATCTTCAACTGCAATTTCCTTTTGAGGAAATTTAGCCAATATATTGCTTACTTCACTTCTGAAACCGGAAGTAATGTGAAAGGCATATGGTTTGAATGTTCAGTAAGAAAAGAAAAATTCGTGCTTGAAGGGTGTGTGGAAGAGAACTTATTAGCAAAAGCGTCAACTAAACTCTGAGGAGAGTCGAGAGAGGTCTCATCATAAAAACGTTTTCGGTATACGCGTTGTACCCAGTTTTGCATGAATATCTAAACGCTTCCGTGGATCAACTTTAATAGATTCCTCCTCTCGCTTGAGAGATATAGAGTAATTAGTAGCAATATCCTCTCTACAGATTGTTTAAAGTCAAAAATATTATGTGCATGTTTCCACTTGCGTCGATATTACTCCTTTAATTTCAAATTGGAAATTATTCAGTCAGCAGAGAAGAATACTTTGGAACATGTTTGTCTAAAATATACAGATGGTCCCTATTGATATGCGAATATTTAAGGGTGTGAATCTACATGAAAAATAAATTAAAGTTTGCTTTATAAACTATAGTCCAAAAATGTTCCGTTACAAAATACAGGGTAGGCGTATGGATTTTCCAAAATATAAATTATTTTTGAATTTCCCCTTAAATTTGAAACATAAGAGCTCTCTTGAGTTGTTTTCCTGTAATGCATTATTTTCGAGTTATGAACAACAACTGACAACATACAATATTAACATAGCATTACAACTAACATGGAACGATTATTACAAAAATTGTTGAAAATGGCCCCCTTCACTTAATATGCATGCTTCTGCCCTCCTTCCCATGGAATTGCGCACTTTTGTTCTATCGGATGCTGCAACTATTCTTTCTCTTAATTCCTCTATAGTGTTAATAGGACTTGTGAACACTAGCGTTTTAAAAGATATCTAAGCTGTTGTGGTCGGGGGCCTTGGTAGACATTCTTGAGGCCCGCTGCAGTCAATCCAACGATTTGGAAAAACAGTTTGCGAACCAGTACACTGAAATGTACAAAGGCAGTTGTTCTGTGAAGGAAATTGAGGTATGATTGTCCGTCAAGTCGGGCAAAAAGAATGGGCCAATGAAGTACCAATAATTAATGCCCATACGTTGACCGAAAATTGGTGTTAGAAATGGGTTTCCGTTACGGCATAAGGATTTTCTTCCGCTCACAAATGATTTAATTATGGAAATTTTGAATGAGATTTCTTGAAAAATTAGCTTCGTCCGTGAACAGAATGTGTGTTTCAAATTGCGGATTTTGTGTAATATTATGAAGATACCACTGATGAAAGGTCACACGCTTTGCAAAATCTCTGGGAAGTAATGCCTGTACTCTTGAAATATGATAGGGATATAACAAAGAAATCCACTAAAATTCTCCAAACAATTTGATGACAAATATTCAAGTTTCTAGCAATATTTCGCGTACTCGTTTCAGGATGTTCTTCGACTTCATGTAGCACCGCTTCTTCAATCTCAGGTGTTCTCACACTGAGAGATCCACCTTCAGTTGTACCTCTTCGGACACTACCAGTTTCAACAAGACTACGATGAATATTTGAAAAGGTTCGATTATCTGGCAAATCACGATTGGGATATCTCTGGTGATAAATACGTCTGGCTAGCTCACCATTACCATCAGCGAGTCCATACACGTAATACGTTTTCGCCATTTCGACATATAAATAAATCACCATTATTAACAAGATTGCAATAATAAAACAATTAAAAAGATAATTCACATCAAACAGATTTGAATCATATTCCAGGGCAATAGTTTTATTGCGAAATTCAATATTTACATTAATTTTGTCGGATAATTCAACGATTTTTATTTTTAACTCAAAAACGGTGCATTACGGGAAAAGAACTCAAGAGAGCTCTTGTGTTTCAAATTAAACGGAAAACCCAAAAATGATTTGTATTTTGGAAAAAACAATAGGTGTACCATTTTTTTCTTCAAAAATATAAAAGTATGTACCCGGTCCCACTGTTAAAGCTATTTTTGTTTTAATATGCACCTTTATTAACAGTCGCTACGTATTAAATTTAACTGAAATATCTACAACGGTTTCGAAAATATTAATTAATTTCAATATTTTTCCTAAAACTTCAATTTTCTTAACGGAAAATTTTTAGACTATAATTTATAAAACAAACTATTATTTATTTTTCATGTAGATTCACACCCTTAAATATTCGCATATCAATAAGGAACAAACGGTATATGCCTATGACAGAGATATCTCGCGACATCCATTGGCCAAGAGCGACAACACTTAGCAAGAAATTTCACTGTGTACGGTGTCAGAAAGAAATCATCGAATGTATATCCGATATGTTTGTAGGTTTGTTGGTTCCAGTACACCAAGTGATAAATAAGGTAAGTACATAGTATACGTGGATATTTAACTAACATATGTGTCTGTACATTGATCGTTTCTAAATGCATTAGTATGTGTTGTTTATTCGTTTTGCATATATGTACATATATCTTTATGAAATAAAATGAAAAACAAATATTACATAATTTCCACTTTATTGAGGTAAAATCCCATTACAATTGTTTCGACACACAGTGTCTTCCTCGGATCGAGTTCTATTGCAAACTAAACCTAAAGAATGTTTAAATTAAACTTAATTTAATTTAAACGAATTATTATAATGAAAAAAAAATTATACCTAGAAAGAAAGTTCAATAATAGGCACTTTCTATTCAAGATGTAAACTTTATTATACAAAGCGACCAAAGTTTACCGAGAACAAACATAAAAACGGGAAAACTAAAATAAACAAAAGAATCAGTTTTCAAATAGACCTAATAAAGGAGAATTGCCGTAATCTATATGATTATTGTATTTCTATATTTCAAAATAGAATATATAGAAATAGATCAAAACAAAACAATAAATCGGGAGTTTAGAAACTTGAATGTAATTCATGTCCTAAATTTTGTATAGGCCAGACGGACCATTTTCTAAAAGAATCAAAGAACATGAACGAAGTTATATTAATAGCAAGAATGACTCACATCATGCAATACATATGAGAGAAGAAGAAGGCCCATCATTTTAATTACAACTTTAAAATTTTACAAATAGAAAATAAATCGCAAAAATTAAATTTACTTGAAATTATGGAAATTTTAAAATATAAAAATACCGACCTTTTACTTAATAATCATATAGATTTCGGCAATTCTCCTTTATTAGGCCTATTTTACAACTGATTCTTTTATTTATTTTAGTTTCCCATTTTTATGTTTGTACTCGATAAACTTTGGTCCATTTGTGTAATAAGGTTTACATCTTGAATAGAAAGTGCCTATCATTGAACCATCTTTCTGAGTGTAATTATTTTTTTTCATTATAATAATTCATTTTGTTACGCTTCGCATATAAGAATATTTTAATTTATTTTTAAATAATATATTTCTTCTTTAAATATTTCGATTTAAAATAAAACTTAACCTAAGACATTTTTTCTGTACATATTCGTTTGCAAAGAGAAAGCATTTCTTTTGCTATATCCCTAACCGGGAGACCCTTGGTCTTCTACCTGACCCGTCAACAATCCTAACATTCACTGTGGAATTTCTATATACATTTCATTAAATTGTTTTAATTTAATTACGTACATCTCCTATGGTGTTTCATATCATTTGAAAGCTTGTTTCACAGGGGATATTTTAATAATATTTATGCCATCGCTAGAACACCTCTTCAGGTCGCGCTTCTTATTAATTATTATTCAAGATATCGACCCTCTCGTCGACTTAGGTCATAAAACAGACCCTTTTCTAGACTAGTGTTCTATCGACACAAACTATTAAGTCTGATTTCTCGTTAGTACCCTCGTAAGATACACATCTTACCCGCCGTGCTGTTCAAGTACTGGCCATGATGCACGTGTCCCTGTATCTCAGCGAATTTGAAGCATCGCTCAACACATACTTGTCCAAGTATATCTTCGCAGACCACGTGGCCGACCATCTTCGCAACTCAAAGGTAACTCTGTATTGTTCGATAGAGAGATTATTTTATATTAATCGTAATTACTTAACTTTTAATTTACTGCTCAATCTAACGTTCGTTTTAGTATATTTTGTGTTAATTTTCAATTACTTATTTACCGCTCCTCGTGTATATATTACTTTTATTCAATTACTTTTAAATATACCAAGTTAAATTTCTTTCTTATGTCAATATAAATACAAACTTTAAGGACAATGCTCCTGTGTTTTATTTAGTATGTAAGTTGTAATATATTTATTTAATTAACCATTATCACACACGTCCTGGACCTTTGATGAAACTTCACCAGCACCACTAATTATTTTATTATAGAATAATTTCATTATTATTAGCACACGGCAGCCGAAACCAGAAACGTATAAAGCCCCCGTTTGTAATAATTTAAGTTTAAATTTGTCAACATCCTTTAGGTTTAGTTCGTAATACAACTCCATCCGAGAAAGACACTATGTGCCGAAGCAATTGCAATGGGATTTTACCTCAATAAAGTGGAAATTAAGTAATATTGCTTTTTCATTTTTATTTCACTACTTATGAATTTCCATCAAATAAAGGCTACTTCGATTTAAAATATGTATATGTTTATACGTGTATGTATGTATGGTATTTATAGTATATCAAGTATATGTTAAAGAGGTAAAGTTTGAAAACAATACAAAATTTAAATTCCTAAAGTTGTCTCAATAAAATAGAAATCCTTAATATCGTAACACATTTTTTAAGTGGAAAACGTTTAATGCAATATCAACGTACCTTTGTATATGAATTTCGAGCAGGCGGCTTGTCCATCTGCTCCAGTTTGAAGTTTACCAATACCACACGTTACCTTATTTTTGTCTAAGTCACAAGGTTCAGTGCAATTATAGCAAGTCAGCGAATAAACTAAAACAAAATAAATAATAATTATTATTATTAATTATAAAGCATTTTAGAGTTATAATTAAATTTTTAGTATACAAAATAAATCATTTCATAGTAATAATAATAATATGTAGTGTGAAATTTAAAAATTGAGGAGCCACATCTGTGGAATTTCAACATAAAATTTAACGAGTTTCCATATTCAGTTACACTTATCCATTGAAATTTTAGCTCAAGTATCTTAAGCCAGTCTTAATGCCAGTGGAAGCAGGATATTCCACATGAATTCTAAATAATAATTATGGAAAAAGACGTTAACGTTTTTTAAATTAGTCTTAAATTGCATCATTATTTTTATTATCTTTGTACTAATATGTTTCTTCGCCCAATCGCTTACGGGGCGTAACTTCCGTATAAACTTGGCTATTTATTTTGGTTGGTGGTAGTTATATTGAAACTTGGTGTTTTCTGAATATTTTATTTATTTAACAAAAAACACAAATACCACTTAATGTTAAACTTAATGTAACTTAAGGCTTCCCGATGTATTCGGAACCACAGTCCTTAATAGCTCAGTAGCAGAGCAATGGTCCGGCAAACCATGGACGTGGGTTCGAATCTGTATGATTATTTCGTAGAAATGATACCTACTGGCAAAAATACCAAGGTTTACAGAAAAGTTTTAAAAATCTAATCTTACTAATAAATAAATAATAAAATATCATTACTAATTAAGTATCAGTTGGTATTATAAATCTAGGTTTGTAGTTCCGGATAAATTCCATTGTTTAATGATGGAATTTATTGCACATATTTAGAAAACGTGAGCTTAACAAAAGAGGGTCTGATTAAACATTGTCTATTGATTTTTTTCACTGACAACCCTAGGTAATAAAACACAAGCGGTGTAAATCATAAAGAAATAAATTTGTTGATGTAAACACTTGTCTTGGAACCTAAAGAAAGTTATATAATTTAAATATGATAATAAAATTATGTTTATAGAGTGGTTTAAACTTGAAAATGCACGTTGAATATTTATAAAATTGCAAATGTTATAGTTTGATTCGTATCCTAAATTTACTTATATCTAACATATATTCAATATAATGAATTTCGTTTTATGACGAAACAGTGTTTTTAGGAAAATATTTTAAATTTATATATGTCCGATACTTGTAATATTATGGGTAATTAAGTAAAAATATTGCAGAAATATTCTTACTAACCAAACTATTAATCGAAATTTAATATGTACTACATTTTACGTCTACGACACAATAAAAAAATAAAATAAATGAATCAACTGCTTTTTACATAATTTCTGTTTTACATAATAAATTACAGCATAAAAAATTAAATTCATTGATTTATGTTATCAAAATGTATTACAAACCATATTAATCAAAATTTTATCATAGATTATATGCTGAATTAAAAACGAAACAACATGCACGAGAATGATTTGACGAAAGGTCGGATTTGCCTATCAATGTTTGTTTCTGATAAAAAATAGTTGTAAAATGGATAAAATCGCTATTCGTGATGCAATTCAGTACTTGCTTTTTAAGAAGATAAACTCAATTGATATTTTTGCGGATCTCTTCTTCAGACGAAAACCTTCTACCCCGCAAATTGCATTAAGCCCAAAAAATAGCCAAAAGTCGCACATTGCTAAATCAGTTGAGTACGGCGGATGTTCTATTACTTTTATATTTTTTTCAGACAAAAACTGGAGGGTTAAAACTGTCGTATGGGACGATACATTATTATGGTGGACCATAATTCCCTTGTCTGGAACTCTACTGAACACCTCAGGCAAACATTTCAAATTTCATATATATATATATATATATATTAAATTTTAAATTTCTTTGAAAAAGGCACTATGTGTCGAAACATGTAAGATTATTTTAAATATATACATATCAAAGGAAAACATCTTAAATCGCCGACTAATTTCATCCTATATATATATGTATATATAGTAAACCTAATCAGTAGGCGATTAAAGGTCTGTATATTACTTCAAAATATATGTATTTAAAAAACTCTACATGTTTCGGCAGTACGCCTTTATCAAGAGAATACAAAATATAAATGACAGAATATAAATGTCAAATAATTAAGTTGCTATTATTAGCAACTTAATTTTGTTTTAAGCAAATATTTATAAATATATATAATATATCAAACTCTTTTTAATATACTATTTTAAAACAATAAGTGGGTTAAGAAAATATATATACTAAATTCTTATATACTTTTAGAATCTTATTTTGAAGAAACCATCTCTGGAGATAGTTACCAATTCACTTCTTGTACTTAACAGGATGCGGTGATTACGTTCTTATATCCGAATGGAGATTGTTTAAATGTCAGGTACTTCCAGGTAGATTAACAGTTTATCCAGGTGTACAGGAAAATTAATAACAGGAATATGAAGTAATATTGACTCCTCCATATGTTCTTTTATTTATAATATTTGAAATTATAGATCAATTTAAAAAAACTCCAATATATCGGCAATTTTTTAATTTTTGTCAATCTTCGTTTTCATTCGAATATTGATGAAATACTTCTTGAAATTTATTATATTCTTACTTTAGGTAAAAGCTAGCTTCTTTTTCACAATAATTCATATATGTATCTCAATATGAATTATTCGACAATTTTTGTATTTAATTACCCATCAAATTTGCACCTGTTATTACAAAAAATACATATCTCCTTTTTTTATTTATCAATACGTTTTCATGTCTTTATTAATCAAGTAAAAAGTGTAAATGTGTCAATTGTAATCAGCCAGGACACAAAGCTAAAGACTGTGATGCAGTACATTACTGCCCGACATGCAAGACGGAAGAACATCGTGCAGATTCAACTAGATGTCCCAAATTCTGACATCTGCTAAACCTGCAAAGGAAATCTCAAAGAAGGAGGGGAAACCTATCTCGCCATGATTAAAGTTCTACAAGTAAATCTGGGTAGGAGTAGGATAGCTCATGACATTGCCTACGCCGCGTGGGAAAGGGATATAGACGTTGTAATAAATAGTGAGCCAAATATCAGAATTTCGATGGAGAGAGGGTTTATAATGGATAAGAGAAAGGACGTAGCAGTGTATATACGGAATAAGGAACTCGGTATTTGTGGTCATTCTATTGGTGACGGGTACGTGTGCCTAAGATGGTGTAAATGGTGCCTTTTCGGATGTTATGTATCACCTAATATACACATGGAAGTTTTTCGAGCGTATATGGACACATTAATGAATCAAGTGAGTGTTAAACTTGGATGCGGTTATTGCGGGGGATTTCAATTCAAAAGCAGAGATGTGGGGATCTCCCTTTATGGATGCAAGAGGAGAATATCTTATGTACGGGCGGCTGCATTGAGTTTGAGCGTAGCAAATACGGGAGATGTCCCAACATTTGAGAGAGGGTGTACAAAATCTTTCATTGATCTAACTTGGGCCACAGAGGGGATGTCCCATCGAATTGCAAACTGGCAGGTACTTCCAGGTGAAGTGTACACGTATCATAACCACATCTACTTTGAGATTGGGGAAAGCGGTCGGAACCACAGGAGGAGAAGGGAGATAGGACTGCGACATATCCTGTGTAAAGAAAAGTTAGCCCGGAGGCTTACAGGGCATTTTGGAGGCGAGACCGCGGGAGTCACCCCGGATTATTTCATTGCCTCTATAAACAAGATAAACAAGGAGTGCACAGTGCGGGTCAGGAAGGAGCAAAGATTAATGCCACTTTGGTGGAATGAAGAAATATCCAGCAAAAGAAGCGAATGCCTGAAATGGCGACGCAAATGGACTAGATCAAATGCAAACCAACGAGGGAGACTGTCACCTGGCGTCGAAGAATTGAGTTATAAACAAGCAAAGAAAGAACTTAAAAAGTTAATTATAAGCGCAAAGAGGAATCCATGGAACACGATAAGGCAGGAACTAGATAACGATATATGGGGAGATGGTTTCAGAATTGTAATGAGAAATTTTCCACTGAAGAAGGATACCCTCAGGAAAAGCAATAACATAGTACGTGAAGTGGTTCCCATCACAAAGGACGAGTTGGGGTGGGCTGTGCGCAAAATGAAGATGGGCAAAGCCCCAGGTCCGGATAATGTGACCGCTGAAGCAATACGAATCATAATGGAAACTGTCCCGGATGTCCTGCTGGCGGTCTTGAATTGCCTCCTGGAACAGCAACGGTTCCCCGTGCACTGGAAGGTAGCAAATGTGGTTCTTCTGTGGAAGGGCAAGTCAGTGGATACATCTTCGTCATTCAGACCGATATGCTTGCTGAGTTCATTGGGAAAACTTTATGAACGGATAATTAAGTGCAGGATTGAGGATGAATTTTACAGGAGTGGCGGCTTATCCCGGAGGCAGTATGGTTTTGTGCGGGGGAGGTCGACTGTGCATGCTATAGGGGCAGTGGCAGAGAGAGCCAGGAAGTCTGACAAAAAATGGGTAATATTGATAGCCTTGGACATCAGGAACGCTTTCAATTCTGCGTCTTGGGCTAGGATTCTGAACGAAATGAAAAGAAGAAACATAGCCCCATACATTATTAACATCATAGAAGACTATTTTAGCGATAAGAAAATAATGGTGGATTCCAAGAATGGGATACAGGTAAACGGTGGTGTTCCACAAGGATCAGTCTTGGGACCCACTCTGTGGAATGTGCTCTATGATGGTGTTCTTGGTTTGGATACGGTGGATGGGGTTACTCTGGTGGCATACGCCGACGACTTGGCGGTCATAGTTGAGGCTCAAGATGTCAGAGAACTCAAGTTCAAAGCAAGTGAGACTTTGGAGGCGATCGCGGAATGGATGAATGCGAACAATCTCAGTATAGCGGAGCAAAAGTCCGAAGCGATTATCCTTAGGGGTCCGCGTAGGAGAGCAAAAATAAATTTTGAGATATTAGGAACAAACACCCACCTAAAATTAGAAATGAAATACCTGGGAGTGGTATTAGATAATAAACTAACCTTCGGCCCGCACGTACGGTATGTCAGGGAAAGAGCGGAGGCCACTTTGAGCGCTCTTACAAGGATCATGCCCAATGTGGGAGGACCCAGTACTAGGGGGCGAGAGCTATTGTATGGCGTGGTGCAATCGCAAATGCTCTATGAGATACCGGTCTGGTCGTTCGTGATGGACCTCCAAAAATACAGAGACATCCTGATGAAGTTACAAAGAAGAGCCCTCCTAAGAGTGATCGGCGGCTATCGAACAGTCTCCACCGACGCGGTACTGGTGATAGCCGGCGTACCTCCGTTTTATTTGCTGGCAGAGGAGCAAGTCCGTATCTTTCGGACCAAGACCAAGAGCGAGTGCCTAACGGATACCAAGGCAAAGGAAAGGGAGGTCACACTGAGGAAATGGCAGAGTGCGTGGAAACAGCTACACACTTCCGCTGGATGGACCAAAGCCCTGATCCCGGACATCATTAGATGGGTAAACTGCGGTTTTAGAACAACGGACTACTACCTGACCCAGTTTTTGACTGGCCACGGACATTTCAGGTCATATTTAAAACGTTTCCATCTCTCAGAAGATGACCAGTGCATGGACTGTGGGATGGAAGACACACCAGAGCACGCGATTCTGGAATGTACTAGGTGGAGTGATGATAGGTCTGCGCTGGAAAGGGACCTAGACCAAAGGCTTAATCGAGATGGCGTTGTTGGGGCGATGTTGGAGAGCGAGGGAAGCTGGCAAAAGATACGCAGTTTTGTTGCGGAGGTGTTGTCGGCGCGGGAAAGGGAAGAAAGGGCGAGAAAGAGTGGTGGTTGATAGTATGAAGGAAAAGAGGCCGTCTGTGTGGTCTGAAGGATATGCCGTAAATGGTGGTTCCGGACACGCAGCATGTAGAAGAGAGAGGTGTTTTAGTGGGTAGACCGGATCTGCACACCCCATCCGGGGGTCCCACACTGCTACAATGCGCTCGACCCAAGCATGTAGTGTCCATAAAGGATTTCACCTCACAAAAAAAAAAAAAATCAAGTAAAATTAGGTTGTCTTTCGTGAATTTTAATGAAATGTAAATTTGAGATATTTAAATATAAATTTTAATTATTTTTGTAAGATTTAAATTAATTTTGAGTTACTTTTTAGAAATTATGACGTTTTATCTTTTGCAAATTTTACAAATTATATAAACTTATAAATTAAGACAAATAAAATGAAAATAGTAAAAATATAACTTTTCTATATCTTGTTTTGTCATTAGGCGACATTTACATGTACTGCGAGATTTAATACTTATTACTACTTATTAGTTCTCATCTACAGTATGTTTATTATTGATGTTCAATGGTTAAGCCAAAATAGTGAAAATATAACTTTTCTATTAAATGTGTAATATTTCGCTTCTTCTTCTTCTCTGTTTTGGGTTGGACGCCACCACGTCCAGGCACTTGAGCACACTGCTCTTTGTACTATCCCCAATAGATCTCTCAATTCCACTCTGTTAGTCTTGTGTCCTCGATAAAAGCCACTATCCTCCTCAGGGGAAGATTGAGTACACTCGAAGGATCCAATAGATCCCTCCCGAAATATTTCTGTCTGAGTTCCTTCAGTTCCTCACACGTGCATATTACATGAAGGCTAGTTTCCTCCTGTTTTTCACATCTCCTACACCAGGGCTCGCTAACCAAGCCCATGGTGTACAATATGGTGAAGAATATGATGTTACAGAACTAGAAGAAGCAAGTATCATGTAAATAATTAAATTAAAAACTAAAGCAGAAATACTAGGATTTGGACTCCAAGGATGGAAACTGCTCCAGGGACACATATTTCTGTGTATCGTAATCGTCAGAAAGAACTATCGCAGTATTTTCAACCGGCGAGAATCTTTCAAACTGCAATAATGTCAACGATTTGATGTTGGCATTAGGTCACTAACACCATCCCGAAGAATGGCG
Organism: Melolontha melolontha; assembly: GCA_935421215.2. NCBI lineage: Eukaryota > Metazoa > Arthropoda > Insecta > Coleoptera > Scarabaeidae > Melolontha > Melolontha melolontha. The sequence goes on along the minus strand of OW285242.1, from coordinate 74,985,484 downwards.
TTTTTTAAAGATGCTTCGAAATTGAGTTTGAGAGCTGTCGTTTATTCATCCATCCCCAGTGGCCACTCCATCCACTTAAAAGAAACGTATGACTTTTCTTGTAGACAAAATAATTACTAAATGTACAATTGGTATATTAGCGCAGACGTCAAAGTTGTAGCAATTCTACTCGGTTTACAACTAGGATATACAAAGAATTGCTGTTTGTGAGTGTGACGTAGAAATTTCTACTACATTGTTAAAGACTGGCCAGTCGGGACTCAGTATATTCCTGGACAAAAGAATATACTTCATAAATCACTAGCTGAACCTGATAAAATATTTCTGCCGCCATTAAACATAAAATTAGGTTTGATGAAAAATTTCGTGAAAGCAATGGATAAAGATGGCCATGGACTCCAATACTTTAAACAAAAATTGCCCAAAATCTTAGATGCAGAACGTCAATAGGAAATTTTTGTAGGACCCCAAATTAAACTTGTAAGACAAAATAAAAAATTTGAAATAGTGACTTGAAGCGTGTTGCTTGCAATGCTTTTAAAAATATGACCCACAATTTTCTAGGAAACAATAATTTCTGACAATTACATAGCACTTGTGAATGAAGTTCTTAGAAGTTTCCATAAAGTGGGCTGTTGCATGAGCCTTAAAATATATTTTTTGCACTAGCATTTCTTTGCCTCGAACCTTGGCGGCGTGAGTGATGGACACAGTGAAAGGTGTTATCAAGACATTTCTGTTATTGAAAAGCGTTATCAGGGCAAGGGTAACAGTGAAATTCTTGCTGATTATTGTTGGATATTGATATCAGAAAGTGCCGAAGAACAATATAAAAGAAAAGTAAAAAGAAAAACATTTTTAACAGAACGATACCATACAACTCCATACAATGTACATACATAATTAATATTATTTTATTTACTTGTCAATATTTTTTTCCAAAACCTGACGTGCCAGGATAAATTTGTTGTTCATTTATTTTGGCACGTCAGGTTTTGAACCAGTGTTATTTGTCAATATTCTCTCTTCTTTTAATTTTGATTAACATATTTCGCTCTATTAATAATGATTGTAATTATACTAAAGCTTTTTTAAATGTATAAAATATTACTCGAAGCACTGTATTGTACGACACTGACTTTATTTCATGTATGAATAAATGAAAAATAACGCATATGACAAAGAAAATGTGAGCTTTACAAGATCGATTGTCACTGACTAATAAACTTCCACACGCCTCGTCATGAAATATCATTTTATATAAATTTTTATACTCGCCAATTTGCTCTACTTCACACGTTATTAATTACGAAACTGAAAATAAATGCTAGTTTCATCCTAGTGATTAGTATATTATAGAATAATTAATATACTTTGCGAACGTAAGACAGATAGTTGTTTTTATACTTTCAACGAATACTCTGGCAATTTTATTTTTCCGATATAAGCAAACTACAATTTACAATACCATTTTTTTTGTTACATTTAAAAGGAAATAAAATTATATGTTTCGTTACATAAATGATAAAAATCTCCTTGAAAATATATTTTACAGCTGAGAAGCTTAAGTTTTACAGTAAAAGAAAGAAAAATATCGTATGTCGAATAGTAAAATATGAAGTTTACAAGGTAAATTCCTCGCAGAAAATTGAACGTTGCAAATGATAAACTATTTTACGTTTTACCGTAAAATAACATTTTGAATAGATTACACAGGTCTACAAAATTAAACTTTTTGACAGATGTTTTTATTTTGAAAACTGATTTTATATAATTTTGGTAGGCTGATTTCAAAAATTCTATGCATTTATTTGTATCAAGTAAGGTTTTTTGCAAATATTAAATGGAAAAAAAACGATATTTCTAAAAAAAATTATTTGTTTATTGAGTAAAAAGGTGGAATACAAGTTAAAAAAGTGGAAAAAAATACTTTACTCAGTCTTTTTTAAGTGAAATCTTTGTCTTTTTGCCAGAAAGCTGCGTTGTCCGGACATTCGGTTGTATGTTTTTAAGAGCATATCCCGTTTTAACATCCAGCAGTAGACCGCCATCATCGTTATGCTCTATCTGCCTTGGTATCGCCGTTCCATTTCCTTAATGTCTTGGTGAAACCTCTCTCCCTGTTCTTGGCTAACTGCTCCAAGATTTTCAGGAAAATAGTTCAAGTGTGAAAACAGGAAATGCACTTTCAAACTCATATTACAACCTATAACGATGAAAGTGTTGTAACATATTTTGAACAATATTTTCGTAGTTTTCGTCCTTAGAGTTCCCAAGAAACTTATCAATTACTTCTTTAAATGAAACCCAGGCGTTTTTCTCGACATTGGTCATTGTGTTTTGAAAATCCTTGTCTTTGCATAATGTTCTTATCTGCGGCCCAACAAAAATACCTTCTTTTAACTTGGCATCGGATAAGGCTGGAAATGTCTCGCACAAATATTTAACACACTGTCCATTTTTGTCTAGGGCTTTAACAAACTGCTTCATCAAGCCAAGTTTGATATGGAGAGGAGGCAGTAAAACTTTTTTGGGGTCAACCAAGCTATCTCTTAATACATTTTTGCTACCAGGTGTAAGGCTTGTTCTAGAGGGCCATTCTATTTGAGTCCAATGTCTATCCCTTGCTCGACTATCCCACTCACAAATAAAGCATGGAAATTTTGTAGAACCTCCTTGTTGTCCTAGTAGCATGCACAGCACTTTAAGGTCACCACAAAGCATCCACTGATGTTCTTGGTAGTTTATTTTCTTTAAAAGAAGTTCAAAATTTTCATACGTTTCTATTAAATGTACCGAATGGGCAACGGGAACCGAGGCCAGCTCGTTACCATTGTGCAATAAAACGCCTTTTAAACTACGCTTACTTGAGTCAATAAACAGGCGCCATTCTTCTTTTACATACGGCACATTTTCTAATTTTGAAATTAAGTCAGGAATATTGTTGCAATACACTAGCGGTCCGTCTTGAGTAAAATATTGACATAACTCTTTTTCGCGATCCCGGTAAAAGCTTGATGTGACGCCAGGTGCCAGTAAATGTTTCTCACGAAGTCAGGAGGCTAACAATTCGGATGCATCCTTTGGAAGGTGCAAATCTCTAATTAAATAATTTAGTTCGCTCTGGTTAAACACTTCGGGCTCTCTGAAATCTGGTGTGAAATCTGAGTCATCTGGGTCGCAATTAGATTCTTCTGATTCTGACGATATGACGTTTTCTAGTGCTAGTAGGTATCGGTGCATCTGGTTCATGAGGAACTGGTCGAATAGCAGAGTCAAGATTGGGATACAAAATTGGTTTCTTATTTTTTCTGTTGAATCCTTGAACATTACACGAACAAAAATAACAATCATCACTGTGATTTATAGGCTCTCGCCATACCATAAGAACACCAAAGCTTAAACATTTCTTCCTACCTTTTTGCCAGTTTCTTAATGCTTCGACGCAAACGGAACAAACAGTATGAGGAGCCCAGGACTTGTCTCGGTCGCCAATTTTTACACCAAAATAAGCGTGGTATACATTTTTCACAAACGAAGTTATAGTTTGCCTCTGCTTTACTACGACATAATTACCACAGATATAACAAAAGTTATTCGGATTGTTCACACAATGTCTTCTTTCCATATTTATACGTTCTAGAACACTTAAAATACGCAACAACGAAGACAACAAGCGCGCGGACACAGTAGCACGACGACTAACACAACCAAACTGCACATAAGCAGGTTTCAACGTTGTATTGACGCTTCTGCACCGACTCTGTTGCTTTGCTGAGAAATCTAATATTAACCAGTGTTGCCAAATCACATTTAATTTCATAAAAATCAATTCATTTAAAAATCATGCCTAACATGGAACAAACATATTCTTGTCATAGGTATGTATATTAATAAATTAACATTTTTAAGATATAGAGCGCTCTAAAAAAATTTTACGTGATAGAACAAAAATATGGCGTTTTTTGGAATAAGGGCCCCCAAACATATACAAATTAGCAAACAGCTTTCAAACATCTAAATCACTGTAGACCTGTGTTATTAATTATATTTGTAAATTTGCTCTCAATCACATGTTAATCATTTCCAAAACTGAAAAGTCGTTAATTTTGTCCCGGTGATATAATTTTAAACCGCTAGAATTAGCTTTTGAATTTTACAGTGTACTAATAATAATACTAAACCTGTTAAAATTTCTTAATTTAGCAATTTATTTAATAACAATATATTTTATCTTGTGTACAATTTTTCTCGCTTACTAGGACACAATATGTTATTTTTGCTGTATTTATTCCTGTATTATGCATAGTGCACTGAAATACTAATTTTCGCTTATCAATAAATGTTGCAATAATATTTCGTAAGTATGCAAACCTCTGCTAGAATAATTTGTCATAATACCTAGTACAATATGTGTTGTACCGCTTCAAACATTTTTCTAAGTATATTATTATGCGGTTTCAATAGCCGGCTGGTTAATCACTAATTTAATCATCAAACTTGTAGTTAACTTCTATTTATAAAAGTATAATGTAGTGAGTACAAATATGAATGCGCTAATTTGTAACTCTTCAATTCTTCATAATTACCAGTATTTATAGATTAAATACACACACGTATATGTAAACGGTAAAAGATATAAAAATTCAGTTTGCTCCAACTACCGGTTTTGTTACGATACGCGTATCGTTTGGTAATCATTTTGTGCGCATGTGTTAGTTTTGCGCTGCTTTTGGACCAATGATAATTGTAAAGAAGTTGAAACGTATTTCTGATCGTTTGGTTATCATCAATCTATTTTGAAGTACTGCCAACAGTAATTACAAATGAAACAGATATGTATTACGCAAATCTGCATCTGTACACCATGTGTACAGATACAGACTTGTGTAATGAATATCTGTTTCATTTGTAACAAATGCGTAATGCGTGCTTAACGTATTGATGTACTCAAATTTCTTTTGTATATTTGCTGCCATCTGGCATTATGTTAATGGACTTACATTTTCTCTTCTGTACCGGCATAGCTAGACGAGAGAAAATCGCTACTTTCGGCATAGTCTCTTTTGTCCGGCAGATGTCACCAGACTTATCTGGTACCACTTGATAGGACACAATTTGCTATAACTATTCGGCGTTCCATTAAACTTTACTTTACTAGCCAAACTGACGAAGTCTATTGTTGCGACAGAAACACGTGTTAGCAGAAGTAAATTTTGGAAAATACAAGGTGTATGTCCATGTGTACAGATACAGATTTGTGGAATGCATATCTGTTTTATTTGTAACAAATGCGTAATGCGTGCTTAACGTATTGATGTACTCAAATTTCTTTGTTATGCCAACAGTAATAATTGAAATAATCAACTTTGCTCTGTTCTATGATTTTGTGTAATATTGCTATTGCCAACTGCAGTTCTCACCGGATGAAATTATGTAATGCGCATGTCAGTGCAAACGGTACATGCTTCAGTCTGTGAACTGTTTTGACCGTCCCGTGACTGGTTTGTGTACGATGAAAATTTAGTTGGAACACTTTTGGTACAGTCAATGTACGGTCATAAATGAAGTTGGAACGGTTTTTCTGCAGTGCGCATGTACCGCACCATCACTGTACGGTTTTCTTAGCGAGTAATTGTACATTAATAAATCGAATTCTATTCTATATATAAAAAATTACTCTAGATAAGATGTATGCTGGAACCGTTTCATGTTTTGTTTGTCTTCATAAATGGAAACATGAATGTAGAATCATTCCTAGAGTTAATTTGGAGAACAAGCTATTACATACGAGGGCGGATTGACATACCAGGTGTCTCAATAGTGCGATATCGATCGATACCTCGATACCGTTTGAAGGTACAAAAAAAATTTTCAAACAAATGTTGTTTAATTCTTAAAGGGGTATAGCCTTATAATACTTTCGTCTATACCAATTGTCTATACCTAACCGTAACAGTTTTTTAAATTTTTAACATTTTCTCTAATAAATGTCATGTGCAGGTATAGCAAACGCCAATTAAGTTGGCGCGAGGAGGGGGTGCGCAGAAGCTGTTTTTAAAAACGTCCACCCCCACTACTCAAGTAATTATCAGAATACATTTGTCATTGACGTTTGACAGAACATATTTTGTAATGTCTTTGCTAGGGGATCATACACGCTCAGAGGTTAGAATTGTCTGACATTTGATGTAAAACCAAATACAAATCTCCCCACTACTTCTCATCCTGCGCGAACTTACCCCTTCTCGCGCCAACTTAATTGGCGTTTGCTATACTATTTTATGTCAAATATTATATGTCAAATCATTTTAAATTTTATTAAACGTCAAACATATTTTTACGATGGCACGAAAGCTAACCGCAACTGATAAAGTTCGTATATTAATTAAATTACAAGAAGGGTACAGTATTAGGAAAGTTGCGCAGCAAATGCAGTTAAATAAAACCACCGTGATGAAGGTTAAGAAAAGATGGGAGACTGATGAGAGCATAGTCAGAAAGCCGGATACTGGCTTAAAAGAATTTCGACTGAACAGCAGAACCATAATCTAGTTCAACATCTCCGAGAACATCCTTTCGATTCAGTGAAAGTAGCAGTTGCGGAGACCATTTTTCCTGGTTTACGTAGAACTGCAAGCAGGAGAATAAGAGATAGCGACATATGGTCGCGTGTTGCAGCCAAAAAAATTCAGGTTAGTGAAGAAAGGAAGCAAGCCAGGCTTTTGTTCGCATTAAATCATTTCAATCCACAACAAGTAATGGTTCTGTTCGTGTCTACAGACCTGGCGGTACAAGATACGACGAGCAATATATAGATAATTCAGATCGGCAAGGAAGATTCTCTATAAATATTTGGGGATGGATAAGTTACCACAATGTTGGAATGTGTAATAGAATAAATGGGAGATTTAATTCCCAGAATTATATTCATATTTTGGAAAATCTTATGTTACCATCAGTCCAACATGTGTATCCTGAAAACATTTTTATATATCAGCATGACAATTGCCCAGTTCATAGTGCAAACATAGTGTCGCGATGGATGGAATTTAGTTATTTTTCGTATTCCTTAATTCAATTTTAAATTTAAATTTAACTTATTATTATACTTTTAACTTATATTTCTTAACTCAAACAATAATAAAGTAAATATATTCCAGTATGGTCTGACATTTGATTTTATTATGACAAGTAGCTTAAGCTGAAGCTCGTCTTACAATAATAATATATCAAATTTATGACATATATGAAATTTAAGGTTGTACTACATTTATCTGGCCATGACTGTACATATGATTAAGTATAAAGGAACAGTGAATATTTTTATTGGCAAGTTTGCTATACGTAAGTTCTCACAAATGACATCCCTTCTACTAACGTATGGTCCCAAAATTTTCGGAAAAATTTTAGATAATTTGTAGTTGTACTAAATGACGTATGGTTAAATAGTCGCTGGAAGCCATACGGTCGTATGTCACAATTAGCTTGCTTTAATTATGACAGTTTAGTTTTTGTGATCTGCTTCAGTAAAATGTCTTATAGACTAGATATTCGTAAAAGAATTTATTTACAATCTAGTTGGGCGGATACCCAAGCGTGGTGTTGTTGCCATTTATCGTGAACAAGATATTTCTTTATCAATAATTTATCAAACAGGGAACAGGGAATAATTTGCCCAAAATTGGTCGACCAAGAATTTTGAGCCAAGTAAGGAAACAAAGAATGCTCGAAGCCGTTAAGGAACAAAGTTGTAGTTTCACAGCAAAAAATTGATCGAATATTTGGCGTTTCAAAGACCACTGTTTTTCGAACAATTTCCCGAAATAACGTGGTGCTTCGAAAACTAAGAAAAGTACCAAAATATACCGCGGCCCAGTTATAAAGAATACGCATACGTTGTCGTGCGCTAAGGCGCGTCCATTTTGTCAACAAACTGATTGTAATTGATGATGAGAAATATTTCACCTTATCAAATTGCGTTATGAAGAGAAACGACGGTATTTATACCGACGACATAGAAAACACACCAGACAATGTCAAATTCAAAGATAAATCCAAATTTGAGGACAAAATTTCAATGTGGTGTGCCATTTCTACGGCCGAATTTAAAGCTTTAACTGCACAACTTTACATTCAAAGATACCTTTCTAAAATGCTTCAGTTTTTAAATACACCTCGTGGCAATTATAATATCATGTTTTGGCCTGATCTAGCTTCATGTCATTATGCTAGAGTTAATTAAGAATTAAGAAATACTGAAAAAACAAGTCTATCACCGGTAGGAAACGCACAGGCGACGTTTCGTTCTAGTTGGAACTTTTCAATGTACGGCATTCCCTCGATGACGGACATTGCTTTTTCATTTCTATACTTTCTGTATATATAGTTAACATTTAACCGGTGATAGACTTGTTTTTTCAGTATTTCTTAATTCTTAATTAACCTAATCACCAGGAAGTTCGTTGTCGCGAAAGGGTGTGTTCTGCATACTAGTACAAACTTAGTTTGTCGGACTGTAGTTTCGAACACATTAAATAAGTCGACATTTACATGTAAGAATGTGATTTAATATTCATTAATTCTCACTTGCAGTAAATTCCAAATGTATGCTAGAGTTACTAAAGACCGGTATAACGCTAACAACATAAACTATGTTCTTAAATTAGACAATCCTCCCAATGTACATCAGGCTCGGCCAATAGAAGAATTTTGGTCAATATTGACCAGAAAAGTATATGAAAATGGAAGGGATGCTGCAAATGAAGACCAATTACGACGTCTAATTTTTCAAAAACTGGGAGAAATTGATCCTGCTGTTGTCCAGAGGACGATCTGAAGACTTGAATCAAATGTTATCAGAAGATCTTTCATATCATTTTTTTTGTTATATTATTAATTTTGAGAGGACGGTTTCGTTAAAACTATCTTATAATAAATGCGTAATTACTTAAATGAGATTTTTAAGTAGTATTCACTACTGCAATTTATCGAACGTTAGTTCACATATTTATATTTATTTATTTATATTTGAACCAAAGTCTAGTTATTGAAAAAACAATATATTTTTCCACACAAAATGTGCAAGAAATAAGTGTAAATTCATAAAATTTTACAGTTCAACAATATAAATAATTGTTAGAAATGGGCGTATATAAATTTGAAATTTATCACGACATGCATCATCCATATGTTTGGCGACGTGTTGAGGAGGCCGACCGATCAATATGTTATTAAGGCAGTTAAATATGATAGTGGAATTTTTATTATTTGTGAGTATTTTGGGAATAGTCGCAGTCAGAAAATAATTTAAGTTTTTGAAAAAATAACGAAAGATATCAATCACAATTATGACACAGTGGAATTGAAAATAATTAAAGCAAGAATTCCGAACATGCTAACAAAATCAAAAATAACTTTTTTTATGATTTACACACATTAACACCTACTTACAAATGATACAAATGTGCACATACGGTATTAGGTTGGAAGGACTTTATTTGTTTCGTTCTTTTTTGTTTTCCCGTTTAATTTTTGGATTACGTTTGTTCGGATGATTCGATAATTCAAATATTTTTAAAATTCTTGATAAGTACTATTACTATGTAAAAATAGCACATCGATGTTAAATAACATCAAGTGTAAATATATATATATATATATATATATATATATATATATATATATATATATATATATATAATCTAAAACCCCCTTCTACCTTTAATGGTGTAGGGTATAGTGTCTAATTTTTAACAAATTTTCTAAACTCTTTTCTATTTCAAGCCATCACAGGAGCCTCCTTCCAGGTTTTGCCTCTGTCCGTCAGTATTTTAGCTACCATCTTATTCCATGTCTTTCTTGGCCTACCTCTTTTCCTCTTTTTGTGTTCTTCTGTATTTTGGCTTGCCATATTTTTTTAACTAGTCTTTCTTCGTTCATTCTCTGTAGATGTCCCCACCAAGATAATTGTCTGTCTTCTATTAATCTATGTATGGACTGTATGTCAAGGTCTCTTCTTATATCTACACTTTTAATCCTATCTTTCTTTGACACTCCTCGTACTCTTCTCAAAAACCTAATTTCTACTGCTTGTATTCTACTCCTTTATTGTTCTGTTAGTGCCCAAGATTCGCAGCCAAAAGTCAACACTGGTCTGTATATTGTTTTAAAAATCTTTAGTTTTGTCTGTTTCGATATTTCTCTTTTGTTTATAAACTTAGAGTTCATTGCATAATATAGTTTATTGGCTTTTGGTACTCTATCATTAATATCTATCTCCTGTGTGCCTATCCTCTCTATGGTTACTCCTAGGTATTCGAAATGATCTACCTGTTCTATTTTCTTTCCATCTAGTTCTATATTAAGATTTTCTCTGTTCGCTCCAATCATCATTACTTTCGTCTTCGTTTTATTAATTCTCATTCCACTTTCCTTCATTATTCTATTCCAGACATTTAAGTTTATTTGTAGGTCCTTTTCGTTTTTAGCCAATATCACGACATCATCTGCAAATGCTCCTTCGGTTATTCGTACCTTTTGCAGTCGTAAATAACCTACATCCAGTTTTTTTGTTATTGGTTTGCATCTCTTAATTATCTCATCCATGAACACTATGAACAGCAACGGACTTAAACTTCCTCCTTGTCTCAATCCTATAGTTGTCGTGAATGTTTCTGATATCATATTGTTTTTTATAATTGCATTTATGTTATTTTGATATATCTTTTGTGTCAATCTTAAAATTTTTCCACTGATACCTCTTTCGCTTAATACTTTCCATAGTTCCTGTCGTGGAACCGTGTCAAATGCTTTCTCAAGGTCTATGAATGCCATATATATATTTAATTTCTGTTGAGTTGATTTTTTGATGATTTGTTTTATTGCAAACACATGATCTTGAGTGCTTCTTCCGCTTCTAAACCCACTTTGTGATTCCTCTAATGTTTTTTCTATTTTCGTTCTAATCCTTTTTTCTATTATTTTTTCCAATATTTTTACAGTTACGTTTAATAACGTAATACCTCGGTAGTTATTACACTCCTTCATATCTCCTTTTTTCCATATAGGTACAATCAACGCTTTCTTCCACTCCTTTGGTATATATTCTTCTGTCCATATCCTGTTATAGATGTATAACAACATATCTTTGCCTTTATGTCCTACATTCTTAATCATTTCTGACGTTATCTTATCCGAGCCTGCTGCTTTTCCATTACTCAGTTCTTGGATTACTTCTTCCAATTCTCGTTTGCTTATTTCCTCCTCTGTATCTTCTTCTACTTCCTGGTCTTGCTCAGGTTCTTTGGTATGTTGTCTGTCGTTCAATAGCTCCCGGTAATGTTCTCTCCATCTCTCCATAATTTCCTTTTCCTGCGTTAGTATTTCACCGTTTTTGTTTTTAATTAACTGCATATTTTGTTTCTTTTCTGTCCTTAATGTTTTTAGTGCTCTATAGAATAGTTTCTGGTTTCCCGTGCAATCTCTTTCTATTTTTTCCCCAAGCTTTTCCCACTGGTTCTTTTTAGATTCTGTTATTAGGTTCTTAGTTCTTTCTCTTTCTTTCTTATATGCATTATATTGACTTTCCGTTTTATTTGCTAAGTAGTTTTTCCATGTTTTTTTCTTGATTCGTATTTGATTTTTAATCTCTTCTGTCCACCACGGTGTTTGTTTTCTATTGTTGTTGTAATTTACTCCACATATCTCTCTTGCCACATATCTCTCTTGCCAAGTGTAAATATAATTATATAAAAATGTTAAGAACATATTTGTATATGTAAACATGGAGATACACAACGCATATTTAAGCAATGATTACTTCTATGAGGGATGTCTTTTTAGTGTTGCATACAGTTTCATAGAAGGTGCTAGTAATAAAACGTCAGATCTGAAAATTAATCTCTATCTTTCGTTAACCGAAATTTTAAGTTTCATCAAGATACGGCAAGTGATTTAGTCATAATGATTTTTTAAAGTTTATAAGTTGGCCGAAAAATCGAACTGAGTTGAATAAATTTTCGCGCAATAGCTTTTTACAACTTTCGGAGAGGATTAACTCAACGACAATGTCTTGCTGAGTTGGTTTCTGTTTTTAAACACATCAATCGACAATTTCACGTTGTTACTGTGAATTCCAACGTGGACCCACCAGTGTCAGCAACGATCCCAGGACTAGTCTGCCAAGAACAGAAGAATATCGATGTGCGCGGCCTAATTAAGGAAGATAGATGTGTGACATATCGTGAAATTGAGACATCCATTGGTATTTCAAAGACCTCAATCTAAAGGAGCACATGATGAATTGGGTGAAAAAGTTATTTTTCTGTGGATTCTGCATATTTTAACCGAAGAGCAAAAATTGTCGAAAAGCGTTAATTGGTGCCGAAAAACTTTGAGCCGGTTCAATAAAGGAAACTCATAAAACGTCTATAGCATCGATGAATCATGGATTTATTCACATGAACACGAAACAAATCCGCTATTTGGATGTTTCAAGATTAAGAGAATCCGACGAAACGTATCTGTTTGCAAAGTGTGTCGAAAAATATGATCTCAACGATTGTCTCAGAATCAGGTCATGTAGCTACAATTCTTTTGCATAATCGAAAAACGGTTAATGCGGATTGGTACACAACCATTTGTTTGCCAGAACCAATCGCCGTGCTTCGAAAAACCAACCCACAACGGCGAGTCATCCTGCATCGTGACAATGCGAGTTCGCACATAGCTGCTCGAGAGACAATTGAGTTTTTGGAATAGCAAAATATGGAATTATTATATCATCCTCCGTATAGTGTCAACCTAAGTCCCAACGATTTTTTTAGGTTCTGAAAGATCAATAATGGAATGCGTGGTCGATGTCGATGACAACTTTGACTGTCCCGACTGAAATAACCGCGTCAACAATTGGTTTGAAGGAATTTTTGTCAAAAGTATTTTGAAAAACAATAAAGCACTTTGAGTCAATTCACTTTTTGATTTTATTGCTATATACAACAATAAAAAGACATCCCTCGTATGTACAGACACGTGGAGAAGTACTTATTGCAAGTCGCTACCGTTAAATACAATAACACAATCTTGCTTGTCAAATATCAAGAGGAAACGTATCGATACATCTGACTACTAAGAAAGGCACGCCGGCAAAGGCGCGCACTTTCCTCCTTAGTAATGGCTTGGTTATTTGTAAAAAGCGGTTGCCAGCGTGCGTCTTTTGGTCATCAGATGTCCCGAGACATTTTCTCCTAACATTTGACGTGTAAGATTGTATAATTATACTTAGCGACAGCGACTGACATTAAGTACATCCCCGTGTGCACTGGCGAGATATAAGAAATCATATGAGTGTCTGTCCTCTCATCTAGGGTTGAACATTTGTATCAGAATAATTGAAACATACATGAGTAGGTAAACCCCACCAGTTTTGTATAATACAAAGGTATTTTTAATAATATAAAATATTATTAAAAATCTGGTGTGAAGAACTGGTGTGGGGAGGTATATGTTCGGACACGTTCACAAAAATATTAATAGTGAACCTATATTTCTGTTGTTCACACCAGATTTTTAATAATATTTTATATTATTAAAAATACCTTTGTATTATACAAAACTGGTGGTGTTTACCTACTCATGTATGTTTCAATTATTCTGATACATTACACATGCGGTTAGTCCGTAGTATGAGTCTTCACTCATACACAAACAAAATGCAGTTTCTAGAGAGATGGCTGTGCCACCTTTGGAAGGGGCCACATTGGTTACGTGGACGGGGAGAGGTACTTCGGCTGTCTGACAACAGGCAGCGCTGAATTTACTTCTACGCTCGGTCTGAATAATTTCTGTGATGTGGCGATGTGGTTCTTTTTTGTGAATGTGTCTCAGGATATCCTTTCTCCAGCAAGGGCGTACCGATGAGCCTGTAGAAAGGCGAAATACGTATCTACGTCTCTGGGGAGGGATATGTTCGGACACGTTCACAAAAATATTAATAGTGAACCTGTATTTGTGTTCTTCACACCAGATTTTTAATAATATTTTATATTATTAAAAATACCTTTGTATTGAACATTTGTCCTTTAGCCCCTTTGTCGCTTCTAAAGCCCCCGATGTCACAGGCTTTTGTGTTCTAATTGCGAAACGCTTTACTTTGTCATTTTGTTTACTCATAGGTCAGCCATTGAGTAGTCCCTGTAGGTCGTGAGATGGAGTTCTATTTGGTTCCACGTTGGAGGGTGTGGCGTTCTATGCGGAACGTAGTAGATCCCCCAGGCGTCTAACGCCACCTACGAACGCGGACGTCCCTCATGTCTCTGCGCGAGTCTCTCCACTGGGAGGTTAATTGAGACCGTAGCCCACCTCCACATACCCCGAGCCCATTTGCGAAGATGCTGTTCGAGGCTCTCCATTTTGAGGTCCGCCCTCAACTAAGTGTTTCATATATACCAGAGGGCTCCCATAATAATTCTCAATATTTTGTTCCGGAGGACCTCTAAGGTCTTCATGTGTGTTTTGGCGATAAAAAGAGCTTCCTCGCTCCAAGATATTTTTTCTTGATGGCTTCCATATGGGATCATGGGCGAGACATTTGGACTCATTGTTTTTGAGTCTCAATCTGTCAACCCAGTGTCCTATGCTATTGGTAGTTATGCCGTCCTTTTGTAAGTTGTATAGATTGCTGTATCATTAGCATAGCTTGCCATTTCGTCAGCCACCTCCCTCGGCATGTCTGCCATGTATAAAATAAACAGTTCCGGTGCCAAAAGGGACTCCTGTCCTTCGGACGCGACCCTTTTGCTTCACCCGGAAGGTTCTTCCGCTCAAATATGATCAGACCGACCAGCCTTTGGTTTATACCCGCCTTGAGCATTTTGTATATTAGGCCCCTGTGCCAGACTGAGTCAAACGGCGCTGCTAAGTCGAAGAAGACCAAGTGGTGCGTTCTGCTCGAACCCATCCCTTATGGCTTACGACAGACAAAAAGTTGGAAATCGCGTGCGTTGTGTATGTCCATGTATACATATACAGATAAGTTTTTAGCATTTCCGTATTCTTTTTTTAATTTTAAGACCGAAACGCTCGTGGAAACGCAAACCAAGAATTTGTAAAACTGTATATTTTTAAAGTAAACTGTAAATGCCAACGCCAATTCTAAAGTAACTGCTAAAACAAAGGGTAACGAAATACAAAGTATGTCGTTCATTGTTGGACAAACGCTAAGCCTTGCACTATAAATAGTGAAGTCGTAAGAGCAATAGTGATCAATCTGTAAGCAGATAATGTGCGGTCATTAAATTTTTAATAAAGACAGGGGCATACACCAAATTAAATCAAAGCGGCAACCAAATGAACCTCGTTCCATAAAGGTAAAAGTCGTACAATCAACGAGCAAGATTATGGTGACTATATTTTAGATTGTGTAACAGCATTTTACTGAATGTCTTCAAAAATGCAATATAACTGTCAACAGCAAATATCATGCTAAATATTGAAATTTATGTACAAGAGAAATGTAAAGAAAAATTAGAAGAATAGAAGTATATTTTGTTAAATGTCCATATCTTATCAGGTATTTAAATTTCCGTAAAAAATATACCCACTGGATTCCTCATTACCCTCAAACTGAAAGATGTCATTATACTCATTATTCTTAAACGGAAAAATGTATACACCGCTCGGACGCAAGTTAGACGTTATTTTAAGCGGAATTCGTATTGATACAATTAAAAAAAACAAAATTTAAAAGTAAATACTTTCCGAGTATATAAGCGCTAGCGAACAAACAACATGCAAGTGTAGTAATATTTCATAAAGTATACTCTATGATACCTATTCCTTCTGGTGGACGCCGAATTGTATGCAGTTTGTGTATATTATTATATATATATATATATATATATATATATATATATATATATATATATAAGTAGATTAAATTTTTTGGCGATTTAAGGTCGGGTTCACTTTGATATGTATATATTTAAAACAATCTTACATGTTTCGACACATAGTCTCTCTTTCTTTGATAAAGGCACTATGTACCGAAACATGTAAGAGTATTTTAAATATATACATGTCAAAGTAAAACAGACCTTAACTAATTTAATCTACTATAACATACAAAGGTCAAGAAATAATTATATATATATATATATATATATATATATATATATATATATATATATATATATACATATATATATATATATATATATATATATATACATATATATATATATATATATATACATATATATATATATATATATATATATATATAGTAGATTAAATTTGTCGGTGATTTAAGGTCTGCTTTACTTTGATATGTATATATTTAAAGTGTGTTTTTAAAATAAATTAAAAATATATATGGCAGTATATCAATGCCAAACTAAAACTGGATCAAATTATAATATTCAAAGATACATTCAAGTTTAATAATAATAATAATTCATGGTTCAGAACACTAGACAGCAAAACGTCAATTACGGGGGATTGGCAAGCCATGAGTTATTATTATGTCTGCGCACGTCGAGCGACTTAAGATTTTAAGCTGTCGGCATTCGCCTTGAGCGAGAAGGAAAACCACGAAAACCTACTCGAACAGCCCAGTCCGGGATCTAAATACGGAACTGCCAGCATGATAAGCCAGTATACAGATATTTAAATAACATATGATAGATAATTATATAATAACAACATATATTCATGACGGTAAATTGCAGATCGTTACATTATTAGGTTATAGTATATACTGCTTAGATGTTTTATATCACTTCTGTTGTTAATCGAATTTTTTTCTTGTTTAATATTAATCATTTCTTTAATTTCCCTTTTCATTGTGTGTTGTTCCTTATCGATTATCTGTGAGTTTTCAAAATCAAAATAGTGATCGCGTTGTAGTTTGTGTGTAAATAAAGCAGTTTTGCCTGTTTTGGAGTATTTGTTGGCTTGTAATCTTTTGTATAAATATTGTTTAGTTTGGGCTATGTAGTAACTATCGCGACATGGTATTTTCTAGATGACATGTGCTTCTGTTTTTTTTTTCTATTTTAAGTTTTAGTTTTGAAAATAGATGTTTATTAGTATTATTAGGTTTATATGTTGTAGCTATATCATATTTTTTTAAAGTATATTTAACTTTTCTGATAATTATGGAACATAAAGAATCGTGATACCTATATGTTGTTTCATTGTTTAAATTGTTATATATTATATAAAATATAAATTTATATTTTATATTCCTTGATAAAGGCATCATTTGCCGAAACATGTAGGGTTGTTTTAAATATATATATTTTAAAGTAAACAACAAATTGAATTTACTATATATATATATATATATATATATATATATATATATATATATATATATATATATATATACATATCGTTATGTCCAAATTTTAGTGTAGAGTGTAAAGTAAACTTCATTTCAAGTAACAAAGACGCAAAACATGTATATCCATTTTTATTTGTTTCAAAGTTACAGATCTATGAATGTGATTGTCAGATCATGAAAAAAAAATGTAATCCTAAAGTCAATACAAATTGATTTTATTTAAAAAAAAGTTTTACGATTCAATAACAGGCCTGTGATTGTTAACGTCGCATAATAAAATATTATTCTAAAATAAATAAACAAGTGTCGTAATGCATACAGTCATTTCTTGGAGATCTACAAAAAAGAGTACTGGAAATTGATTTATGATAAAGAAGGTTTTAATTGTTTCGTAAGTGCTGAACCATGAATATTATACAATAAAATTTTTTTAATAAAGGATTACATTACGTTTCAGTTCATACAACAGCTTATTAGTGAGTGGGCACGTTTTCTTTATTCAAAATGCTTTACCGATTTTCTTCTCAAGAGTATGCGCACATGCATTTTATGTATGGCTACTGTAACGGCAGTGCACGTCAAGCAGTTATTGAATACCGACATCGGTTTCCCGATAGGCGCATTCCTCATTACAGAACGTTTCTGGAAGTACATAGACAATTTCGGGAATGCGGACTGCGTGATTATCTTTTCGACCGAGGAGTAAATTTGCCAGAAAACTTAGAGGAAGAAGCAGTAGCTATTGTTACAAGGGATCCAACTCTCAGTGTACGTCGAATCGCTAGAAAACTAGGAGTGCCACGAACGAGTTTGGCGAATTTTAGAACGTGATGGCTTATATCCATATCACTATCGCAGGGGACACGGTTTGCTTGAGGCAGACCACTATGCTCGTCTAGTTTATTCTACCTGGATATTCAGTCAGTCACGGCTTAATTTCAATTTCGGCAGAGCAGTCCTCTGGACAGATGAACCTACGTTCACGAGAAGTGGTGTTACAAATCTGAGAAACCTGCACAGGTGGTCATCAAAAAATCCTATAGCTCTACGCCCATCTAAATTTCAACATCAATTTTCTATTAACGTTTGGGCGGCCCTAATCGATGACTTGTTGATTGGTCCTGTCGTTCTTCCTGGGAGTTTAAAAGCGGACAATTACCTTCAATTTCTTATTGACGAACTGCCAGGTCTTTTAGAGGATGTGTCACTGAATGTTCGGCGAGACATGTGGTTTATACCTTGTATACATGGATGGGGCACCACCACATTTAGGAATTGCTGTCCGAAATTGGGTTAACGTCAATTATGCAAGATGGATTGGTCGAGGTGGTCCTGTTGCATGGCCACCCAGATCACCCGATCTTAATCCCCTTGACTTTTATTTATGGGGGTACATGAAAAATTTAGTCTACGCGCAAGTTTCGAACACAAGAGAAGAGTTGATGGATCGTATTCACCTGGCTGCCGAGCAAATCCAACAAAGGATTAGTACTTCTTCTGTTGGCTTACGATCACAAGCTTGCATTCAACAAGGAGGTGGACATTTCGAAAATATTATTAATTGAACTTTTTTTAAATAAAATCAGTTTTTATTGACTTTAGGATTACATTTTTTTTTCATGATCTGACAATCACATTCATAGATCTGTAACTTTAAAACAAATAAAAATGGATAGGTATACAAGTTTTGCGTTTTTGTTACTTGAAATGAAATCTACTTTACAGTCTTTACACTCCTAAAATTTGAACATAACGATACGGGACACATGTATATATGAATTAATTAAATGCTTTCTACATTTTACAACGCTAATTCGAATTTTTCCTTGAAAAAAAAATATATAGTATGTATATAAATACTAATAGTTAACTCTTTACATATGTATTTTAAATATTTAGTTTTTAAATAAAAACGGTATTTTTAAAACCTCAATATAAAGTATAAGAACTCTGAAAAAAAAACAAGATGGAGTATATGTTAAAAACTTGCTTCATATTATAGAATGCCCAATGCAAATGAATATTATATCTTTAAATTTGGTGAATAGTGAATATTTTTCAATATATGCCTGGTTTATTAGTGATTTTCAAAAATAATAAATCGTTAACTAAAAAAATTCACAAACAAATTTGCGAAAACTGAAAATTAATATTTAATTGTTTAAGAAATCATATTATGCTTACCAAACGATAGCGCATATATATGCATGTATCTGAACTTTCAGGAACATAAAAATGTATGTAATATTCAATCATGCTTAAAAATAGAGCAACCAATAGATTGACTTTTAGACTTTCTTTTGAATCACGTGTAATTTCTAAATTACATAGAAACTGCTAAGTTTATTTCAAAATTAAGTTTTTTTTATAATTTGATATATCTATTGTATATAGAAACACACCTATGCATATGTAATACGTTACTAGAAAATTCACGATGATGTCATAACTAAAAATAATAAACAATCATCTCTAAATCAATGTTTATGCGACCTAATTCAAAATTACTAGAACAAATCGCAAAAATACCCAAAAAGAATGTGTTACATTCGTTCGTTGCTTCTAATATATAGGTTCTTATTTTAAAGTAAAAAAATGTGAAAAATAACATATGTACGTACCTGATGCCACGAACGTTAATAAAACACAGACCAACAATAATCTTGACATTTTTTCTGTATTTATTAATTAATTAACACCAGAAGAAAATAAATAACTTCCAAAATGATTTTCAATATTATATAGTGCGCCTAATACACCAACAAACCACTTTATCGAATTCTGATTCACCGATTTTTCGAAGTTGAATGTTGAAGCCTTGCGCGTGTTAAAGTGGGGAGTAAAAGTTATTTTTGCTGGTGAAGACAGAGGTGTCTCAAGCCAGATGACGTAGCACATCCTACATTTTACAAATAATGTAACACATTACCGTGAATGTGGGTTATAATTCTGAATACATAATATAAACTTCTACATTTCAGAGTTGTATACATACCTAATTGTCTTTTTAATATGATGGAAAAATATTCACTTCGGCGTTTCTTTCTTAATTTAATAAATATTATTAATTAACCGTAAAATATAAGGAAGTATTTTATATTAGGTATTTTTTTTGTAATATTAAATAAGAAAATAAAAAAGCAGAAACACTATACGCCTCCAAACATTTAATTAAAAAATTATTTGTATTTAAAAATTTTATATTTTAAACTAAACACTAAGAAGTCATTTTAGAAACTGATATAAACATATAATAATTGATTGTTTACTAGAATTGTTTGCCAAAAACCTAACTAAATAGTATTTGTCTAAAAGTAGGTAACATTAATACCATGTTACCATCTTAACATCTTATTGTTTAAATAAAATATATTTATAGTTAAAATTTGATTATTTTCGTTAGGCGCCGTAAAATAATTATTGGAATTTATATAAATTGGCGTACTAACTATACGTGACGACGTTCGTTGTCAAATTTCAAATTAAAGCCTTAATACCAAAACGGTGTATCATCATGATACACCGTTGATCATGATACACCATGATACTATCATGCTATGTTTTCAGAAAGAATTTGAAAGAAACATACATTTAGCAACATTTGTGAACCTTACGTTTTAAATCGTGCACATGAAGCAAAAGAAATAAAATTAACTCTTGAAATTACATATTTATTGTGAAAATATTACAAAGTCTTAAAATTCTGTGACAATATTGACTTATTTTTGTACATCTCTTTGACAGAAATCAATATCATTATTATCTACATAATTGTTCGAACTGGAACAATATTAGGCTACCTACTTGTCGCTACTTATTGTTTTACAACGTTGTCAGATGTGTTTTTCGTCAAAATAAGTTGATAAATTGAGCAAGTGTATCGCTTGGTGGAAATCATACGTAGAGCCTATGAAAGGAAAGAGTATTGTTCGGAAGCTTTCTTAGATATTTCCCAGGCAAGATATTATCCATCTTGGATATTTTCCCATTTGATAGGGTATGGAATAACAGGTTATTGTTAAAACTACAATCTAAATTACTGCACCCTTACTATCAGATTCTGAAAAGCTATCTGACTGATAGATATTTTCTGGTCAAGTACCAGGATGAACTGACAACATTGAACCGAATACATGCTGGAATACCCCAAGCTAGTGTTATTGGCCCCATCCTTTATCAAATTTATACTGGTGATATACCAACATCGAATAATACAACTACCACGACATATGCTGATGATTAGAGCCCAGCGAACGACACAATATCGGTGTCTAATTTAAAACTCATCAATAGGAAGCGTCAGTAGCGGCTGGCGCATAAGCGCTGCAGTGCTGCAGAGCTCCCAAAAAATTGGGCGGGCGAACCTGTATTAGTTATAAACTAGTTTTCTTTTACATAATTTTTCCGACATTTCTGATGTTTATAAAAGTGTAACATATTGTTGTGAAAATTCTCCCCCTGTATATCAAAAAATTTGCATACTACAATTTGACACCTTAATCATCAAAATCCGATCAGTAGATGCCGAGATATTCGCTTGCGAAATTACAACACTAACGCCGGTTATATATAGAATATTATCAAATAATATACAATAGGCGACCAGTGGAATAACCAACCTAATTCGCGCTATCGCTCACTTGCTCCTTATCTGGTCCACACGTACGGGCTCTCAGAGCTATTTGAAACACCCGCGCGCACCCCGCTACCACCGCGGATGTCAGAAATCAATACGTGATTTTATAAGGCATACTCGCTGCATTCTGTCCAGCACGTTCATATGATTCGGTATAGGTGTTTAATATTTACGCGTGTTGTTTACTGTGCGGCGAGTGTAACGTAAAAACAATAATATTGTGCGCGTGCTTGTTTGTTTTTGTATATTGTTGACAATTTATATAAACTCTGTGTATTATGGAGGTGGTCTTTAATTTAATTAATGTGAAGAGATTCTTTAAATATTCATACGAAGAGAAGTTAGAATTAAAAGCAAGAGGTAGGCCATTAGTAGATATCTCTATTGAAAAAACTGGTGTAAGTAGAGGGAAAAATTATACACGTAAATTTAGTAGCGATATTTATTCAAAAAACGATTGGATTTGTGGATGCAACAAAAAAAATGCTTTATATTGTTTTCCCTGTTTACTTTTTGGTGGCGATAAAGCTTGGACGGAAATAGGGGTCACGGATCTAGAGCACTTGAGTTTGAAAATAAAAAGACATGAGAATTCTAAAAGCAATCTTCATAATTGTATGGAATTTGCGTTACTAGGGTCAACTAATATTATGGCTCAACTAGATTCTGCTTATGGGTAAATGTACAGAGACATAATGAAAATGTGTCAAGGAATCGTTATATTTTATCAAAAATTATTAATTGTATAAAATTTTGTGGAGCTTTTGAATTGGCCCTTCGGGGACATGATGAGAGCGATACTTCCGAGAATCCGGGGATATTTCGTGGACTTATTAATTTTTCGGCTGAATTAGATGCAACTCTAAGTGAGCACCTAAAAAATTGTTCGGTATTTAAAGGCACTTCCATAGAAATACAGAATGATCTGTTGCAGTGCATACTTGAAGTCTGCCAAGAATAAATACTTGAGGAAATTAATAATTCTCCGTTTTTGGCGATCATGGCGGACGAAACAACGGATGTTGCTGCAAAAACTCAAATGGTAGTTATTTTTAGATATGTTCGTGATGGTGAGCCAATTGAACGTTTTTGGAACTACGTCATAGATGCTTTAATTCAAAATTCACCTAACAAACTGATTGCACAGAGTTACGATGGAGCAGCGGTGATGAGCGGACAACACGCAGGCGTTCAAGCATTGATTAAAAAAAAGTACCCTTTTGCGCACTATGTACATTGCTATGCCCATCAATTAAATTTAATTATATCTAAAGCTGCTTCTGCAAATTCGCAAGTACGTGTATTTTTTGGAAATCTACAAGACATTCCCGGCTTTTTTAATAATTCACCCCAACGAGTAGAAGTGTTAAACAAGATTGTAAACAGAAGGATCCCCACGGCGCTACAACCCGTTGGAATTTTAATATCAGGACCATTAATGTTGTGTACGAAAATAGGGCCTCTCTCATTGAATGTATGGAAGAAATAGAAGAACAATTCTCCAACAACAGTCTGTAGTGCAGCCGCCTCTATTCGCCGTACATTAAATGATCCGATCTTCAATTTTTGACTGACTTTTTTCCATCATGTAATGCCCCATGTAGATATCCTGTTTAATCAATTGCAGCAAAGAAAAATTGAACCCATTCTAGTAAAAGACGCTATCGAAAATTTTGAACGCAGTATAGGCCAAGTTCGAAATAATATTGACAACATCATAAGTGAAGCATCAGATTTAATAAGCGATGAGCCACCACCAGAAAAACGCAAACGTCCAAATAAATTCTAAATTGTGCAAAAGATCGATTTCATTTTAAAGAGCATCTAGTAGTGGCATCACTTTTATTTTCGGAATGTTTTAGAGAGTATTGCAGTAAATTTCCTGAGGACAAACTCACTTCCGCATGCTCCTATTATCCCACCCTTGATAAAGAAAGATTACGAACTGAATTGTCTGTTATTTACTCAAGAACTGATTGTAGATCTTTAAAAGGCGCACTACCTCTTCTAAAATTTTTAATAAAAACAATCTGGGAGATACGTTGAAGGAGACTAGAAAATTATTAGAAATTGTAATAACAACTCCCATGACAACATCAGAGGCCGAACGATGCTTTTCAACACTAAATCGAATTAAGACGTTTCTCAGAAATTCAATGACCGAAGATCGTTTAACATCTCTTTCCATGCTATCTATCGAAAAAAAGTTTATCTCCGAAATAGACAATTTTAATGACAAAGTGATAACAAAATTTGCAAATCGAAAAGAACGTAGAATAGATTTAATTTATAAGAAATAATTTGTTAGTAAAGTAGTGCTTAGTGACTCTTATTTTTTTGTGTGACAATTGACAATCGTTCCAGAAATCCATTACTTCAGTGCGGAAGGCGAAGAAAGCACGATAAGATCGATGGGAGACAACCTCTTACTGCCCGTGCAAGGTAAATTTTTTTGTAAAACTTGCAGAACACCTTAAAATTTTTAGCACGAGCCGCCACTGGGAAGCGTTATGGTTAACCATACGATTTATCGAGTACGATTTCTTCGAAGCTAAGCCATTGTACCGCTTACTGAAGATAGAATACGAACGATTTGGTAGGCCTGATATAGACAGAAAAGAAATCTACCAAGGCAGCGTTCTCATATATATAAATGCTGTAACCTATTTGTATGTGTAAGCGCGTCTTACTAAATTTTGTGTCGATAAGCATGTTTTTATTCATGTCACGAGCGTAACATGGGGATAGCTATGATTGTTTTATAAAAGATTTTATTATTACTGTTATAATTATTATTCTTATTATTCACGATTGTTACAATATACGATGACATTTTTATCTAAATTTTCAGGTATAAAACTTTGGCTTTTCGCATTTCAAAATATTTTTAAATTATGAAAATGATCTTTCTACATCGCAACAGGTCGCTATAGCATAACTGTAGTTACTTAAAATAGAGTTGGCATTAATATTAACATTTATTAAACTTGATATTTGTTTATTTATTATATAACCAGGGTTCCGGTTCATCACCTTGTCGGTATAGTCTTTTTTTAACTTTTTAACCGAATTCACCAGGTGCGTTATTTAACTTTTGAATAGCGTTATTATATATTTCTAATCATTGTCACAAAGGTTGTTTTTGACTTTCTATATTCTTCATTACACGAGGAATAAAACCAAAATATTTATAAATAAATGGTAATTATTTAAGTAAAAAGAGTTTTTGTACTAGCGTTTCACTAATTGATACACTTTTCACTGTATCTTCTAGACACATTACCACATTTTTAAATGTCACTATTAAAAACGCAAGCTTGTATCAAGGTACCCTATCAAGTAATACCAGGTTGAGGAAGCAAACTTAATCCAGGACAAGGTTCTTTGTAAAATTGTATTTTGCTTGGAGCTTTTAAGAAAATTGTTTTCGTATTATTTATATCTCCGATTTCTTCTCGCACAAATTCACAAACGCGATGTAAAGAATGTGCAAAACAAGTAACATGAACCATACCTGGTAAAAAATTTGTAAATTTATCCCTACGTGGAGCATATAAGCTACAACATCAGTTACTAATAGAAGAGTTTTCTCTGTCTTGTCCGGAATTATGGAATTTTCACTGCTTTTCACAAATTCCGTGATAGATTGAAAATTTATGTTAGACAAAACTTTACTAGCAACTTAATGAGATTTTGGAGGTTTTGTTAATTCTAGCGTACCTACAATAACATTGCTGATTGAACGCCCCACTGTGTCTGTAGTTTCATCCACTGACACAAAGATATTTTTGCCTTCTATGTTTTTGTTTCTTCTGTATCTGTCAGATAGACGGAATCTTCTTCTTACAGTGCTTTCGTCGGGAATTAATCTACGACAATACTTTTCCAAAAAAAATTTAAAGCCTGGATGATTCAGTTGTTTGAACGGAATATTTGAGAATATAAATGCTTTATACAGTTCGCCACAAAAATTATTACTTTCGCTTGTATTTTACATAGTTGAACGTTTAATATACATCTGTTAGAGTATTGATGATTGTTGACGTTAGTTTTTTTAACGTTTAAAATCACAGATACTACATTGAATTATCATTGGACCAAATTTAAATAGCTGTAGATGTACATATTATTGTGGATTTTTCCCCGAAGAATTATTATGAACAATTAGAGATTTTATTACATTTATTAAACATGTACATTTGTTTTATATCAAAGTATTTTTACAGGTTTATTGGATTTATTGTAATGACCGGGACTGTATAGTTATTATTGTATCGGAAGTTGTCCGACTTGCGATATTATTTTGAATTAGATGTGCCCGATGTCCGCATATTTTGCCGGTTTGAGAGACAGAGATATCAGGTTCGTTGCATTGTACAGTTGGGGGTAAAAAACATCATTTTTTACTTCTAGAGATATTTGATTTAACTTCGGTTTATTTTGTCTTGAGTGGTTTGGATGTGTAATTAATATTTCATTTACGCATTACGAGTGGTGTTTATCTCGTATATTTTTATTTAATTCATATTATATTTGATATCTCTCGTATTAGTTTTTTCTTTATAAAAAATGTTGCGTACGTAAGTACTTTTTACAATTGTTTTATAAATTCTATTCTTTATAATTCTATGATATTTGTGCTCATTTGTAATTTTAAATTAGCTTATAAAATAGATAGCTAAGAAAATTACCATATTTTTTTTATGAGGGAGTTTTTTTGTCAAGATATTCTAGAAGATTGTGAAAGTAAGGTTGGAGGGGAGATTTTTGTACTTGTGTTAAGTTCGCACGAGTAAAGTAAATTACGAGTTTGACGTTTAGTCTATTTACGTTTGACTTTTTTGGGTTACTTATTTAGATTTGTAAATTTGAGAATTTCCTTAACAATCTATTAGTTTTAATTTTTGCTTGCGAGTCACAGGAGGCTTTTCTTTGTGTGCGTGTTTTTATCACACAGACTTTTTCCTCCAAGCTATTGTTTAATGATGCTTTAGCTCTCTTTACACTTTGAAAAGAGTTTTTTTTTTAATTTTTTTAATAAAATAGTTAAGTATAAGTGTGACTTTTATTTGACTGTTTAATTTGTCCACATTTTCACTCGAGAAAAAGAGGGAATGCCCTGGTGCAAGAAGTTTCAAGCAAGAAGAATTTCCGTCTGAATTAGTCCGGACTTTTGTTGTGGGCTGACCTTATAAGCAAACACACAGTTCACAGCAATATGTACAGACGCACATACATACATATTTCAAAAGAAAAATAGCAAATTGAATGAAAAAATGTTTTTTGATATGCAGACAAGCCTTTCTTACGTTTAGTGCTCCCCGAATTACTACTAGGATTTTTATGACTTTTATTACGTTATAGTTTTGAATATATCTTTGAAAACTAAAATAAAATATTTTTTCATAAGAAAAAAGCAAGAAGTTGTTACGCCTATCAGTAAACAAGGACAAAATACGTAGAAAGAGACAAGTGGACTAAAATTCCGGCTCTACTAATGATATAGCATTATTAGCAACAAATAGTGATCCTACAGTAGCATCGCATTATCTCCAAAGATCGTTAAATAACCTCCAGGAGCAGCAAAGAAAGTGGAAAATAAAAACCAACGAACTAAAATCGATGCATGTAACATATACATTACGTCGAGATACTTGTCTTCCTGTTTCATTAAACAGTGTTCAGATACCCCAGAATTATAGCGACAAATATCTCGTAATTCATTTGAATAGACGGCTAACGTGGTCTAAGCACATCTTCTCGCAGAGAAAGCAACTAGGGCTGACATTCTCCAAACTACAGTAGCTCATTGGCCAGCGATCTTCACTATCCCTGGAAAAACAAACTTATTCTATACAAGGTGATTTTGAAGTCAGTATGGACCTATGGCGTTTGTAGTGAACCGCGAGTAATCTGGAAATACTTCAACAGTTTCAATCTAAAGTACTGAGAGCAATTACAAATGCACTATATCATGATCTTCACATGTGGACAGTGCGCAAGGAAGCAAAACACGCAAGCATCCAGTATTTTACATGCCTTGAAGAACATCCAAATCCTTTGGCATTGAACCTTTTGAATAATAGTGCACAAACATACCGTCTAAAACATGTAACGCCTAGATATAGTGAACTCACACAGCTAATTGACTTATGTTTATAGTAGTGAATTGTTTTCGCATATTTTTATTCGTTAGTACCTTGCTGTAGGTTTATAACTTATGTCCTTTTGTATATGATTACCATTTTCGTTGAATACCCACCTGGGTAGATCATAAAATTTATATGGAATCACTAAAAGATCATGTTAAAATTCGTCAAATTTAACATGTTTAGTGCCGTTATTTGTTAAATTTTAACTCTGAATTACACTCCTGATGAAGTAACCAATGCGTTATGAAATATAGAGTGGAATAAAGGAGTTTTATTTTTACTTGACAGACCGCTCACCCGTTAATGAAATTTTTACTTATATGTATATATATATATATATATATGTTTTCTTTCAGGTTTCCGCGGGTAGTAGTATGTGTTGTAACTGGATTCCGGGTTTTCTTCCGCGTTTCCACTGTTTGGTCTTTGTAAAGACCGGTGCTGGTTTCTGGACGACGTTTCGGCAAAATTACATTTGCCATCTTCAGGTCTGCGATGACTGTCTGCTTCTGCTTCTGGTTACTCGTAAACTGTTTTCGCGATAGTTACTACATAGGCCAAACTAAACAATATTTATACAAAAAAATACAAGCCCACAAATACTTTAAAACAGACAAAACTGCTTTATCTACACACAGACTACAACGCGATCACCATTTCGATTTTGAAAACACAGATAATTGATAAAGAACAACACACAATCAAAAGGGAAATTAAAGAAATGATTAGTATTAAACAGGAAAAAAATTCAATTAACAACAGAAGTGATATACAAAATTTAAGCAGTATATACTATAACTTAATTATGTAACGATCCGCAATTTACCATCATAAATTATCATAATATATGTTGCTGTTATATAATTATATATCTTATTTTATTTAAATATCTATACATTTGCTTATCATGCTGACAGTTCCGTGTTTTGATTCCTGTCTGGCTGTCCGAGTAGGTTTTCGTGGTTTTCCTTCTCGTTTAAGGCGAATGCCGACAGCTTTACATCTTAGGTCGCTCCACGGACGCATACATAATAAAAACTCATGTCTTGTGTTTCGCTGTTTTTGTTGTTCATCCATTTTATAATACCAAGGCATGATTTATTATTATTAAATTGGAATGTATCTTTGAATAATTTTATCCATAGCAACTACAAATGTATGACATTAATACACTGTCATTTATATTTTATATTCCTTGAAAAAGGCATCATTTGCCGCCAAAACATGTAGGATTGTTTCAAATATATACATTTTGAAGTAAAACCAGACCTTAAATCGCCAACAAATTAAATTTACCATAATATACAAAGGTCACGAAATAATTATCTTTATATATATATATATATATATATATATATATATATATCATTGCGGATATTAAGAGCTGTGTGCACTTAAGAAACTCCGCACATAAAATTATACATAATATAAAAAATTGGTACTCAATATAATTCTATCTTATGCTCATTTAATTTTTTATCATAAATATCTTTCTCAGTGTTCTTTAGATTGTAGAATAATATGTATGTTTAATATTTTAGTCGGTCCAAATGTATAACTAACACTTTTACTATTAATACAAAATTATATCAAATAAATGAACACTATATGTAAATAAAGCGGCAGTGGTGGTATTGTATTACAAATGGTCTTTATTCGTTTCTAAAGTAAATGTTGGCAATTGTATTTTAGTTATTAATAAAAATGGAGGGTAAATTACGTAATGCTTTAGATTCACCACTTACAAATAATCGTTGTGTTTAATACGTGTAAATTAATAGTGAAAATATAATTATTAAGTGAATAGATAGACCAACAAATAGGTAATCTACTTCATGTAAATCTAATTCTAAATATGTATAATATAATATATACCTGCACTTAAACGAAATCGTGGACAGGATTGTTCTGATGGGATGAAGGTAATTGGGTCTTCTCTTGGGCTGGGCCAGGTTTTAGTTTTAACTGGATAGGTGAATAGGATGGACTTTGATTTTCTAACCCCAAAATTCTTTAGTGACTGCCAATTCTGGTTTCCACAGGAACTTGTTAACGTACTTTCGTAGGTAATAATGAATTTAGGTATTTATTATGAATAATTTCAGTGTATTTTCATTTTTAACTGGAGATCAAAAATAATGCGGTGTTCTTATTGCAAATTGTGGAAAAGGCACTATCCGTCAGGTATATATACCTGAAAATATATAATTCAGTTATTTATTATGAACAATTTCGGTGTACTTTAATTTTAAACTGAAGATCAAAAATTTTACATATATATTTTAGGAGATAGATATCTCCTAATGCTATTTTACTTGTTAGCCGCATGCCTAAGATATAAGTTTTGCTCGCGAACATATTTGAATTGTGCAGCACTTTTAAGGCTTTTTTAACATAATTTAATAATATTTAATAAATTAAATAAATAAGTGATAGCTTTGATATAAGTGAATTTTATATAGCAAATTGAAGTAATATATTTTTCTAAATGTTCTAAATACATTTATATTAATTAAACAGTTATTTTAACTTATTTGATATTTTACAATTTCATAATTGTTGGTCTATCAAACTTGTATTTTTAAGGATATTATACAAAACGATTACACAACTTAATCCAATGTTAATAAATAAAAATAAACCTGATCAACGGAGGCCTTAATTTACTGAAAACGATTATTGTCCGAAACCATTACGAAGATAGAAAGTATATCGAAATGCGGATAGTATTACTATTAGAAACCTGCAGCATAATAAGAAACTTAGAAACTTTTCTTATTATGCTGCAGGTTTATAATAGTTAACATCCCTTGAACAACTCTAAGAATATGGTGAACAAAAACATAATAAAACTTGCAGTAAATACCGTTGCAGTATGTATATTAATACCGCAAAATTACTTGCTTATACTCACAGACAGGTGAGTTGAGTAAAATGTCTTCCAGCAACAGATTGAGGAAGCGTGAAAGAAGGCGGTGTCATAATAATATCTTTATTACTCAGTAGCAACCATCTAAAGAACAAATTTAAGTTTTACATAAATATACATATACGTAAGCTTAAAACATAATAATAAGCAAATAAGAAAAGATATTAATTGATTAATTGATTTAAAATAAAAGCAAAGTAACTTAATTAAGTAAGTGGATTTAAAAAAGAAAATTCATTTAAAATATTATTTAGTAATAAGTTTAACTTTTGCAAATACAGGGAGGGCCAAAAGTCACTTTTTTGGCCTAAGCATCTTTTAAATTACCCATGTTTTCACAAAAGGGAGCTCTTTTCTATGGCACTCTCCATAACTGCTTCCAAAGTGTTATCATTCCAATTTCCTAACGAATATTGTCTTTCAGTTCAGCAAGAGTTCGGAGCTTAGTAACAGACACTCGCTGTTTCAAACATCCTCATGAAAAAAAAATCTGGGGCCAGATCAGGTAAACGTAACGGGCAACGAAACCCTGCATCTCTGGAAATTATTTTTTCTCAAAAAATTTCCCTAACAGCTGCATGAACTTTCGGGCTGAGTGAGCAGTTACCCCAGCACAATACAGGTGTGTTCTCAACAGGAGAAACCACAAAATTTCTTAATATTTGACAATTCTTTCGCCGTTATCAATGCTCTGCCGTATTCGTTCAATATTTTCTTGTGAACGACCTGAGCGTGGTCTTCCAGTCCGTTAAAAATCCTGGACGGCACCTCTCTGTTGAAAATGCCGAATGAGGGCCAATATCGATGGTTTTGAAGGAGGATTTCTTCCGTTAAAACGTTGCATGTATGCTCTCTGAGTAAGAACAATGGAACGCTGATGTTCAAAGTTTTCCATACTCCATAAGTTTTACACGTTTTACACGTTGTTCTATCGTTAATTAACCCATAATTTATTTCCGAATTTTTTGTTTTAAAAATCTGAAACAAAAAAAATATACAGAAATGACAAAAAAGTTATTTAATTTTTAAATAGTAGAGTAACTTTTGCACACCCAGTTTAAAATAAAAATTAATTCAACTGATTTATTAAATTTAAAAGATGTTCTTATTTAATACGCTTCGCGTTCGATTAATATGAAGGGAGAGGCATATTGTAAAAATTAGGTTCAGCAAAAAGCAAGGCAAAGTAGAACAAGACAGAAAAAATACGGGCACAAAAAAAAACGATAGAGCAAAATAGATAAGAGAATTAGTAAAACCATGTATGAGTTGAGCCTTTCAGAGATGTAGAAATTCCATACTGTGCTTTCTTAGTAACAATTGATAATCAATTTGCGTTCGGGGTAGATGTTTTTCTATTTAAACGACAAATATGTTACAAAACGACGTTATACCTCTTTAAAAATTGTTGTGTTAAGTGTATTGAGGTGAAGCATATACGAGCGTTAAGCGCGAGAACAATAATTTTTTGTTTGTTTTTGTTTCTTTTTCTTAAATATATGCATAGTTTAGTTATTTAGAATTAAATAATGTTCGCTTCAAATTATATACTGAAATTTTAATTATCTTATTTAAATTATAAACCTTTAACTCTATTCTAAGAAGCGACATTCTTTATATTTACAAGTTTATTACCCTTTTTATTAGACTATATTGTGATGACTCATCCAACGACGCGTTGCGCTTCATACCTCTGGCATTTTCTCGAGCGTTCTGCATGCATCGAGAAAATATAAGTCACGATATAAAAGCCGTCGAAGAAGGGATTGAACCATTCGATACCCGAGTCTCGCGAAGTGAACATAAATATAAATACATAAATGTGCTTATTGTTAGTAATTAGTTTTTATATTGTTATTCGTTTTATTATTAATATAGTGTGTGTCTAAGTTATCGTTAGTTTTATTAAGAACCCGAAAAGACAAACTTTACAATATCTACCTTGTTTTATTAACGAATTTTACCCAATTTTTAGTGTCCCTAGCTATTCATAATTTCACGTTTCTTAAAAATTTCATTAAAAAAATAGAATTTAATTTAAATTTTGTACTTATATTTAAGATTAGGACTTAATGAGCATAGTTTAAAAGTATACTACCGGGTATTATTACTAGTAAGTACCATCTACCAAGACCTTCAAAATTCCCTCGAATTATATCATCATGTAGCCGTACAATCGATACGGTTCGCATTGTTAGTTATGTAATAGTTTGTGGGGAAATGACAAATTTTTCCTCCTTGTAGTACAGTACAAACTCGCTAACATGAACACTCGTTAGTTTGAATAGCTGGATAACATGAACAGATTTTTCGCCCCCACATTTTGTACGGACAGCCGTATAGTGTGAACAACGTTTACCGCTCGATAGTATGAATACGTGTTTGTTGACTTTTAACTTGTTTGAACTTGTTTACAATACATATAAGCAGCATTAATATTATTCACTGTAGTTAGATCTACCCCATCGAGCAGTCAACTTGTTATCAATTTGGTTTTATATTCATTATAAATATGGTTAAGCCAAACAGTAAGTGTTTAACATTGAAAGAAAAGTCAAAAATATTAGAAGAAATTGAGAAAGGTATGACAGTATCGTTATTGGCCAAAAAATATGGTATAGCAAAATCAATTGTTTGTTTAATAAAAAAGAAAAATGTCATTTTAGAAGCTGTAGACAATATGTTAAATCCTTCTCAAAGACGTACCTTGAAGGTATCTGTATACAAACTAATGGAAAAAGAACTTTACAAATGGTTTCTGAAACAAAGAGAGCGTAATTTACCTGTAAGTGGCGACATAATTCGAGAAAAAGCATTAAGCTTATGTGGAAACGAAACATTTACAGCTAGTGATGGTTGGCTGCAAAGATTTAAGACCCGTTATGGCATTCGATTTCTAAAAATAACGGGAGAAAAATTATCTTCGCAGCCGGAATTGGTCGACCCCTTTAAACAGGAATTATACAGAATTATACAAGAACTAAATTTAAGTCACCAACAAATATATAATGCAGATGAGACGGGATTATTTTGGAAGCTTCTCCCCGAAAAGACTTACGTTTCTTTATCAGAAAAACAGCGCCAGGGTTAAAAATTGCAAAGCAAAGATTGACATTCTTAGGCTGCACAAATGCTACAGGCGAACATAAATTGACACCTCTTATTATTGGAAAATCTAGGAACCCGAGAGCATTAAGTAAATTCCAAAATCCTGTGATTTACAAACATTAAAAAAATGCATGGATGACTTGTGAAATCTTTAAGGGGTGGTTTTTTGAGAATTTTGTCTCTGAGGTAAGCTTATGTTATGTAATGTAAAAACGTAGATACATAAAATAATACATTCCCTTACGCATTTGTAGGTAAAGAAGTTTTTAAAATCCCATGGGCTGCCTCCAAGAGCCATTCTTCTACTAGATAATCCTCCTAGTCACCCACCAAAAGAGACGCTAAGAACAGCCGATGGAATAATATTCGTAATATTCATGCCACCTAATGTCACACCATTAATACAACCGCTAGATCAGAACGTTTTAAAATTAACAAAACTTTACTATAGGAAAAGCCTTTTAAGTTCAATTGTAGGAAAAAGTGATCAATTAACAGAGTCTGAAACTTTTAACAATACGGGATGCTATAATGCATCTGACGATTGCGTGGAATAAACTTAATCCTGATATAATTCGTAAATGTTGGAATAATATTTTAAAGTGTAACGAACCGGATGAAGATGATATTCCCCTATCGGAAATTGTGAAGCAAATTAATGCCGCTAAAGAGATTGACTACAATGAAGCACTTAAGGACACAGTTACACTACTTAATGAAATAAATTATGGTAACACATCTGAAGGCATAGAAATATGGAATGAAGATCGTCAAGATGAATCTGAAATCGAAATCTTCGACGATGAAATTCCTGAGGATGAGGAAGTAGAATTAGATCATCAGCGTGTTTCACATGCTGCTCCTGCAGAAGCTTTGGGTTTAGCAGTACAATGGGCTCAAGAAAATAATCTTGACATAAGTAAAAATTTATTGCTTCAAAATATATTAGAAGAGGCTGTCCTTTTGAATATTCAATCTAAAAAGATTTAGAAAAAAATTACACATTTTTTCAGACCTAAAATAAATATGTAATACGGTTGTACATACAAACATATTGTACATGTGCAACTTTTTTCTTTCTTAAGGAGATAAATAGATATTTACTTTTTGTTACATAGAATCGTACATACATATTTTTATTTGTTATTTTTTTTAATAAATGTTTATTTCGTTATACATATTATGTATGTTAACTTTCTTTGTGAAATAAAGAGATTTTGATAATGTATTTTTATGTACCTTCAATTGTATGAACACCCCCTATAATATGAATGGTCCTTGGTATTTTTGCGTTCACACTATCGAGCTTGTACTGTATTTCTAAAAACAGTAAGAACCAGAGTCTCATCCTAACAACAAGTAAGAAACATTCATTCGAACAACAACACATCAGTAACGAGCAAGAAGTTCAAACATTAATACAAAATCAAAATTAAATACATAAAAAAGTTGGATTCAATAAAGAATTATTATAGTTGAAAGTGCATTTTTATTATACAACACAAAAGAAGTGAAAACTCCAGTGCAAATCTTTACAACGAGTTTGCTGAATACAAAGTCAATAACATGTCAAAGTCAAACTTTTAAAGACTTTAAAAGTATGCAATACAAAATCTAATGTTTTTGATGAATGGCCAGGCATTATAGAATTATCTAACAGTTTAAACGATAAAACTAATATCAAATTTGATACTAGTTTTATCATATAATATTGATTAAAAATATCACATCAACTCTACCGGATGTCACACGACATGACTGCCACAGTTTAAGGATATGTTACTGAAGCAATTTCAAGTTCAAAATGTCTAATAGCATATGCCCAAAATCCGTTCTTAACTGAGCTATAAGCATTCGAAGTTTTAGATTACCCTACAGGTATTTTGTACCGCTGTTGATTTCGTTGTTAAAAAGTCGGGATGGTTGTGATTCATCATTTATTATTCATTATGACAGTTAACGTCAATTAACTTAATTTAGGGTATTTATTTCTTTATGTTACATTAAAATACTGTATATTATTTTTTTTCGAATAAAGAATACGCCAGTATTCACTTTTATTATGAATTTTGTAATGGAAACGGACGAGCGGGAGTTGATGAGTATCGTTGACGATTTCCCACTCGTAGAGTGCCTTACAGAAGTGTTTTTAGCAATATCCATCGGTATTTAAGACAAACAGGCAAATTTCCTGCAGCTACTTCTGAACGTCACATGCAAGAAGAACTTGCTCAAGAAGAAGCGGTATTTAATATGGTTGACACTCAATCTTCTACTAGTTTCCGAAGAATATCTGTTGGATATTCTTAACGTAGGCCTCATAAGAGTATGGAAAACTTTACACAATTTCGGTTTGTTCCCGTACCATATTACCCATATATATATATATATATATATATATATATATATATATATATATATATATATATACATATATATATATATATGTGGTAAACTTAATCAGTCGGCGATTAAAGGTCTGGTTTATTACTTCAAAATATATATATTCAAAAAAAACCCTACATGTTTCGGCAATTATGCCTTTATCAAGGATATCCTTGATTTTGTGGTTTATACATCTTTTGGACAGAAATCCATATCATTATTACCTACATAATTGTTCGAACTGGAACAACATTAAGCTACCAACTTACCAACTTGTGGCTACTTATTGTTTTTCAACGTAGTCAGATGTATTTTTCGTCGAAATAAGATAATAAACAAATATTAAAAACAAAGTTTCAAATCAAAAAGAAAACTTGAACGAAAAAATAATAATAAGAATTCTTCTTTATTCTAAATTGTATCTCTTTCTGTCAACAAATATCGATCATAAAGACTAAAAGTCCGAACTTTAGGAACCTCGTGCAAAGTGCAAAGGTATGAGGTTATGGTACATTTGATTTTAGGATTTTAGACTCCGAATTTAACGAAGAACATCGCCACGTGTAGTTAGTACGCCAATTTATACATAGTTATATATACTTGGGCATTATATAATATTGTTCATATTGTATATATATATATGCACATAAGATGCAATTTTTTCTACTTACAAAGACTACAAAGATAATGTTGTTATTGATACACACAAAAAAAATACAATTACTTTGTTTTTTATCACTTTATTATAACAGATAACGTTACTGCAGTTTCGACATTAAAAACATGTTATCCAACGATAATAACAATACGTATGACTTAATTACGCTTGAGAATGACATGTTTTTAATGTCGAAACTGCAGTAACGTTATCTGTTATAATAAAGTGATAAAAAACAAAGTAATAGCTTTTTGTGTATCAATATGATTAAGTATCACGAAGGAGCGACTTACACAATTAATTTCTTCATGTTGGTATTTTTAGTATTGTTATAATTATCATTATTAAAAGAATGATTAAGAAATATCCATGGACGATTGCGCTAAAAATATATCTATAAAATTTATAATAGTAATCGTATTTAATACGGCTCTGTAAAAATAACTTGTAACAACGTATTTCTATTTAGCATTAAAATTTGTGTTGGGTGATGTAACTAGTCACCTTGGCTACCGATTGGTGAACTACGATTTTTTGTTTATGACATTTACCAATTATAGTACAAATATTTTCCACATCGTTTATTTATATAACGAAATATTCAAAAAATTTCTTACGCCCTCTAGTAATCAATTTTGGATGATCATCTTTATTTTGATAATAATGAAACAATTACGTCAGTGCACAAATTGTTAAAAGAAATTGAGTCGTTATGAGTAACCTTGAATCGATGATAAATACAATTTATTTTAATTAATATTAATAGCTTGGAATTGTTTTGTATTATGGAACTATTGATAACATAATGTAATGCATGAATATATTAAATAAATCAGATCGTGCATCTGTCCCCTATTCTATTGATTTAATATCAAAAAAAATTATAGACTCACATATACTCCCTACTCTTTAAGTTGTGCAATATGGAATAAAGATTCTTATAGCTAGGGACCGGACACGAGAGGCCGAAATTACGATGGACCATATAAATAGTCTATAACATCGATAAATACAACACGCATTTATTAAATAGTAATAAGTGTTCATTTGAAAAGTCAATCTAGTAGCATATGATTTACTGAGAACATTTTGAAGTATGTCGTAAATTAAAATTTACTATAGCAAACGCCAATTAAGTTGGCGCGAGAAGGGGTAAGTTCGCCAGGATTAGAAGTAGTGGGGAGATTTGTATTTGGTATTACATCAAATGTCAGATAATTCTAACCTCTGAGCGTGTATGATCCCCTAGCAAAGACATTACAAAATATGTTCTGTCAAACGTCAATGACAAATGTATTCTGACAATTACTTGAGTAGTGGGGGTGGACGTTTTTAAAAACGGCTCCTGCGCACCCCCTCCTCGCGCCAACTTAATTGGCGTTTGCTATACTTAACCTACGAAGTCGTATATTTTGACAGTTTCATACATACAAATAAATGACAAATAATAGGTATTTATTGAAAATTATAACAAATGTTGAAAATGTTGTCCTTCAAGATCAATGCACTTTAAAATCCTCCGTTCAAAATTTCTGATGATATTCTGCAACATTTCTGGATTGTTATTAATTTCCATGCATTTCTGTTCGATTCTCTGTAGCATATCATTCAAATTCAATATAGGTGTTCGAAATATGTTATTTTTTACATAAGGCCACAAAAAGAAGTCGCAAGGTGTTAAATCGCATGAACGTGCAGGCCAGACAATTTCAGTATTTCGACTAATTATACGCTCATCAAAAAATTCTCTTAAATAATCCAAAGATTCTGCAGTACAGTGACAAGGTGCTCCGTCTTGTTGGAAATATGCATTTTGAAGTTCATCATCATGCAACTGATTGACAAATGGTTGTAAAATTTCCGTACGGTGCCTTTGAGCAGTTAACGTTCCCTGACAAAATATTGGTCCAATGATTCGCCTTTAGCTTATGCTGCCCAAACACCAATTTTCTCTGGATGTAGCGATTCTTCATTAATTACATGTGGATTTTCACTACTCCAAATTCTTGTATTTTGTGAATTTAGGTATCCCGTTTTATAAAACCATGCTTCATCAGTAAAGATGACTCTTTGCAAAAGTTCTCCATTATTGTTCATATTTACAAACCAATTATAAAACTGTAGTCTACGTGGGTAATCAATTTGTAACAATTCTTGTACTGCTGTGACACGGTATGGATAAAGTTGCATATCTTTTTTTAATAACTTGTAAGTTGTACCAACAGTAAGGTTTATTTGTTGACTCAAATGTTGAACAGATGTTTGTGGTTCATTTTCCATTATTTCTTCAACACGATTGACAACTTGAGGTGTACGTTTCTTAACTGCTCCGCTGCCTGATTTTCTTAAGAGACTACCAGTTTCAGAAAAAAGTTTTAAATTTTTATCCAAAGTATTCTTAAATTGTATATAATCTATTACAAAATGTGGACTAAAAAAATTTTATGTTCTAAAGTGAAAACCATTTTAAAACTGAGAAGCAATTTATTTAAACCAGAATCGACGCACGATTATTTTATGCACTAACTGATATTTGTGATTGACATTATCAAATGTCATTTGGATTTACGTTTACGGAACAACAATATATTTGCGTCTTATTCTATCAAAATTTCAAAGTAACCTAGATTGACTCTTCAAATGAACACTTGTTACTATTCATTCGGTTAACCGCACATCTGTTTTTTGTCGCTGAATTGTGACGCAATTACTCCAATTTTACAGTTAAATTCTTTTCTTCATGGGCGTAGATAGAAACGGGAAGAGTTTTTATAATTTATTTTATTTATTAGTTTATATTTCGTAAGATAAATAAAGTACGGTAAGTCAGTTTTTTTTTATTGTTTGAACTGTTAATTACATGCTTCGAAATCTGTGTGAGAAATCCTGTTTAATATCGTTTCATCGAATCTACTTCTCCCAATTATTTTGACGTAAGTGTCCAGTGAATTTCATTAAGTTTCAGTAACTTACGCATACATTTTTAATTTTCATTTAATTAGATCTAGAACATTGTTTAACACGTTCGCGACGTAGTAATATTTCTATTCTTCTCTGCGACCCGTACATAGATTTACAGTTTTTCTTACAGTGCACATGGTACATTGCGGCTATAAGTCATTACTTATTCTCAGTGGCCGTCCTGTACGGTGGCACATGGTGTTTTATCTAAAGTTTTGTTTACTTGTCTCATTAGACACTTTTGGTTTGAACTTAGTAGTAATAACTGCTATTTGTTACGTACCAAGATAAAAATGTCTACTAGGACTGAAAGAATATTGAGGGCTGTTAAAAATTGTGTTCTTGCGCAAGAAAATGCTACTGGTGTATTTTCTAGTTCAACATTACCAGAAAACACAAGAGTGGAAAACGATTCTACTCCACAAGTTCGAAAATCGGAATTGCTGCCAAGCATCGTATTATCTCCGCAATATTCTCTTGGATCATCCGATGAAGAAAGTGATCCTTTTGAAGATTCCGATGATCTTTACAGCTAGCAACATATAATAAGTTACTCTCGATAAATTTATAAACATGTTACTTTATAGACCACCCGATGATAATGAAAACGATAATGATGAGGAAGCTACTTCATCATGCTCTACTATGAATTCAGAAGACGAAAATGAGCCTACATTTGGAATTTCTACGTGGGGTCCCTGTGGGAATGTTTCCAAGGAAACAGCGATCCCCAAGCAAATGAAGTCGATACTTCTGACCCGTATAATATATATCGTTATTTTATCAATAATGAGGTTCTTGATATATCGTAGAGGAGACGAACAGGTACGCAGCTCAATGGATTGAAGGTTTTAGCAGCTTTTACGTAGATCACTCGCACGAGGTTGGACAAATACCAACAGAGGCTAAATTCGAAAATTATTTGGAATCCTTATGATAATAGGCCTTAATCATTTACCAAAAATGCGTCTCTATTGGGCTAATAATAAAATGTATAAAAACGGCGTAATAAGGAATAATATGCGGCGAGATCGCTTCGACTTATTGCTAAAATTCCTCCATTTTTCTGATAATGAACTTGTAGATGAAGACAGTGACAGGCTAATAAAAATTAAGCATATCTTACAACAAATTTGTAACAACTTTCAGACAACATTGAAACCTGGAAAAGAAGTCGTTATCGATGAAACTATGGTGCCGTGGAGAGGTCGACTGATATTTCGTCAGTACCTACCAGCAAAATCTCATAAGTACGGAATTAAAATATATAAGCTGTGTACACCTGAAGGCTATAGTATATACTGTGGTAAAAATGTTGGTAATGTCAGTAAGAATGGGCATACCTTTGACGTGACTATAAAGCTAATGGAAGGATTGTTGAATGAAGGAAGGCAGAATATCTGTTACAAAAAAAATACTTACCTTTGTGGCACTTTGCGTTCAAACAGGAAAAACAATCCAATGTTTGCAGCAAGAAGGTTAGGAAAGGTCAAATATATGGAGAGGAAAATAATAGAGGAGTACGAGTTTTGAAGAATTGGTTGGACAAATGAACAGTTCTTATGATAAGCACTTTACCTCGACATGTCGACGAGTTAGTTTCTACAGGCTTAGAGAACAGGAAAGGTGAAACTGTAATGAAACCAAGAGCAGTCATTGACTATAATAAGGCCAAGAAAGGCGTTGATATTTCGGACGAGATGTCTTCTTATTATACTTCTCTTCATAAAACAATTAAATGGTATAAGAAAGCTATCATTGAGATTATTCTTGGCACATGTGCAGTAATATATAATATTAATCGTGCAAAAACGATA
Source organism: Melolontha melolontha (assembly GCA_935421215.2). NCBI lineage: Eukaryota > Metazoa > Arthropoda > Insecta > Coleoptera > Scarabaeidae > Melolontha > Melolontha melolontha. The sequence goes on along the minus strand of OW285242.1, from coordinate 74,943,494 downwards.
AATATGCTCAAATTTAGAGAAGAATTGATAGCAGGTTTACTAGAAGAAGAAGATATGAAAGAAGACGAAAGCCAAAATATTAAAGAAAACCGAAAAATCAGAAAAAGCTTTCACAAACTACAAAGATTTGACGGTACTGCCAGAAAAAATAGAAAGCGTTGTAGTTCTTGCCACGAGAACATGCAAAAGGAAAGAGATACAATAGAAGCGAGAATAAAGACAAAACGAGTAATGACGTACTGCGAAAATTGTGACGGTAAACCGCCAATATGTTTAGAATGTTTCAATAGGAAACATTGTTTATGAATATTTTTGTTTTTACAATAATTTATTATAGTTTGCAACATTTATCAATAAAAAAAATTATTTTGATGTAAATGCCTGTAATTTGTTCACGCACTTCGTTTAGAGAACGACTTTGTCTGTAATACCATTGAGCGATTACATATAAATGGAACGTATAATAAAGGTATTTGTTTTAATGGTATAGTTTTAATTTTATTTTTTTGAAAATTTATAGCATTTATAGCAATTATAGCACATCGGCTGTAAGCAATGTCCTTCGTGTACCACCGGTGGTACATGCCGTCGTGAACGTGTTAGGTTACTTTTTCATATATGATATGGAACGTCGAGAATGGCATCGTGAAACAATGGCGAATAGGATGAAGGGTCAAACAGATTGTATGTCAATTGCCGGTGATTCCGAAATTGATTGCAAAGTCTGTAAAATATCGTTAAAAATTCCAAGAAATCGCACGTAAAACGTCACTTAGCATCACAAACATATACACAGAAATTAGACCCGTTGGAATCTGACAATTTTGACGAAGAACTCTGTGAAACTTGAATGGTGGCAATATTCCATTAAATAAACTTAACAATCCTACCTTCAAAACATTTCTCTAAAAATATACTGGTCGAAATGTTCCTGATGAATCCACCTTACGCAAATATTATGTTTCTAAGTGCTACACGAAATCAGTAGAACGCATTAGAAGCCATCTTTCAAATCAGTACCTATGGACAAGTGCCGAGGAAACTGTCGATATATTAGGATGCTGTATGCTAAATGTTGTAGCTGGTGTACTACATCCAACTATGCCATATAACGCACATGTAATAGCAACAAAAGTTATAAATACAGTTGATGCGAAAACAGTAGTTAAAACCATTTACGAGAATATGCACCAAATGCTTCATTCGAACGACAGGTACAAAGAAAACATACTTTTATTTGCCAGTGACAGTGCTGCATATATGTTAAAAACAGGCAGACTGTTAAAGGAAACATATCCTAAAGTGCTGCATATTACTTGTGTAGCACATGCTCTCCACAGAAATGACGATGCTCGAAGTATTTCTGAGTGCAAGGAAATAATACAAATTCCGAATTTAAAAAATCGATTTTACTTTCTTCAGGAAACACTTTGGAAATTTGCCAAAACTAATCACTTATTTTGAAAATCAAAATGTCAGATTAAATTATGGATTAACCACATTAGATGTGACTATTAGTAATTTGAAAAATATTCCAAATGACTTTGGAACTGGCCTTCGGCAAGAGTTAGATGCAGTTTTTAATAGAAATTCAGATTTAATAACATTGCGGCAATTGTGTATGAGGACAATGCCTCAAAATCTAACTGCTAAATACTCTAAAATAAAAAAATATTTCCAGTATGCACCTATAACCAGTTGCGATGTAGAAATGGCGTTTTATATCTACAAGGATGTATTTCATTCAAAGAGAACAAATTTTACAGAAGAGAACCTTGAGAAAGTATTGCTAAAAATTGCTGAAAAAAAAAAAAACAAGTCAATCAACGGGAAACGTACAGACGCGTTTCGTTCTAGTTGGAACTTTTCAATGCACGGCATTCCTCGAAGACGGACATTGCTTTTCGTTTCTATAATATATTTCTGTATATACAGTTAACATTTGGAACTTACTGCAAGTGAGAATTAATGAATATTAAATCTCATTCTTACATGTAAATGTCGACTTATGTGATGCGTTCATAACTACAATCCGACAAACTAAGTTTGTACCAGTATGCAGAACACACCCTTTCGCGACAACGAACTTCCTGGTAATTAGGTTAATTAAGAATTGCTGAAAAAAAAACAAGTCAATCAACGGGAAACGTACAGACGCGTTTCGTTCTAGTTGGAACTTTTCAATGCACGGCATTCCTCGAAGACGGACATTGCTTTTCATTTCTATACTTTCTGTATATATAGTTAACATTTTGGAACTTACTGCAAGTGAGAATTAATGAATATTAAATCTCATTCTTACATGTAAATGTCGACTTATGTGATGCGTTCATAACTACAATCCGACAAACTAAGTTTGTACCAGTATGCAGAACACACCCTTTCGCGACAACGAACTTCCTGGTAATTAGGTTAATTAAGAATTGCTGAAAAAAAAAACAAGTCAATCAACGGGAAACGTACAGACGCGTTTCGTTCTAGTTGGAACTTTTCAATGCACGGCATTCCTCGAAGACGGACATTGCTTTTCATTTCTATACTTTCTGTATATATAGTTAACATTTGGAACTTACTGCAAGTGAGAATTAATGAATATTAAATCTCATTCTTACATGTAAATGTCGACTTATGTGATGCGTTCATAACTACAATCCGACAAACTAAGTTTGTACCAGTATGCAGAACACACCCTTTCGCGACAACGAACTTCCTGGTAATTAGGTTAATTAAGAATTGCTGAAAAAAAAAACAAGTCAATCAACGGGAAACGTACAGACGCGTTTCGTTCTAGTTGGAACTTTTCAATGCACGGCATTCCTCGAAGACGGACATTGCTTTTCATTTCTATACTTTCTGTATATATAGTTAACATTTGGAACTTACTGCAAGTGAGAATTAATGAATATTAAACCTCATTCTTACATGTAAATGTCGACTTATGTGATGCGTTCATAACTACAATCCGACAAACTAAGTTTGTACCAGTATGCAGAACACACCCTTTCGCGACAACGAACTTCCTGGTAATTAGGTTAATTAAGAATTGCTGAAACGTACGTTTTTTAATTAAAAAAATTTCGTATGATTTGCTTTGTAATTTGTAGACAGCAATGTTTACATCCCCATTTACTCTGCAATTACATACATTCTAATTTGATATTTGTAAATATTTCATATAAAAGCCGAAAAACTCCAATAATTTATCAATTGTTATATATATATATATATATATATATATATAGGGAGGGTCACTGTGTATAAGTATAAGAGACGATATCTTAAAATTGACCTACAATAATAAAAATAATAGTTTTGTTATTGTCTATCTAAACATACGCTATATCGTATGTGTGTGTGTGAGGTATTTATTATTTATACGCATTCTGAATATTTTGAATTCATAGGCGTCACGTAATACAATTTTCGGGATTCGCGTCGTAATTGAGTCACAAAATTTTGGATTTATATTCTACATAATTACGTCTTTCCATTTATCATACGTTTTCACTTTATTTCAAGGACACCCTGTATATAAATTGAAAGCTTCAAGAATATTTTGAAATTTAAAATGGCAGGGTATACTAACAGAAAATAAGTCGATATGGTAAAAGTTTTAGACGCTTGTAATGATAAGGTCCGCGCTGCCGAGCGTTTGTAGAGAGAACTATTTCCGCACCGCCGTCATTCAGATCACAAAACAATCTAAAATGTTGAAACACGTGTTCTGGAGACACGTATCGGTTCAGAACATTCTATGTATACCGGTCGACCAGTGGCGGCTGGCGCATAAGCGCTGCAGTGCTGCAGAGCTCCCAAAAAATTGGGCGGGCGAACCTGTATTAGTTATAACTAGTTTTCTTTTACATAATTTTTCCGACATTTCTGATGTTTATAAAAGCGTAACATATTGTTGTGAAAATTCTCCCCCTGTATATAAAAAAATTTGCATATTTTTCTACATCATCCTGTAGAGGACATCAAACCCTACAATTTGACACCTCAATCATCAAAATCCGATCAGTAGAAGCCGAGATATTCGCTTCCGAAATTCCAACACTTAACGCCGGTTATATACCTATAGTATATTATCAAATAATATACAATAGGCGACCAGTGGAATAACCAACCTAATTCGCGCGATCGCTCACTTGTTCCTTATCTGGTCCACACGTCCGTGCGCTCAGAGCTCTTTCCAACACCCGCGCGCACGCCGCTACCCCCGCGGTTGTCTTAAACCAATGCGTGATTTTACCAGGCAGTTCGCTGCATTTACACCAGCGCCGAGGGCGATATGATTCGGTATCTAAACTAATATTATAAAGAGGAAACATTTGTGTTTTTGTATGTATGTTTGTAATGCTTTCACACAAAAACTACTGGACCGATTTCAAAAATTCTTTCACCATTAGAAAGCTGCATTTTCACTGAGTGACATAGGCTATATTACATTTTCAAAAAAAAGAGATATCCCCAATAAAAATGCATTAATGTAACCCAAGGTGTGAAAAAATTAGTCACAAAAAATCTGCCATCGCGTACGCTGCGGAAACTATTGTTGATAGAACAAAAAAATGTTCTACAGTATTATAGAACGTATTAATATCTACAAAAAGTCCGCGAAACCATATGTCCAACTACTGTAGTTATGCCACTATAACTACTTTTTTACATTTTAAAAGTTAATAAAAGTGCCGACAATAATCAAACCATATTATCCATAGCTCTGTATTATTTCTTACCCTATTAAATGATATTTTATTAAAGACCATTTCAAAACCAGTAAAATACTTTTTAAATTATTAAAATCGGACATTACATTCAAAAGATATAACGAATTTAAAAATGTCAATCTAAAGAAAATAATGTTATAATATAATGTAGTAGTATAGCGATGGCCATATTCATTTTGTTTGTAATAAATTGACAATCGAAAAATTATAACTGGAATAAGAATAGTATTGGCAGAAGGAATTTAATAACAAGTTCAATGAGAATGAAAAGTAATAGGAAACAGGCGCAGATAAGCTGTTATAGAAAGAAGTTAAACATAAAGTGATATAAAATCCAAAAATTAAGGATCACAAGAAAGGAAGATTAAATATTTAAGAGAATACACTCACTATTGTATTTATTCAAGGTAGGATCGAATAAAAGACAACATATACGATACAAATTTTATTAAAAGAATTTAAATAACACTGAGATATTTGAAAGATGACGTTTTTGAAGTAATTTCGACAATGTGTCAAAAGCCAAGTGACAGGAACATTATTAAAATAGCGGGTTACATTGTTTATAAGTTATGTTAAATTAGTAAATGGACTAAACAGATTTAATAAGCGATGAGCCACCACCAGAAAAACGCAAACGTCCAAATAACAGCAGATTTAATCATCGAATTTCGGCTTTAGAGGTGTGTGATGTTATTCTAAATTGTGCAAAAGATCGATTTCATTTTAAAGAGCATCTAGTAGTGGCATCACTTTTTTTTTCGGAATGCTTTGGAGAGTATTGCATTTAATTTCCTGAGGACAAACTCACTTCCGCATGCTCCTATTATCCCACCCTTGATAAAGAAAGATTACGAACTGAATTGTCTGTTATTTACTCAAGAACTGATTGTAGATCTTTAAAAGGCGCACTACCTCTTCTAAAATTTTTAATAAAAAACAATCTGGGAGATACGTTGAAGGAGACTAGAAAATTATTAGAAATTGTAATAACAACTCCCATGACAACATCAGAGACCGAACGATGCTTTTCAACACTAAATCGAATTAAGACGTTTCTCAGAAATTCAATGACCGAAGATCGTTCAACATCTCTTTCCATGCTATCTATCGAAAAAAAGTTTACCTCCGAAATAGACAATTTTAATGACAAAGTGATAACAAAATTTGCAAATCGAAAAGAACGTAGAATAGATTTGATTTATAAGAAATAATTTGTTAGTAAAGTAGTGCTTAGTGACTCTTATTTTTTTGTGTGACAATTGACAATCGTTCCAGAAATACATTACTTCAGTGCGGAAGGCGAAGAAAGCACGATAAGATCGATGGGAGACAACCTCTTACTGCCCGTGCAAGGTAAATTTTTTTGTAAAACTTGCAGAACACCTTAAAATTTTTAGCACGAGCCGCCACTGCGGTCGACCGCGAAAACTTACATGCAGCAGAAGGACCAGTTATTGCAGGATGTTGAGAATAATCCTACCACCAGTACACGTTCGTTGTCAAGAAATAGACGTCCTACCCAATCCTCTTTTCATAGATGTCTTCGAAGATACAACTTGGATCCATACCGCGTACAGCCTGTTCAAATACTGTATTGCGGAGATGACCTATTGAGAGTAAATTTTGGCACGTAATCATTATAATCGTCTCTGCGCTACTTGCTTAATGCTGACGCCATCGATTTCCAGTTTGCATCTAATTGGTTCTGTGATAATTATAATTGTTTTTGTTTTCTGGATAGAGATTATCATGTTGAATGCCTTAGCTGTTATGTTGAATCTGTAGGCCAGTATTTGCAGGTCATCTCCATTCTGGATCACCAGTATTGGATCATTCTCGTAGCAGAATATTTTGATTTCGCTATTCCCAACAGAGGGCTTAATGAGTCGCCCCGCCTTGTCCCGTTGCCCACGTCTATGAGGTCCGTAGTTCACCCATCTATTCTGACTACCATCTTGTTGTTTTGGTAGATGTTCTCAATTGTTTTAATGATATCCAACGGGATTTCTTTGTTGTATAAAGGATTAACTATTTCCTAAGTTTTACTCTGTCAAAAGCTTTCTTTAAGTCTATCAAACAGATAAATACTGGCTTATTGTACTCTAGAGCATTCTCTGTGATTTGTTTTATGACAAAAATCACATCATTGGCACTATCTTCCTGTACCAAAACCCTCCTGCTTATCTGCTAGGTTTATCCTTTGCGTTATTTGTTCTTACAAAATTTTGGTTGTTTTAGAGTGGTATTTAATAGGTTTATACCTCTGTAGTTCTCTAGTTGTTCTTTATCTCCTATTTTGAACAGCAAAATCAGTATGCTTGTGCTCCAAGGTATTTTCTCCTGGTATTTTATTGTGTTTTACGATTTTATTGATCAGTGTAGTCAGTTGTTCTGCCATCGCTGGCCCACCATATTTCAGGAGTTCATTCGAGATTCCATCCGTACTCGCAGCCTTTATATTCTTCAATCTCCCTAGTTTTCCCTTCACTTCTTACCTGCTTATATTAATCTCCTCGTTTGTGATGATAATCCGATGTATCTGATTCCATCGTCGTCTGCTGTTCCTCCATATATAGCTTTCTTAGGTATTCTATCCAGATCTGCTTCTGTATGTGTCTTGGTTCTATTAATGCCAAAAATACTGAATGGTAAAAATTACAGAAATTTTTGTGAAAACACTTTGTCTATCACACCTGTCTGTTAGAGTATATTTCTTTACAAGAACGTGCAACAATATTTTTTCAACACGCTGGACCGCCTGCACATGTTACAAGGGCGAGAAATTTTGAATCGCTATTTTCCTAATAAATGTGTCGGGGCGGACCAATAGCGTAGCCACCCCAGCCTCCCGCCTTAAGATAAGATAAATTTATGGCTGTGAGGATACATACACAAAAAAGGTTTAATTTCACTGTGCATGCCGGAATTTCCCGGATTCACGAAGCAAAAGTAGATATAAATGAGAATAATTTCAATTCTGTTGCCAGAAACTTCAGCCATAGGTTACACGCGTGTATTAACGAAAATCGTATTAATTTTTTGAAGGTTTGTTCAGGAATTAGATGTTTGGTTTCGGTTTCGCTTAGCTCGACTTAGATAGTTTTTGTAATAATATAAATTCTTTTGATGTGAAACATCTAAAGGCTTTTGAATGCCATCACGCGACGACCGCTCAGTGAGCGCTCACCTCTTTCGCCATACCGCTGGCGCTCATCTCTCTCCGCTATCTCTGCAAGCTATACACTAGACCAGCGTTTCTTAATCTTTTTGATAAGTGGAACCCTTTTTAGTAGTCACTTTTATTGTGGAACCCCTGGTTTGTTTCAATAGTATGCTTTTAATGTAACATTCTGTAAATGGATTATATGCAACAAAAATGACAATTATTTCAAAAAATATTTATTTTCTTCAAAAAGTAATTCAAAAATTAACACAAAAGTTCTTAAAACAACTTAAATTTACATTTACAGGACTTTTAAATTTTAATTTTAATGGGATGAGTGATTTTGCTTTTTATTATCACAAATATACTTAATATTAGGCTTAATTGATGAAAGTTGAATTCTTATGTCAGGTTCGGCATCAAGTCTGTTCTGGTATTTAGTTTTGTCGACAAATAAGCTGAGAACCCCGTTTCGCACATATATGTGGTTACAAATGGTAAAAGCACCAACACGGCCTTTTGCGACAATTGAGGATATTCATATTTTATACTGCACCAGAATTCCGTTAATGGCATTAATTTAAATTTATTTTGCAATGATGAATCAGATGTCATTTCAATAAAAGTTTCGTATTCTTCCGTTGACATGGTCGAAGGTTGAAAATAAATGGGTTTTTAATCCACAATTCATTTTGATATTTAATCTGCTGTTCATTTGGAAAATACTTGTTAAAAGCTTCACTCAATCCTTTCAGATGTTGAATAAAATCTTCAATAAATGCCTCTGCCATTTCAACCCCTTCTTCTTCTTCTAAAAAGCCTTTTATTGTTGGGAAACAATCAAACTCGTTGGAGCGCATACAAATTGTCCAAAATTCTATTTTTTTCTTGAAAGCAAGAATTTTTTCGTGGGCAATAAATACATTTACTTGTTTGCCCTGGAGGGTTAAATTAAGTTCATTTATCTTTGTAAAAATGTCCCTTAAATAGGCAATTTTAAGTAACCAATTTCTATCAAATATTCGACCTTTCAATTCAAAATTGTGTTCTAAAAAAAAAGCACGCACCTCGTCCCTTAACTCAAGAAAACGGGTTAGTATCTTTCCTCGAGATAACCATCTGACTTCAGTATGTAAAAGAAGAGATCTCCTCATAGAGTATTTTGAATGAACGATTATTTAGCAGTCGAGATTTTATGAAGTTAATGATTTTGATGACCTCATCAAGAGCATTCTTATAACTGGGGGATAATTTTTTAGCAGCAAGTGCCTGCCTATGGATCATGCAGTGGCTACTAGAACAGTTTTAGCTATATTTTTAATAAGCTGTACAGCCCCATTAATTATGCCACTCATGGCCTTTGCTCCATCGGTACAGATATCAATACAGTTGTCCCATTGTATTTTATTCTCTTCAAGAAAAGAATTTAGAAGACCAAATATTTCGACTCCAGTAGTACGTGTTGGTAGAGATTTGCATAAAAGAAGATCTTCCAATAATGCGTTTTCGTGCTGATATCTAACGATTACAATTAATATTGCGAGTCCAGATACATCGGTTGAGTCATCCATTTGTAATGAAAATTTGCATAATTTGAGACGAAAAGTAAGTTCATTCTTTATATTGGCTGCTAAATCTCTGATGCGCTGAGCTACCGTGTCATTCGAATGTGGAATCTTAGCCATTTCTTTTGCAGATTTTTCACCTAACACACATTTTACCATCTCCATACATGAAGGTTTAATAAGATTTTCCGCAATTGAGTATGCTTCACCGCGTTGAGCTATCAGATAGCTGACTAAGTAAGAAGCCTCACTTGCTTTTTCATTCACCGTTTTTATGGTTTGAACCATAACCATTTTTAAAAGTTCGTCACGCTTCCGAATGAAGAATTCAACATTTTTTTCTTTAAGCTCGCCATGAACAGATTTTAAATGACGACGCATTTTAGCTGGAGCCATAGAGCTATTTGGTAGAACTTTGTTGCATATAACACACTGAGGATTATCATTATCGTTCATGAATCCTAAACATATATAACTTTCATCATATATCCTTAGTTTTTTAGTAACTGCTCTGGGTTGATTACTTGTAGACGCCATTACTGGCCTAATTTCGTTTGTGGCGATTTCAGTTGCATCACTTTTATTATTACCACAGTTATCTTTAGCAAAAGAGCTAGTTGCTGGGTCCGAAACAGAAGAGTCAAGTTCTGCAGCAGAACGCTTTAAAGTGCCTTCTTTAAGCCACCTCTCCATCCTGCAACAAAATATCGAAAATGGTTTTAAGACAAAAATAACAGCACCAGTTACCTTTTAAGAGGCAGTTCTCATTTTTTAATTAAAAAAAGTTTTTTTTTTCTTTTATTATCTTAATGCTATATGTGTCTAGAATAAGTCTAGAATAAGTACTCGGTTCTGTATAAAAGTTATAGCTTTATGTATCACTTGTATACAAGCTGTATACATCACTCGTATAAAGTTTAAGCAAATTTTTCCCAAAATGATGTTTCTGAAATCGGTAACAAGAATTTCTCAGACGCTAATTTACCAATCTAGATCTAGATCTTTTTGTATTATGTTTGTAAACGTGTACACCAGTGGGCAAACTAGGATCTTTGATTAAAATGCTATATTTCAGTTTTAATTCCACTTATCCTAATCTAAAAAGGTCGTTTCAAATTTTTAGTAAAATTCTTATTATTTTTAATTTTTTGAAAAGATCCGATTTTACTCAACAGAAGTAATCTTTGCTACCGTTTGGTAACTCGTTTTTCGGCCGTCAACTTTAACGCCCTCTGCTGCAGAGGCAAATTATGGCAAATTAAAACACAATTTGTTTTTGCAAAGATATGCGTAACGCATTAACAAAAGGTTTCTATATATTGTAATGACTCATCCGATGACGCGAGGCGCTTTCTGGACGTTTCCTCGACAGATTTGAAGCATTCTAGAAAAGACGTTCCTATTCATATTGTAAAAGTTTGTCTTTTCGGGTTCTTAAATAAAACTAACAATAACTTTAGACACACACTATATTAATATTAAAACGTATAACAATATAAAACTAACTATTAACAATAAGCACATTTATGTATTTATATTTATGTATCTATATTTATGTGTACTGCGCGAGACTCTAGGATTCAATGAATGTCCATCCCTTCTTCGATGCGGCTTTATATCGTGGTGAATACTCTTCGAGAGCGTTCCCGTAGGCCTCGAGAAAACACCAGAGGTATAACGCGTGACGCGTTATTGGATGAGTCATGACATTGCCCCCTTCTTAAAAATGAAGTTTCGTCCCGAAACATGTCATACTTTGGTTCCCTCAAGCGATGGCGAAATCGACAGGTAGGGCCTTTGTTACATTGTGATGTCATATCGAAATAACAGTCCACGGTCTTATCTTGCCTGGATGGACAGGAATATTCAAGCCGGTAACTGCATACCAGAATTTCCATACCAGTATGTCGGAAGATTACTTCCAACATGCTCCTTACAATTCTCCAGTCCAGGCGATCTAATCCACAACCCAATTTTGGAACTGCTAATTTCAAAATGTCTTGTTGTAACATTTGTTCTCGTAAGTGGACCAGGGCCTCCCATAAGGCACGATAGGTTGGCTTCAGGTTTGACAGTTCTTTCGTGACCAAATAAAATATGGGCTGTCCTTCATTTATTATTTGGAGACTCTTCCCAATTGCTGGTCCCTGCTGCCTAAATTTTTCGATTCTGCCAAATCTCTATTTAAATTCCCTGGCAATTCCCTTGGCCATTCGCAGATCTCGGGCTACGCAATGAGCAAGCGCGTAGTCTGGCGGCACCGTAAACAAATCCAGCTGTTTCTCGATGGATACCCCAAATCGAGCTTTCTTCGAACCAGAATACTCTTCCATAAAGTCTTCGAAGATTAGATCCTGGTATTGGCTATCCAATCGACGCAAGTCAGCGGTTTCGCCATTATTGTCTCCAGAGTATGGGGCTAATCGATTAAAATGTACGACCCTTGGCTTAGTGTGAGGTGTTCGCCTGATGCGGTATACTACATTGTGATCCGCTTCAACACCTCGTGCGGCCCCTAATAATCCCTTTGAAGTTTTGGAGATAGGCCCCGTCGGCGTTGTGGATTAAATAACCAAACCCGATCGCCTTCATGGTAACCACTCTTCTCGGCGTTGATGTCATAGCTCTCCTTCATTCTGTCACTAGCATCTTGGATATTGTGTCTGACTTGTTCATGTATATTATTTAGTCCTCGTCTGAGCGTGCTGACATAATCTTCTCCGGCAAGATCTTCACCAGGCTTGCTCCCAAACTTTAAATCACAGGGCAATCGGAGTTCCCTCCCGAATAGCACGTTTGCTGGTGATTGGCCAGTTGTCTCTTGAACGGAGGCCCGATACGCCATTAGAAATAATTATAAATGTTCGTCCCAATCTCTCTGGTGTTCGGAGACCACTTTGGATAAGTGTCTGATCATGGTCCTGTTCATTCGCTCTACCATCCCATCTGATTGTGGATGCAAGGGAGTTGTTCTCGTCTTCCGTATGCCCAAAAGTCTACACATTTTTTCGAATAGACTGGACTCAAAATTTCGCCCTTGATCGGAATGAAGTTCCAAGGGTACACCAAAACGGCTGACGAACTCCTTCACAATCACGTCTGCTACAGTTCCAGCTTCTTGATTTGGTAGAGCATATGCTTCAACCCATTTGGTAAAGTAATCCATAACCACTATTATGTATCTATTTCCTTCGTCGCTTTCTGGAAATGGGCCGGCGGCATCTATGGCGATCCTTTCAAATGGGCTTCCTACATTGTATTGGCGCATGGGTGCACGTCGACGCCTCTGGGGACCATTGCTTCCGGCGCAATTTGCACACTTTCGGCACCATTCTTTCACATCTCGTGAACAATTCACCCAGTAAAATCTCTGGCGCACCTTCTCCAGTGTTTTATGGACTCCAAAATGTCCCCAGAAGCACCATTATGGAGTTCTCGCAATACCTCTGGTATTCTTTTCTTGGGAACCACCATTTGCATCTTGCTCTCAGTTCCATCGTGATTTTCGACCTCACGTCTCAGGAGATCGTCTTCCATGGTTAAGGAATCCCATTGTGCCCAGTATGACTTCAATTCTCGTGAATGGGGAGCAATTTCTTGCCAGGTTGGTCTTTGCCCATTTCTCTTCCAAGTCCTGAGGACTGCAAGATCCGGATCAGCTTCTTGATCTGCGCGCAGATTGTCAGGTTGGCATTGGTCATCAACCACGATAGTTCGAAGAGCGTTGGCCGATTTGTCTTCGATTAGGTTGCAATATCGACAGTCTTCTGGACAGGGCCTTCTGGAAAGGGCATCTGTATTTTGATGTTTGAGGCCTGCTCTGTGTTCAATGACAAAGTCATACTCCTGCAGCCTCTCAATCCATCTAGCTACTTGACCCTCTGGATTCTTAAATTGCAAGAGCTACTTTAAGGCGGCGTGATCAGTGCGGATCAGGAACTTCTGCCAATACAGGTAATTGTAAAAGTGCTCAATGGTCTTAACTACTGCCAATAGTTCTCTCCTGGTTACGCAGTAGTTCCTCTCCGGTTTGGACAGGGTCTTGCTGAAGTATCAATAACCTTTTCTTGTCCATATTGGATTTGAGAGAGCACACCACCAATCCCTACGTTACTGGCATCCGTATCCAAAACAAACCTCCCAGATGGCAGTGGATAGTTTAAAATAGGTGCACTGATCAACGTACCCTTTAACAACTCAAAGGCAGCTTGGCATTCGTTGTTCCAAATGAATGCTCGATTTTCTGTTAGGCGAGTAAGTGGTTTTGCAATGTTGGAGAATCCAGGAACGTAGCGTCGATAATATGTGCATAATCCCAAAAAGCTTCTTAGCTGATGTTCGTCTTTGGGTAGCGGCCATTTTTCCACAGCTTTTACTTTTTCGGGATCCACAGCAACTCCTTTTCTGGAAACCACATGTCCAAGATAACTTACCTCCTTGCGGAAAAGGTGACACTTCTTTGGACTTAATCTCAGGTTGGCATCTCTCAACCTCTGGAATACTACTTCCAAATTCTTCATGTGATCTTCAAAGGTCTTCCCTACCACAATCACATCATCGAGATATACCAGGCAGGTATTCCAAGACAGCCCCCTCAGTACAGTGTCCATGAGTCGCTCAAAGCTGGGGCGTTACACAGTCCAAATGGCATGACTGTAAATTGCCAGAGTCCTGTACCTAAACTGAAGGCAGTCTTCTCTTTGTCATTGGGATCCATTACCACTTGCCAATAACCGCTCTTCAAGTCAAGAGTGGAGAACCATTTTGCTCCTGCCTAGCGTATCGTCTATTCTTGGCAGAGGATAGCTGTCCTTTTTGGTCACACTATTCAAACGACGATTGTCCACACAGAATCTGGTAGATCCATCCTTCTTCCTGACAAGAACCACTGGTGAAGCCCATGGACTATTCGATGGTTCAATTACTCCTTGGCCTTCCATATCTTGTATAATATGCTCGGCTTCCTCACGTTTTGTCAGTGGTAACCTTCTTGGTCCTTGTCGAATTGGACTTGCATCGCCGGTATTTATTTTGTGCATTACAATATTGGTTTTTCCTTTCGTACCAGTCTCAGTTTCAAAGACGTCTTCATAATGTTTGATTAAATCCTTAACTTGGCTTTGTTCCTTCTTGCTCAATCCTTGACAGGCGGAGTCGATTATCTTGGACAATTTCTCAGGAACCTGCACGAATCCATTCTTCTTCTGCTCTATACGATGAACGACGGCCGACACTGGTGAACACCACCCCAAAATAGTACCCTTCTTCAATGAAACAGGGTAATGGTTCACATTCATTACCCTTATCGGTACAGTCTTCTGAGTCTTGACCAGCATTTTGGCAACTACTATTCCTCGGCCCACCTCGTCATCATCAGCCTTTGGTTCCAACATTGTAGCATTTCCGTCCAAATAATCACCTTCCATACACGCCGTCAAAAATGTCTCACTTCTTGCATCCAGAACAACATTCTCTGCAGTAATTATTTGTACATTCCCACAATCTTTCCCATGAAGAAACAATTCCTCATTATTTATTTGTAAAGTGCTTTCTTTCATATTTAACTGGAAGCCGTAGGTGTTCATGATGTCTAATCCCAAGATTATTTGTTCTTCTATGTCAGCTACGAGAACACGATGTCGGATTGATGTTGGTCCTATGATAAGGTTGACATCTACTTCACCTGCCACAGAAGCTGCTTCTCCTGTTGCTGTCCTAAGTCTCCATTTGCTAGAAAATAACGTTTTATTTCTGGGAATTAAATCGGGTCGCACGATGGTTTTCGTCGATCCAGTATCTAGCAAGCAAGCATAGGTCCTTCTTTCCATAACAGCGTCCACATACAGGCCGTTGATTTGATGTTGCAGGGATGCGACTTGACCAGGCGTCCTTGGGGCTTCCTGATGCTGGATCGATGATTGCCCCCGCTCATCGACCCGCTTTAGTTTTCCTGCTGCTCAGACGATGCTTTCTTGGCCACCTTACCACATTTATTCCGAACGTGACCAATCTCTCCACAATTCCAGCATCGCAGTACTCTTTTATTTGATTTGATCTGGCTTAGAACTCTACTAACCACCTGCTCCATGAACTCCTCATTTTCCTGCTTGTCAACAGTGCAGACACGAGCATGGTTCCGAGAGGCTTGCTTTGCAGTCTCAAACTCAAGCGCGTGCGCCAAAGCATCGATCAAGGTTTTCGGTCTTGCCAACCTTAATGCTTGCTGCGTATTAATATCCCGGAGACTATCTATGAACGTCTGGACCGCTAGGTGTTCCATGAAATTATCTGGCGCCATCGGATATGCAAGTCGAACTAGACGAGCAATATCTGCCTCAAATTCCTGAAGATTCTCGCCTTTCTTCTGTGATCGATTCTTCAGTTGGGTATGGTATACTTGCTCCAAATGCGCATGGCCATATCTCATCTCCAAGCGTTTAATGAGTTGAGAATAATCTTTACGTTCCTCAGGAGGCAATGTCTGCAAAATATCACTAGCATCACCCCTCAATGCTATGACTAAAGCAGTCGCCTTCTCGGCAGAAGACCATGCGTTTGCTTCTGCGGCCGCTTCGAATTGCGTCAGGTAAGTTGCCCATGACGTCTTTCCATCAAAGGTTGGTGGCTTGATTCTGGTCTTTGAAATAGCCACAAGTTCTTCTTTTATTTCGATAGGCCATGTTATGACTTCTTGGTTGACCTGCTTGGGATCAGAATGACCCGTGGTAGCGGCTAATTTCATCTCAATCATTATTGCCTCTAAAAGTCTAGAATGTTCTCCAATTTTCTCTTCTACAGCTATGAAAACCTCTTCTTTTAACGCTTCTGATTTTTCCGCTAATCGCTGTTCTAGAACTTTCTCCACTTGTTCCAGACTTTTTTCGAAGTTTCTAGAATTTTCTAGTAATTTCTTTTCCAGTTTTTTCTCGAAGATACTAGCGGTTTCTAGGTTTCTTTGTTCCATTTGTTGCATTTGTATTTGCGCATTCTCTATTAATCGTTGTTCCATATTTTTCGCGCTATCCAGATTCTTCTGTTCCATTTGTTCTAGAGCTTTTGCTAAGTTTCCAGAAGTTTCCAGGTTCTTCTGCTCCATTTGTTGCATTTGAGTTTGTGAATCTATCAGACGCTGTTCCAAATTTTTCGCACTATCTAGATTCTTCTGCTCCATTTGTTGCATTTGAATTTGCGCATTCTCTATTAATCGTTGTTCCATATTTTTCGCACTATCCAGATTATTCTGTTCCATTTGCTTCATTTGAAATAACAGCAAATTCACGTCAGCATCTCCGCCTGGAACTTGAAAGACATAATTCTCTGGATCCTCGCCTTCTTGGATCAACACATTGCGAAGCCGTTGCTGGAGGATCGACTTTTTGCCAGTTGTATCCTCATCCCTCTCTTCTAATTCTCGTTTTAACTCGGACACTTTTAATTCCGTCAGTTTCATTCTGTTGGCCATCACGATATTTAAAATAACGTCTTTCCGCACTGTATATTTATTTAAACGAATACTTAATTAACACTTAATTGTCTACTTAGTTTATTATTTATTAATTAGTCCACACCTGAATACCACTGTAAAAGTTTGTCTTTTCGGGTTCTTAAATAAAACTAACAATAACTTTAGACACACACTATATTAATATTAAAACGTATAACAATATAAAACTAACTATTAACAATAAGCACATTTATGTATTTATATTTATGTATCTATATTTATGTGTACTGCGCGAGACTCTAGGATTCAATGAATGTCCATCCCTTCTTCGATGCGGCTTTATATCGTGGTGAGTACTCTTCGAGAGCGTTCCCGTAGGCCTCGAGAAAACACCAGAGGTATAACGCGTGACGCGTTATTGGATGAGTCATGACATTGCCCCCTTCTTAAAAATGAAGTTTCGTCTCGAAACATGTCATACTTTGGTTCCCTCAAGCGATGGCGAAATCGACAGGTAGGGCCTTTGTTACATTGTGACGTCATATCGAAATAACAGTCCACGGTCTTATCTTGCCTGGATGGACAGGAATATTCAAGCCGGTAACTGCATACCAGAATTTCCATACCAGTATGTCGGAAGATTACTTCCAACATGCTCCTTACAATTCTCCAGTCCAGGCGATCTAATCCACAACCCAATTTTGGAACTGCTAATTTCAAAATGTCTTGTTGTAACATTTGTTCTCGTAAGTGGACCAGGGCCTCCCATAAGGCACGATAGGTTGGCTTCAGGTTTGACAGTTCTTTCGTGACCAAATAAAATATGGGCTGTCCTTCATTTATTATTTGGAGACTCTTCCCAATTGCTGGTCCCTGCTGCCTAAATTTTTCGATTCTGCCGAATCTCTATTTAAATTCCCTGGCAATTTCCTTGGCCATTCGCAGATCTCGGGCTACGCAATGAGCAAGCGCGTAGTCTGGCGGCACCGTAAACAAATCTTGCTGTTTCTCGATGGTTACACCAAATCGAGCTTTCTTCGAACCAGAATACTCTTCCATAAAGTCTTCGAAGATTAGTTCCTGGTATTGGCTATCCAATCGACGCAAGTCAGCGGTTTCGCCATTATTGTCTCCAGAGTATGGGGCTAATCGATTAAAATGTACGACCCTTGGCTTAGTGTGAGGTGTTCTCCTGATGCGGTATATTACATCGTTGATCCGCTTCAACACCTCGTTATTTATATCGTGGTGAATACTCTTCGAGAGCGTTCCCGTAGGCCTCGAGAAAACACCAGAGGCATGACGCGTGACGCGTTATTGGATGAGTCATCACAATATATAAGCCGTCGAGGAAGAGATGTGGACATTCATTGAATCCTAGAGTCTCGCGCAGTACACATAAATATAGATACATAAATATAAATACATAAATGTACTTATTATTGTTAATAGTTAGTTTTATATTGTCATACGTTTTAATATTAATATAGTGTGTGTCTAAAGTTATTGTTAGTTTTATTTAAGAACCCGAAAAGACAAACTTTACAATATAAAAAAAATCCTCTTTAATAAAAATTATTAAAAAAAAACTCCCCCTTAAGACCGAATAAAGTTTAAAGGTTACTTACGTTGATATTATTTTTAACAGTGAAATATTAAACACAAACAATTACAATTTCTAGGTTTTAACACAGTTTTTAGACAGTTTGGTTTTAAACAATTGGTTTTAGACAGACCCAATAAAGTTTATCAATTAACAAAATCACTTTACCGGGATTTCCCGTGATTGTACCGGGGCGGCTGCTTTTAAATACCAAAAATTGTGCCGACGGCGCCGTTACAATTCGCGACGTCGGACTGTCGCATTTGCACCGACTATCCAGATTAGTAAGTAAGTAAGTAAGGAATTTAGTTGTGCCGTTAAATTTTTATTACTTTTTTTATGTTACTTCCTTGAATGTTATAAAAAAAGCACGTAACTTTCGCGGAACCCCTGAGTGATCTCCACGGAACCACGGGGTTCCGCGGAACACAGTTTAAGAAACGCTGCACTAGACGTTCGCCGCTTTTACGTGTGTGTGTGTTTATTGGTACGCGCTATAGTCACTTTACTTGTGTGCACGTCATTGTATCAAGTTTTCATTTCAATCGAAGCATCCTTTCGAGCATAATAAAATATTGCCAACCGAATACGTCGCAACTTCCTGTTGATTTTAAATATGAATGATAATGAAAGTAACAGTGATAGTGACAATCTAAAAAATGCACTGCAACCGGCCAAGAAAATTAAATTTCACGATGAACAAATTCCAAATCCCAGTAATATGCCTTTTACGTATGAACGTGTACTGTACATGACACAATCAAGTGATTCAAGCCAGAGGTTTGTACATTATCTACTTCGCACAGTTTGTATATAGATATTTATCATATTTTATCAGTCACGGATCCTTTTTCTATCACATTTTAGGTTAGACACATCTCACATCTGATACTCATGACATCAACAAGCGGTTATCCTGCTTCCTGCTCAGAAAACGCGGAATATGTATACATGCGTTGCATCTTTTTGCTGTATGTTATATAACAATAAGAAAAATATATTTTTCAAATAATCTCAAAATATTTCTTTACTTTACTCCCTCCTTTCAACAACAATCGATTTCGATGTTTCACATCTGCCAGACTATTTTTTTTTTGTATTTGGATGTATTAAGAATAAACAAAAACGTTAATTTTTTATTTCAATTTTACCTGAAAACGTCTTCTCTTTCGGGATTTTAGTATTCTTCATTTTGTCTTATTTTTAATTGTAAAACATATATCCGAGGGCTGGGGAGTAAATATTGACTCATCCTGTATACTTAGTTACAATAGCTTCTTAATCACGCCATTTTATTATTATTATTTACGCATAAATTTTAAAGTTAAACTAAAAACAAATTATTACAACATTGTTTAAACATTTAGAAAAATAGAAAACAGAGTAATTACAGATTATTAATACGAGTATACATAGACTATGCTATAAATAACTTGGTAATTATATGTTCCTAGTAGTATAGAAAGAAAACACAAGAACAACTACATATTTACTGCTTTTCAATATAATCTTCTCTGACTTTAATGTACTTGTTACAACGTATTTTTGTTGCCTTTACAAAAGTAAGTTTAAATTGAGAGATTAAAATTATTTTAATTTAATCGTTTGTACTAAATTGTCGTTCTTGCTAGGCTTTCATTTAAATTAGGAAATACAAGAGCGATTTGAAGGGAGAGTGACTTTTCAATTAGATACTTATTTTAGGGTAAAAAAATTATTTTATTTTTGAACATAATTCCAATTCGATTCTATACACTTACCTTACCGACTTTCCAATTTTTTTAAGCAATCTACGAAGTACTCGTATTCTTTCGGAAGCCCGTCAAAATAGGCATTCGTTG
The DNA here is from genome assembly GCA_935421215.2 of Melolontha melolontha. Taxonomy (NCBI): domain Eukaryota; kingdom Metazoa; phylum Arthropoda; class Insecta; order Coleoptera; family Scarabaeidae; genus Melolontha; species Melolontha melolontha. The sequence goes on along the minus strand of OW285242.1, from coordinate 74,923,145 downwards.
CGGTTATCAATCACTTCCTCGTTTGTCCCGAATCTTTTTCTACCAAACATTTTTTTCATTTTGTGATAAAAAAAAATCACTCGGAGACAGTTCTGGTAAATATGGTAGATAAGGTAGCAATTCTTATCGTAATTCGACAAATTTAACCAAGCTGAATGATGAAAGCCATACGACTTATGAATGAAGCTGGTATTATATGAAAATGCGTATTTTTTTATCGAATATTTTCGTGAATTTATAATTATAAACAACATTTAAAATAATTTGTTCCAATATTAAAGTAATAATTTCGGCATAGTTTTCTTGTGTGGAAAGTATTTATACAAAACTAGAAAAGAAACAATACTTTTGAACTAGTTCATGTTCCCACTTTACTCGTTATTATTATTTTGACATGTAGGTTATGTATATGCTTTCTTGGGTTATATTGCAAGTAATAAACAGACATACTAAAATTTTGACAATATTGCAAAACATGAGGTTTATATTTTACAGTAGTAGCGTGGTAGTTATAGAGAATAGACGTGTAATTTTGGCTCCGCAAGAATTTATCGAATACGAGGTTTTTGCGAGTGTAATAAAGTAATATTGTTAGTAAATAATTAGAAGTGATACACAAAGGTGTAAATTTGTGAAATAGTGGAAGAGATAAGTACATGATTAAAATAAATAATATATGTTAGTGTTTGCAATAACAACGAAAAAGAGATAGAGAGAGATGTGGGCGGTCACTCGCGAAAGAGGCCAGCATACGACAATATAAACATATGGCACAATAAAAACAAGGACTAGTAAGACATAAATAAATTTGTGGCGCACGAGCGAATTTCGAATTAGTGTGAAATAAAATCAAATAAATGTGATCCGAAAATTTTAAAATAAATATTTGAAATGGTTATACAAACATGAATCAAACGTGATTTTGTCCTTACTTGTTTTTTAACTATTAATTAAATAGCAATTAGTTAAATAAACGGTTAAATATATCAATAAGGAACAGGTCCGGCTTATAAAATATTAGGAAATATTAACGAGATAACTAGCTTAGTGGTTTGGGGGCCTGGATAGACATTGTTTGCGATGGACAGTGATGGGAGTACCACGGATGAAGGAAAAAGAAAGAGAAATCAAAAAGACGTAGCCGAAATCTTCAAAAAGAGTAAAAAGCTGACCAGAACACCAGACAAAGAAGCAAGCAGTGACGAAAGTAAATTAGATAAATTAATGGAAATGATGCGAGGATTAGTTACACAAGTGCAACACATAGAGGGAAAACAAGATAAATATATGGAAGAAATGAAAGAAATCAAATTAGAAAATGAGAAGATTAGAAAAGAAAACGAAGAACTGAAAAAAGAAATTAGAAGTGCCAAAGGAAGATTAGATAAACTCGAGGGTATGAATAGAAGAAAGAACGCAGTTATGGTAGGCTTGAAAATAGATGGGAGTGATCAAGATCAATTAAAGGTAGCGGTGGAAGATATTATCAAGAAGTACATGGAAATACAAATTGAAATTAAAGCGGTGAAACAACTGGGTCCAAAAACTTGCTTAATAGAACTGAAGAATATAGATGATAAGATAAAAATAATGAAAAATAAGGGCAAATTGAGAGGGTTTATGGAACAAAATATATACATTAACGATGACATGACAAAAGAGGAAAGAGAAATACAAGAAAAGATACGAAGAAAGGCCAAAGAAGAGAGAATGAAAGGAAAAACTGTTAAGATAGGATTCCAAAAGTTAATAGTAGAGGGAGAACAATGGAGATGGAATAGGGAAAAGGGGAATTGGAATAAGGAGGAACGAGAATTGGCACGAGAAAAGAAAATCCCAAAAATAGTGTCAAAAAACTAATAGTAAAGACTAGTGAAAATAAAGATGATGACCCGGACAAGAAAAAGGATATGATAAAGGAAAATAAACAAAATAATGATCAGTATGATAATGATGATACACAAAAAATAAAAAAGATAGAGAAAAGTAAGGATAAAGAAAGTGAAACATGGAAAATTGGTACTTGGAATATAAAGAGCATAACAGGAAAAGAAAAGGAATTAGAAAAGGAGTTTGAAGAGTTAGGAGTGGATGTATTAGCAATTACGGAAACAAAGAAAAAGGCACAGGGAATTATTAAGACGGACAATGGTCATATTATGATATATAGTGGTGTAGGAAAAGAAAAAAGAGCAGCTGCAGGAGTGGGATGCATTATACACAAGAAATTAGAAAACCAAATTTATAGATGGAATGCCTGGTCAGAAAGAATATTACTAATAGAGATGAAGGAAAGAAACAGAACGAAAACAATAATAGTGGTGTACGGGCCAAACGAAGATGATACATCAGAAAATAAGAATAAATTTTGGGAAGAACTAACATTAGTGGTGGAAGACGCGAAAGGTATAATGTTTGTAGTAGGAGATTTCAACAGTAGAGTTGGCATAAGAGACGATGAATATAGTGAAGTATTGGGAACAAACGGGGAGACTGTTAGAAATAACAATGGAAAAAGAATGCTGGACTTCTGCATTATACATAACTTGGTAATAACTAACACTCTTTTCCAACACAAAGATATACACAGATATACTAGAGAAGTCAAGAGTAGGGGGGAGAGGTCCATAATTGACTACATATTAGTTGACAAAAATAACAGAAGAATTGTGAGCGACACGAAAGTAAGAAGAGGGCCGGAAATAGGAAGCGATCACTTTGTGGTTATATCAAGAATAAAAGAAAAAGTTCAAAACAAGGAAAAGCAATATATATATACACACAAACAAGACCAAATAGAATCACTTAGAATATACAAATTAAGAAGTGAAGTCACTGCTGAAAAATTCCAGAAAAGGATAGCCGAAAGAGTAGAAAATATAGAAATTAATGGAACTATCGAAGAAATTTGGAATAGGTTTAAAGAAATAATAATAACTACAACGAAAGAGATATGTGGCGTAAGGAAAAATAAAAAGAAAAAACAAACAAAATGGTGGACAAATGAAATAAGACATCAAATTAAGATAAAGAAAAAAGCATGGAAAACATACTTAGCAGAACAAACAGTGGAAAAATACGATATATACAAAGAAGAAAGAAAAAAAGTGAAACATTTAGTAGTACAAGCAAAAAAGGAGACATGGAAAGAATTTGGGGAAAAGATGGAAAAAAACAGTAAAGAGAACCAAAAACTATTTTATAGAGTCTTGAAATCAGTAAGGAATGAAGAAAGGTCACAATCTACACATTATATACAAAATAAGAAGGGAGAGATCCTAAGCGATAGAATGAAGATTATAGAAAGGTGGAAAGAATACTTTGAGGAATTGTTAAGCGGAGGAGTGGAAAACGAGAATGCTAGTGAACAACAAATAATAGGAGAAGAAGAGACAGAAGAAATAATTACCATGGACGAACTGGAAGAAGCAATACAAAAGCAGAAAAATGGAAAAGCGCCAGGCTGTGACAAAATAACAGCAGAAATGATAAAAAATATAGGACAAAGAGGAAGAGAATTAATGTTGAAAATATATAACAGAATATGGAGAGAAGAGGAAATACCAAACGATTGGAAGAAGTCATTGATAGTACCAATATACAAGAATAAAGGAAATAAGAAAGAATGCAATAATTACAGAGGAATATCCCTTCTAAGTACTGCAATGAAGATTCTCGAGCAAATAATAGATAAAAGACTAAGAACAAAACTCGAAAATACGTTACATGAGTCACAAAGTGGGTTTAGAAGAGGAAGGAGCACACAAGACCAAATATTCTCTGTGAAACAAATAATACAAAAAGCCTCTAGAGAACAGAAGAAAGTGTTCTTAGCATTTATAGACTTGGAAAAAGCCTTCGAAAGTACCAAGAGAAAGATTGTGGAATGTATTAAGAGAAAGAGGTGTCAATGGCAAAATAAGACGATTAATACAGAAAATATATAACCACAATACTAATGCTGTAATAGCTAACAATTTAGAATCGGAGATATTTAAAACAAACGAGGGACTGCGCCAAGGGGGAAGTCTGAGCCCAATGCTGTTCATTGTTTATATGGATGACATTATCAAACAGTGTGCATGTAAAAGTAAAAAGTTCAGGGTTGGACACCTTAACTTGAATGCAGTCGAAGTTTCGGAAGGGGCATTCGCAGACGACATAGTAGTTATAGCCGACAATGAGGAAGATCTGAAACGTAATTTAACAACATGGAATATGACACTAAAGGACAGTGGAATGACGATGAGTAAGAGCAAAACTAAAGTAATGGTAGTGGGAGATGAACAGGTAGATACGAAAATCGTAATAGAAGGAACTGAAATAGAACAAGTGAGAACATTCCAGTACTTGGGAGTACGAATTGATGGAAGAGGGACCCAGGACGCTGAGATTAATCAAAGAATAGAAAAAACAACAAAGCTGTACCACAACTTGAGGAATAATTTCATTAACAAAAAAGAGATATCCCGAGAAACAAAACTAAAAGTATATAAGGCAATTTACCGACCGATATTAACATATGGCTGTGAATCCTGGATATTAAATAGAAGACAAAAGAATAAATTACAGGCAGTAGAAATGAAGTATTTAAGAAGAGTTAGAGGAGTTACAAGGATGGACAGAATAAGAAACTTGGAAATACGAAAAGATTTGAAAATGCAGTCAGTGTTAGAATACATTGAACAAAGACAGCTAGGATGGTGGGGACATTTATATAGAATGGAAAATACAAGACAAACAAGAAGGATATGGGAAGCAAGGATAATGAAAAATAAAAGAAGAGGAAGGCCAAGGACAACATGGAATGATGTCATAGCAGAAATACTGGGAAGGAAAGGCAAAACATGGACAGAAGCGAAGAACATGACAAGGAATAGAAATGAATGGAAAACGTTTATAAAAAGCTAGAAGAAGATAAACGCCCTACACCATTGTTATGGTAACAGGGATTTTTGGATTATATATATATATATTTTACAACAGACGGTTGTTTCTGCGATTGAAGGCTGACTTCATTTGACTCAGCAGTCCTGATTTGAATCACATGCTTTCAATCTAGCCTTGAACTGAAAAAAAATACTTTATAAACTGTAAGTTTATATCGCTGAAAGGAATCGATTAGCACCACCATCGATGCTCTAGGGTATTTTCGTGAAAAGCGCTGACCGATGTCAGTTATATTTAAAACTGGAATTATATGATAATGCATATTTTTATTTATGAAATGTTTACCAAAATTCTTGCAGATCTGTACGGATCACGTAAAAAGAAAACATTTGCGACTACTTTTGTTTTGCATATCTTGCATATAAATACTGCTTTGAGCATATTTCATATAAAATTACATATTTGTTCGTATTTTATAATTTATTTCTAAAGTGCACCGTAAAAAATATATAAAACCATTTATTCATAATATATCAAAATACACTAACAGCCCGCATGAGCATTACGTAAAGCGGGAATTCCTAGATTTGTGTTTATCAAGTCGGGGAAGTTCCAGTGAATCTACGAGCAATGAGGTTGACCAAAATTAACGCAGCATGTAGGAACTGATTTGCATAAAAGAAATATCATAAGATTTTAAAATTCACTACAAGCTCCTCTGAATCAATCGTTTACTGCAACAAGTAAGCATATAGAACAGAATAGTTTCCATATTAACTTCTTACTACTAACTAGGGCTTGGCTAGGGATGATAATAATGAAATTATTTTATGACAAATAATTTGTGGTGGTGATGTTCCTTCAAAGGTCCAGGACGTGCGTGGTATTGGTTAATTAAAAGAAATACACAAAAACTTAATAAATAAAATAAAACACAGCGGCGTCCTTAAAGTTTGTATTTATATTTACATAAGAGCAATCGAAATTCGTATATTTAAAAGTAATTAAGCAAAAGTAATATGTACACGAGGAGCAGTAAGTAACTAATTAAAAATTAACACACAAAAAATACTCTGAAACGAACGTTTAATGGAGCAGTAAATTAAGGGTTAATTGAATACGATTAATATAAAATTACCTGTGAGTGGCGATGATGGTCACGTGGCCTTCGAAGATATACCTTGGTCAAGTATATGTAGAGCGATGTTTGGCCGGAAGAATAAGAAATTAATTACTTTAATTAATATGGATTCGCTTAAAAGAATAATATATAGAACAATACAGTTTACGTTAGAAGCGGAAGAGGCTGGACGGCGTGGTGAGGTCCATTGTGTACTGGAACAGCACGAGGAGTTGTTTACTCACGAAAGGTTCGAAAGAGAAGAAGGACTGATAGTTTTGCGTCGATAGAAAAGTCTAGAAACGGTCTGTTTCATGATCTAAGTCGGAGAGGGGTCGATATCTTGAATTATAATTAATTAAGAGCGCGACCTGAAGATGTGGTCTATCGATGTCATACATATTATTAAAATAACCCTTGTGACATAAGCTTTTTAACGATATCAAACACAACATATGAAAGAAGAAGTATGTAATATTAATTAAAAGAATTTAAAATGGAATGTACTAGAAAGAAATTCGACCGTAACGTTAGGGTTCTGACACGGTCAGGTAGAAAAGGTCTCGGTCAGTTCAGAATATAACAAAGGAAATGCTTTCTCTTTAGACACGAATATGTACAGTTGTACAAATGTAAAAATGTCTTAAGTTAATATCGAGATATTCAAGAAGAAATATTATTTAAAATTACATCAAAATATTTCACATGCTAAGCGTAACAATTCGCCCACCCTTTGAAAGGCATTTTTATGTCTATGAGTGTCTTGCATAAGAAATTGTTAATTAATTCTAAAGTTTGATTTTAAGGACAATAAAAAAAACGGCTTGTGATACTGCACCTACACCATGTTACGCATGGCTTAAGGGGAAACCTGTAAACCCCTTAACTAGGCAAGTTTGCGTTTTTTTAAAATCAGAGGTACAGTTTGAATTAATTGACTTGAGTAATTAATCAGTGTTCGATTAATTAAATGCAAAAGAAAAAAACTGATCTAATTAGTAAGTCGCTTAGGTGTTAGTCGCGATACAATGCAGTATAAAATATGTAATATCGAAACGAGAAAAGGAGAATGGGCCCTAATCTATCATTACATATCTAACTAATTTGATTAAATTATTATTGCTAATATTTAATTGAAATACCCGTTCGCGTACTATTCACCCTGTATCGGCGGTCTTGCTGTTGGTATTTGGCGCCGGTTCTTGGGTTTTCGATGGCGGGTTTTGTCCGTTGTCGGTCGGTTGCTGTTGACTGTCCCCGGTCTTGCAAATCGACGGCGGCCAAGATAGGTATGTAACGGCGGCGTCGCTCGAAGGGGCTCGTTTCTACCTGCTCTTGATGCGTTGGGCTTCGATGTCGATTCGGAGAATTCCTTCGCTGAATCTGCATTGACCTAGTTAACTTAGGCGATTTTGATTTCTGTAAAAAACAAACAGACTCGATTGTGCGTGGAGGTGGGATAGGGTTAATTGTAGGATTACATTTGGTTTGATGGTGAGATTCGGGAGCTGTAAAGAATTTAATTGTATTACGATTTTTCTTACCAAAATGTAAACAACGTCGTCCTATATTGAATACCGCTTCTTGCGTTTCGAAGAATGGCATTCCCAATATTAAATTTTCTCGCAAATCCGGTGCAATTAGAACAGGGACTTCTATTACTTGATTCTGGATGCGTGCACTTACGATACCAGTTCCGGTAATAGTCATGTGTGCAAATTTGTGTCCTAATGATGCTGTACTGACCTTGTATGATGTGATGCGTCGAACAATTGCAGGAGCGGCAAAATTATGTGTCGCTGCAGTGTCTAAGATGGCGTCGACATAGCGCCCTGTGACTTTCACACATACACGAGGTGTTTTTGATGATGAATTATGCTGTATATAATTCAACGATGGTTCTTGTTTCTTTCGCAGAACTGGGCAGTTGCGATGCCAGTGATTATCAGAACAGTAATCATATGGCGGTAATCCTTTCGTCGTTAATTGCTTCACTTTGTTGCCTGAAATTGAATTAGATGATAAAGACGATATCTTACTTGCGTAAATGTCTGCTGGATCGCCATGGATGTGGTTGTCTATTTCCCTGCATGCTCCTCTTAACGCTTTCGATGTTCTAGAGGTTTCGGTCCTAACATCACTTTGTATTCGGATCGTAATTGCCTCTTGATTAACGCTGCGATCTTCGTATCATCCCAATTTGGATATAAACGATTGCACAATCGTTTTTTCTTTAAGAGAAAAGGAACTTCGCGTTCATTCTCTTGCTGAAAATGTCCGTATAAAATTTCATGAAGTTTGTCCTTACGTTCGTTCGACTTGTAACGTTCAAGAAATAATTCGCTAAAACATACAAAAGAATCAATTTGATTATCGAATTGCTCAAACCATAATGCTGCTTCTCCGTGAAGATATGTTGCGATTTCGTCTATCGTTCGTGCTGGGCTTAGTGTTTCTGCATTCAGATGTGCTTCTAGTTGTTGGAGGAATATTTCAGGGTCCTGGAAAATATCTCGACTAAAAACATCTGGCTTTGGAGGTGATACACGTGGTGTTGCAACTGATCTACAAAATTCCTGTAAAACATTGATTAAACATTGTATATCTGATGAGTTTTCGTTAGGCGCCACCAAATCATTCGATTTGGAATTAGAAGAGTTGTCCTGTTCGTTTGACTTCACCATGTTGCTGTGGATTCGTTGATTACACTTAATCAAATTTTGCCTCACGTTCTGGGCGACACTTATTACTAACTAGGGCTTGCTAGGGATAATAATAATGAAATTATTTTATGACAAATAATTTGTGGTGGTGATGTTCCTGCAAAGGTCCAGGACATGCGTGGTATTGGTTAATTAAAAGATATACACAAAAACTTAATAAATAAAATAAAACACAGCGGCGTCCTTAAAGTTTGTATTTATACACGATTTGTACACGAGGAGCAGTAAGTAATTAATTAAAAATTAACACACAAAAAATACTCTGAAACGAACGTTTAATTGAGCAGTAAATTAATGGTTAATTGAATACGATTAATATAAAATTACCTGTGAGTGGCGATGATGGTCACGTGGCCTTCGAAGATATACGTTGGTCAAGTATATGTAGAGCGATGTTTGGCCGGAAGAATAAGAAATTAATTAGTTAAATTAATATGGATTCGCTTAAAAGAATAATATATAGAACAATACAGTTTACCTTAGAAGCGGAAGAGGCTGGACGGCGTGGTGAGGTCCATTGTGTACTGGAACAGCACGAGGAGTTGTTTACTCACGAAAGGTTCGAAAGAGAAGAAGGACTGATAGTTTTGCGTCGATAGAAAAGTCTAGAAACGGTCTGTTTTATGATCTAAGTCGGAGAGGGGTCGATATCTTGAATTATAATTAATTAAGAGCGCGACCTGAAGATGTGGTCTATCGATGTCATACATATTATTAAAATAACCCTTGTGACATAAGCTTTTTAACGATATCAAACACAACATATGAAAGAAGAAGTATGTAATATTAATTAAAAGAATTTAAAATGGAATGTACTAGAAAGAAATTCGACCGTAACGTTAGGGTTCTGACACGGTCAGGTAGAAAAGGTCTCGTTCAGTTCAGAATATAATAAAGGAAATGCTTTCTCTTTGGACACGAATATGTACAGTTGTACAGATGTAAAAATGTCTTAAGTTAATATCGAGATATTCAAAGAAGAAATAATATTTAAAATTACATCAAAATATTTCACATGCGAAGCGTAACATTCTTAAATGCCAACATTCCACTTTCAAAGTTGGATAATTCGACGTTAAAAGATTTTTTAGAGAAGTATACGGAACTGTCAATTCCTAGGCGCTCAACTACAAGAAAAAAGTGTATTAATCTATTGTTTTATGAAACTGTGATGAAAATTAAGGAAACAATAGGTGAAAATTTTATTTATTTCGTAGTCGATGAGACAACATACAGATGTGGACGCTATTCTGCCAACTTATTGATTGGCATTTTAATTGAAAATTGCGCCGGGCAATGATCTTTAATTGGTACAGAAGAATTGCAGAAAACAAATAACTTAGCTATAACCAGATTTATAAACGACAGTTTAACGAGCTTTTATTTGCCGAATGACGTTCCAAGTCACAAGGTATTACTGATGTTATCGGATGCTGCGACATATATGGTGAAGTCAGCACAGATCGCTTACTGCAACAAGTAAACATATAGAACAGAATAGTTTCCATATTGACTTTTTAAATGCAAACATTCCACTTCCAAAGTTGGATAATTCAACGTTAAAAGATTTTTTAGAGAAGTATACGAAACTGCCAATTCCTAGGCGCAAACTACAAGAAAAAAGTGTATTAATCTATTGTTTGATGAAACTATGATGAAAATTAAGGAAACAATAGATGAAAATTATATTTATTTCGTAGTCGATGAGACAACAAACAGTTTTGGATGCTATTTTGCCAACTTATTGATTGGAATTTTAAATGAAAATTGCGCCGGGCAATGTTCTTTAATTGGTACAGAAAAATTGAAGAAAACAAATAACTATAACCAGATTTATAAACGACAATTTAACGAGCTTGTATTTGCCGAATGCCGTTCCAAGTCACAAAGTATTATTGATATTATCGAATACTGCGACATATATGGTGAAGTCAGCACAGAATTTGAAGATTTTTTACCCAAATCTGATGTTTGACCCACACTGTTTGGCCCACACTGTTAACAAAGTAGCGGAAGAAATACGTTACACCTTTCCAGATACTAATTCATTTATCAATTTAACAGAAAGGTATTTATTAAAGCAACGCTGAGGGTTCAAGCATACAAAAATAAGTTATCTGGTCTGGCACTGCCACCACAACCCATAATAACAAGATGGGGCACGTGGCTTGATGCCGCAGTATTTTATGCAGATACCTTTGAACAGATAAGAGAATTCATTTTCTCTTTTTCAAACGATTCGATAGCAATTGCAGATTGCAAAGATATACTAAATAAACCGCAAATGTGACAAAAGTTAGCTTTTATCAAAGCAAACTATGGTTTTATTAGAGAAACACTACGAAAACTTGAAATTCAAGGTGTTGAAACCAGTGAATCGATAGAACTAATTCAAAGTTTCAAGAATAAAATTTATAATGTGAGAGGTACCATAGAAGAACGGTTCAAAATTCAATTAACACAAGTTCTAGAGAAAAACAAGGGCTTTAATTAGCTTAGTCGAATATTCAGTGTGTTGCAAGGAAACTACGATGAAGCTATTGAGATGAGTCCATCAATTATCTGCTAATATAAGTATGCACCAATTACATCAGTTGACGTTGAGCGAAGCTTTTCGGCGTACAAGCTATTATTGACAGCTCGCAGAAGATCAGTTTTGGTTGAGAATTTAGAAAAGCATTTAATTATAAATGTTTACAGTACTATACAAAGGCAAATATAAATACAAAGAGTTAGATTGTTTAGCTTATTTATTCTTATTATTATTATACAGTGTGTATAAGCCAAATGGAATAAATTCATTATTTCGGTTACTGTACATATTTATAAAAAATCCCGAAACATCTCATATTTAATTTATAAATTAACATTCTTCAACGTGAAAATGCGATCCCTACCTTCAACCCCCTTCGAATGACAGGTACAACCCCCATTTTTTTAAATGGGAAGTATAGGCTTGTGATATATCGTTGTCTTTTTAGGTCTTTTTATTCTCTATTCAAAAATGTTATAATTTTCATGTTTCTTGCAACAATTAAGGTAGAATAAAATAAAATCATGTTGTTATCGAAATTCGCTACAATATACTCAAAAAATAATATTTAATGCAAAATGTATAGAAAAATTTGAAACGCCAAAAAAAAATATGAATGTCAATGAAGTAGATGTTCAAAATGTTCACCATGAACGTCTTGGCAACATCCTAATCTTAAATAAAACTGTCTTCTAACATTATTTAACATATCAGGCGTGATCGACCTAATCGCAAGCGTTATTCGTTCTCTTAAGTCATTTAAATCCAAAGGTTTAGTTTTGTACACAATGCTCTTCAAATATCCCCATAAAAAAAATCAAGTAAGGTCAGATCAGGTGATCGCGCTGGCCATTCTATCGATCCTCGCCTTCCTATTCACCGATTGGGAAATATTGCATCGAGGTACTGCCGGACATTGCGTTGGTAATGTGGTGGTGCTCCATCCTGCTGAAACCATATCGTATTCACTGGAACTTGAGGGTTTCCTGGATCAGGATATAAATTTGCCAAAGTTGGAATGACATCTTTTGAAGTAGTGCCAAATAACGATCGCCATTCAAATTGCCCTCAATGAAAAAGGGACCAATGATATGGTTTCCAACAATACCTGCCCAAATATTAACTTTTACTGGGTATTGTGTGTGTTCTTCCCTCATCCAGTGAGGGTTTTCCGTAGACCAGTAGCGGCAATTTTGCCGATTAGCATGACCGCTAAGAGAAAAAGTGCACTCATCAGAAAACATAACGTCTTCTAAATTGATAATATTGTTATCCAGCATGTCCATCATTCGCTCACAAAAATAAGTTCTTCTATCAAAATCGTCTTCCATAAGCTCCTGAGTAGATATCATTTTATAGGGATGCATTTTATTTTCTTTTAATATGTTTACTATCGATGTATGGCTAACATTTAATGTAGTGGATGCATGTCTACTCGATGTATGTGGGTTTTCCATAAACTCAAGCATCACATCTACTTTGATTTCATCACTCAGTGCATTGGCAGCTGGTTTTTTTATCTGCCTTACATGACCAAACTCTCGAAACTGCTTCTCTATCTTACTTATTGTTCCTTGAGCCATAGGCGGTAAATCAGGAAATTTCTCATGAAATAGGCGGGTTACTTCTTGTTGCGTTCGGGTTCTATCTCCGTAACCAATCATTTGTATGACTGTTATTTTATGCATTACCGTTAATCTAACCATTTCCTAGAATTGTATTTTACGAAATTCAAACTAAAATTATCAAACTGTCAATTTAAATGACAACTTTTAAATACAAAACAATTTACTAAGGCGTTTTAAACAAACTAATGTTGCCACGGAAACTTTTTAAAGTATTTTTAATGGATACCATCTAAAAAGCACATTGGTTTGGTTTTTACTCACTTTCTTATTATGAAGACCTAAACGGGAAGTAAGTAATGCAATGATGCCTTTGATGTATGTATTAAATCTTTATAAACGCAAATTCATTGACATTCCTATTTTTTCTGGCGTTTTAAATTTTTCTTTACATTTTGCATTAAATATTATTTTTTGAGTATATTGTAGCGAATTTCGATAACAACATGATTTTATTTTATTCTATCTTAATTGTTGCAACAAACATGAAAATTATAACATTTTTGAATAGGGAATAAAGAGACCTTTACAACGATATATCACAAGCCTATACTTCCCATTTAAAAAAATGGGGGTTGTACCTGTCATTCGAAGGGGGTTGAAGGTAGGGATCGCATTTTCACGTTGAAGAATGTTAATTTATAAATTAAACATATTTAATTTATAAATTAACATGTCATAACATGTTTCGGGATTTTTTATAAATATGTACAGTAACCGAAATAATGAATTTATTCCATTTGGCTTATACACACTGTATATATATTTTGTAAAATTTCAAATAAAATACTGATATAGTACACATTTGTGGTATCTTTAAATTATTTAATATTTTGACAATAACTTAGTTGTGTAACTATCACTTAAACTTTACATATTTTTGCATATTTTAATAAAAGTTCTGAATATTTTCATCGCAAGAGGCTTCTTAAAACCTGGAGAAAAAAGTGTAGAAATATGGGCCTTGAAATAGGGAAAGAGTGTTTATATACGCTCCTGTTCGCAGATGATTAAGTCGTAATAGCGATTGACGAAGATCACATAAACTATATGATGCGAAAACTATTGGAGGCATATCAGAAATGGGGGCCATCATAAATACCTCAGAACAGACTAACCCAAGGAAAGAAGGGTATCCAAATTCTTAACTCTCTGCTATGGTCAAATAAAATAAAAATAAGCACGAAGTTACACATGTACAAGGCAATTGTAGAACCAATAACAACGTACGGTGAAGAATGTTGGCAAGTGACAAATATACCAAAACGCTGATGGGGTAAATGAAAATAAGAAAATATATTAATGATAAATATAAATAAATTTAGAAAGAATACCCTGTATTATGCTAGCTCAAATATTACGTATATAAAAGATAATCTGAGATGAAAACTGCTTATCTCTGGGTCAAAGGTAGGTTCCGGACGTGCAGACAGCTACACAAGAATACATAAAATAAAACGATTATGTCTATAAAGATAATAATATATTTTAGAAATTAACTGATATCCCTTTTCAATTATAAAACAAGATATAATATTAAAATGGTTGATCAAAGAATCTAATACAAATGTAAGATCAGAATGATATGATATTTTGAAATGTCGTGAGTAATTTTAAATATTTGATATTCGATCTCGAGAAAAGTTATATCTTTAATATAATTAAGGTAAACAATCTTTACAGAATACCTGTCACTTTAAGTACAAATGGAAATGTCAAACCACGTGTCTTCTCAACTGTAAAATGTGCCGTAGAAAACCAACAAATACAGCAAAGGCAGGTTACGATATCCTTATCTCGAACGTCTGATAGATAATCTTGTTGTAGACTCGCAAATAGTTCTCTTGCATGAAGTAAACAGCATGGTTATGTGTATATACGTTTTCCAAATGAGTGTATCTTGTCCAAAATTTCCAAAAGATAAATCCAGTAGCTTCTTTAATAAAACTGCATAAACGAAGATAGATTAATATATAAAAGGAATCAAAATAGTGAAGATTAATAGGTCCATTTGATCTCCACACACGAACAAAATCTTCTCGCAAGGTAAATATGTCAAGTAATTATAAATTATCCACTTTTTGGTAATTAACACGTTGTTATAAGTTATTATGAGAATAATTTCGTAGAGGAATTCCAAAATATCACTTAATTTTTCAACTGCATGCAAAAAAAACTTCTCAATCAATAATATTGTTTTTCGTTGTCCCGGCTCCCATAAGACAAATTTGTATTTCCATAAATCAGATTTTCTTAGGAATTTGTACAATGATCTCGAAAATTATATTAAAGACAACTATGACAAATTCAAATAAATAATAATTTTGAATGTTACTTTTGTAAATAAAATATATAATTTAGTAATGAAAATAATTCTGACAGCTAAACGTCATGCTGATAAAATCTACTCACGTATTTCAAATTACAGATTTAGAAATGATAATATCCAAGGAACAATAAAAAATATTACAATATTAAAAGAAATATATGTATAACAAAGAATATAACTATAATCAGATATAGAAAACCTAGATCTTCGCGGAAAAATATAAAGATATTTAAATAAAGAGCGAGTAATAAAAATGGATTGAATATAATTTACAATGTTTATCGATATCAATATTTCTAAATCCAACTATGGTTTTACATTAATATACAAAAATTTAGCTGTTCAATAATCTCACAAGACATTATTTTTCAGATATAACATTCTCGAATCTGTTATCTATAAGCAGAAGAATTTGATATAGTCCTTTTACGATAACAGACGAGGCACGTCATCAACATACGTCATGTTTGCGTCACGCACTCTTGCCAAATCGCAATGAGCGCTTTTGATTGCCTGCTTAGTGGCTTAGGCATGTTTTATTGGTTATTAAAGGAACCGTTGTTTTAATACAATACGAATAATACGACGAAACTGGATAAATGGGACACGAAAACTAAAGAACAAACTGCGAACTAATGAAATGCAAATAATACCACAAAACTGAATAAAAGGGACACGAAAAATACAGAACATCAAATGGCGCACAAGTGACAGATACGAATGACAGTAGCGAAAATAGAAGTTGGCAACGTTACGCAGGATAGGAACGTTTGCAAAGATGAAATCTCTAGATATACGATAGTGAAAGACAGTTCTTTTTGGGTTTAGTATTGTATAGGTAGGTAATTCTGAAGTTTCCGGTTATGACGTGCCTCGTCTGTTATCGTAAAAGGACTATAAGAGGGTTAACTGCCCTACAACAATATATATATATATATATATATATATATATATATATATATATATATATATATATATATATATATATATTATATATAACAATTGGTAAATTATTGGAGTTTTTCGGCTTTTATATGAAATATTTACAAATATCAAATTAGAATGTATGTAATATATATAATGGAATATATGTAATGATATCCAACCCTACAGTCCTTATCTAAATCCCATTGAAAATGTATGGGGATTAATGAGATAGAGCTTCTACCCAGGAAGAATTTTGGGAGATTGTTCAAAATGCTTGGCATCAAATTTCTATAAATGTTGTACAAAATATTGTCGCTTCAATGTCTACAAGATTATATGCAGTTAATAATAACGGTAGAATGACGAAATACTAATTATTTTAATGTAATAATTATTTTAATTTAATAAATAATCTTTCTCTATCGTTTTTAGTAATTTTTATTTACATTTATTTTTAAAATGTTTAAATAAATGTCAATAAGACACACATTTTTGACAATTCCTGACTTACTATTATGAGTAAAGATAGCCACTTAAGTAGTCACAATTTAAACCCACGCAGAAACAGTGTCCCGTTTTTTTTGCTCACGACAGTATAATCTTAATATGTTGATATAAATGATATTAATAAATGAATATTAATAAATATTGATTTTTAAATTTATATATCTCTGTCCTCAGCTGTTCAATGAAGTCACTCGTAAAATAACACATAGATGTCGTGGAGAGCATGAGAGTATAAAGAATTATTTTAATATATGTAACCCATATATGTTTCGTCGGTAGACATACAAATAGGTTACAGCTGCTTGTTGGTGATTTATAAAATTACTTTGGTTCAATGATTAATTCGATAAACCATAAAAGGTTGTGTATATAAATAAATTAATATATCTAACATTTACAATGCAAGTTTATTTTAAGTATTTTTAAGTAAATATTCTAAATATCTAATTGGAGGGGGCATTTACAACGAATGGACGACACTAGACCAGTAAAGCTAATATATGAAGCCAAAGTCCAGTATAAAAGGAAAAGAGGAAGACCGCGACAAGTATGAAAGGATATCATTGGAAATAGCATCCAGAAGAGGGGAAAGAGCTGGAAAGAAGCAAAATCACTGGCCAGTAACCGAAGATTATGGAGAAATTTTGTGCATAATTTAGATTAGACTGTACTTACCCGACACCCTTTAGGATAAAAGGGTTTTTGATACAGTGTGGTCATAAAGTTTGGAACCAAGCTTATAACCGCATTATTTTACATTTTTAGGAAAAACGCTCGGACAGGTAAATTTTCTTTTTTAAAAAGCCATCTTTTGACATACAATTTTTTTCTATGACGTCATTGGTTTTCGAGTGATGACGTTATCAACCCTTTCTTTAAATGGCAACCATATTATTTTTTTTTCGTTTTTGGTAGATCTTTATATCCACAAAATAGTGATATAAAACAATTGGTATATTGCATCACAATTTTTTTGAAAAAATGATATAAATTTAGAAAAAAATACGAAAATTTGATTTTTGTACAAAATTAAAATTAAATTAAAAAAAATACATCTGAACTTAAATTTATTGTAACAGTTAACGTAAATTTTCAAAATGGACCCCATCAACCAACTGACACTGTCCCAGCCGAGTGTAAATGCTTTGCGATCAATAGTAATCTGCGTTATTCGCTCCAGGTCAAAAGAAATTCGTCTTCCCAATCGGCCAATTACTTATTAAAAAATCTTATTTAACATTAAATAGTTTCACAAAAAAGGGTCAAAGAAGTTTAATTTATTTAAAAAATTGACATTATGTGGCAAACCATTTCTTAATTAAAATTATCGCCCAAAAATTGAAGATTTCAAAAACTAATTAAGCTTACAAAATTTACTGAAATATGTAAGTAAGTTTTTTTCACACTTATGTCTTGTGTGAGGACTTAAATATTCTTCTTGAACAAACCGGATCGTCAAAAGCACATGTACTCATGTTACTATGCAAAAAATTTACAAAAACAACAACACGCACTTTTTTGCAAGATATTTCTTTATGAAATTCTTGCTTCTTTTTATACAATTTACGTACAAAAATTTTAGTTTGAAATTGTTTCTATGGCGACAACATTGTTGAATTATTTACTTCTATTTTTGACGTTAAATTTTTGAGATATTGCGTAAAAATTGTTCATTTTCGCTAATATAAAAAATGGTACATTTATCTGAGCGATATATATATAAATATTTAAGATAAGGTAAAATTAATGTTTATATTACAAAAGCCTGTGGTTGTAGGTGTTTTCTGGACGGGATGAGGTTAGCATCAGCCTTGGAAGCGGTGTACAGCCAGGAAAGAAGATAGGATTCCGGTTATTTTCCAACTTGGTTATGTAGGGTAAGTAAATTCCAGGTTTCAAATTATATTTAATATTTATAGCACTTTCGATAAGTTTCGATTTATTTCTTGATAAATTTCTGGTCATTAGTGAAAGCGTCTCCTAATAATACTTTGATCGATAAATTGTAAAATTGTACTTCTGGATCGTGTTTTATGCGTTCAAATGAATAAAATAATTATTAGGCACTTTTATTAATTTTACAATTTTCACGATATTACTGCTTTTAATTCAATTTTATTGAAAATATTAGGAGCAGGTTAAATTTAGATGCGTGCTGTATCAAAATTTTGGAAAAGACGCTATTTGTCCTTTGTTTTATTTCAAAGCCTTTTACTGTGCAAATTACCTTGATTTTTAAAAAATCAAGGTAATTTTAAAAAAATAAATCATTTTAAAATAGAAATTTTAATATAAAAATCATTCAACTGGATTTATAAAATTATTTTAACAATTTATAAATGTTTATGAATATAATTTCAACAGCTGATTGCATTGACTGCTCGTATTTCACATTTATCATTTCGCGCGCTTTTGCTGTTTAAACGGTGGGCGTGTCTAAACTAATGTCTATACATTTTGAATATTAATAAATTAAATATATTTTTATTCGCGTTACTGAATTAAATGAATGATAAATTGATGGAAAGCAAATTTTTAATGAAATATAATTATATGCAAAGTAGTAAAATTATCGGGATATTAATTTATTTAATATTAGATATTAATTTTTACGTCCATCTACAGTTATGTTCTTATTTAACTTTCCCTTTATGTTTAACAAATTTCTACCTTTCTCATTCCTAGGAACCATCTGTACATGAGCGTCAAGAGCTATATCAATATATATATATTTATACAGTATATATATATATATATATATATATACTGTATATATATATAGTAGTACCCTGTTATCCGCTGACTCCGTATCCGCGGTTTCAGTCATCCGCGATTTACCTATGATGAGCAGAAAACGCGTTATATCAATAAATATAAAAGGTATAGGAGCATTTGTCGATATATCGTCGTATATATGAGTCATCCCCTGAATTCAGCGCTCTCTTATGATAAGTTAAACAAGTTGGAACGTGCTTAAGGTGCCACTCGCTTTTACTTGTACATATAAACCCTCCTGTTAACTATGAGTTTAGTACTATTCGAATTGTCGGACAAGACAGTGCTTGCAATAGTTTTTAAATAAAGCAAGTAAATTTGAAAATCATTTTAAAATAGCTTCTAAACCAAAAAGAAAACGTGAAATGCTCACTATTAGTGAAAAAATAAAAATCATTAATATGATTGAAATAGAAAAAAAATCTATTGCAACTGTTGCTAAAATATACAATAAAAACGAATCTTCGAAACGAGAAGTGTTAAAAAACAAAGATAAGATTCGAGCTAGTTTTTCTAGTGCACCCCAAACTGCAAAAGTTGCAACCACAATACGTAATAAAGTGTTACTTAAGGTAGAAAATGCCTTAAATTTATGGGTGGAAGATATGACAAGAAAACATATTCCTATCGATGGCAAAGTACTAAAACAAAAGGCGTTGGTTTTATATGAAGATATGCAGACCCAAGATTATACTGAAGAGTAAGGAAAATCATTCACAGCAAGTAGGGGGTGGCTGCATAGATTTAAAACTCGGTTTAATCTAAAAAATATAAAAATGACAGGGGAATCTGCGTCGGCTGATCATGTAGCTGCTGCCCTGTATCCAGAAAAATTTAAACATATTATTGCAGAAAAGAATTATCATCCTAAGAAAGTTTTTAACTGCGATGATATTGGTCTTATGTGGAAAAGAATGCCTCAACGGACTTATATTCATAAGACTGCAAAGGGTGCACCAGGCTTTAAAGCAATTAAGGATAGACTTACCTTGATATTTTGTACAAATGCAGCTGGTCATATGATTAAACCCGGACTTGTTTACCGATCACAGAATCCACATGCTCTTAAATACAAAGATAAAGCTTGCCTGCCTGTGTTTTGGCAATCAAATCGAAAGGCGTGGGTTACGGCTGTTCTATTTACACAATTGTTTCATCAATGCTTTATTGCGGAAGTGAAAAGATATTTGGAAAAGGAAGAATTACCATTTAAAGTGCTGCTAATACTAGACAATGCTCCTGAGCATCCTGTGTCACTAGGCACAGAAGATAAAAATGTTGAAGTGCTTTTTTACCACCTAACACGACCTCATTGCTTCAGCCCCTTGATCAAGGTGTCATTAGATGCTTTAAAGCCATATATATTCGACAGGTTTTCGAAATGCTGTATACAATGGCTAACGAATGCTCTGATATCGGGCTCATGGAATGCTGGAAGTCATTTACAATTGCTGACGTAATTCTATTTATCAAAGGAGTGATGGAGGAATTAAAGTCAGAAACGATAATAGCATGTTGGAAAAATCTGTGGAATGACATCGTTCCTAGTTCTGAAGACACACATGATATTAATTCACATCTAACAACGATATTTAACATAGCGCAGAAAATAGATGGAGAAGGATTTAACGATATAACCCAAGAGAAACTCAGTGATTACATAAACGAAGAGGATCAAGTATTCACCAACGAGGAATTGGAAGACGTTGTGAAATCTTCTCCAGAAGCGAGTGACGATGAGGATGAGGGCCAACAAGAACCGCCAGCATGGACGCTTGAAAAATTTTCAGCGATATTTCGAACTGCTCAAATATTAAAAGAACAGATAGTAGAATATGATCCAATAATGGAACGCAGTATAAAAATTACTCGCACTATAACAGAAGCCTTGAAACCTTTGGAGGATTTGTTTATTGAAATGAAAAGACAAAAACGACAACTACCAATAACAAACAATGTTCTTTGAAAAAGTCGACAAAACTATCGATAATGCACAACCATCAACATCGTTTGCTTCGGATCTAAGTAAACAATCGACTGCTAACTTGGACTTGGAGGAAGATGAATGAATATGTAGCTCACGATGATAAAGTTTTTCTTGTTGTATATTTTCTTGTTGTGTATGTAAATATGTACTATATGTACATATTGCAGTGGATTTTTCTAGCACCACGTTGGGTTAGCCATATTGTGCAGTGGAATTTGCTTTGAAATTGCTTTATTTAATTTTAATTCACACTACAGCTTATTTTTTTCATCGGCTATTCAGTCTAGTAGAATCCTTGAGCTTACGTCTCTGGGTCGATCCTCGCGGATGTTGGTAATATATTAAGTTTTTTGTGTGATTTCGAAATACACGAGAGGCATCTTTTTACACAAGATTTCAAATAACTATGAAAAACTTCGCAAAAATCGAATTAAGGTTTACTTGCACCTTATACTAAATGCAAAACAAAGTACAGACCGACTTTATAAAACAAAGAATAAAATTTATTATTTTATCCTTTTTTTAACTAAACACATTAACAGTCAAGATACCTCTGAATCAAAAAATGAAAAATTCTTCATATCCGCCTGGCTATCCCTTCCATCTATCAAATCAAAATATACAGACAATACATCTTATCAAATACAATATCCGAAAAAGCGGCAAATTCAATTCCTTTGGTCCACCTAAATATACGAGGGCTAATCACAATTTTATACATTAAATATTTTATTTATACAACATTAGATATATCGATCCCCATCTGAAATAAATAAATATACAAGTGAAATAGCTAATTTTTTTATAAATTGTCCCTAGTAAAGAGTTCACTAATAGTTCAATCTTTTTCCTTGCTTGTTCATGGAAAATCCATGACATAATTCCCCGAGATTATCCGAGAACAAAGTCAGAACATCACTGAGCTTTTTTCAAGGATAATCTTCAGCACAGCACTCGAGACAGTACCGCACCCTGTCTTGGTTCTCGGCACTCACTTGTTGTATTAGTGTTAAACAGGATCCACGTCGTTCTGATGCTGTAGTGTGATAAACGGATGCAATGCACTGATGTGATATCGTCCTTTTTTCTTACGTCCATCCATCGAATGCAGCTCATACGTCACATTATTGAAGCATCTCGATATCCGATAAGGTCCTGTATATGGCAGATCAAGCTTCTGACATTTACCTTGATCTCTTCTGCCCAAACGATAACTTTTTACAATCACCACATCTCCAATATCAAATCTCGTTCTCGTCGTAATCTGCTCATTTTGTTTATTTAGATATTTCTGTGCGTTTATTGTTATTCTTTGTGCAACTTGGTTTTTTAACTGTACCAGGTTGTCAACCCTTTCATTTTGTGTGTTCCAGGGTCGGACAGGCCTCGTCCCATACATCACAGCCGCAGGACATTCCAGTGTGACAGTATTGGGTGTATTATTGATGTTATCTTCGACATCTTGGACATGAGCAACCCATCCTGCATGATTTTCGTAGGTTTTGATCCTTAGAAACTTTATTATTTCCTGAATGTATCTCTCACATGGATTCCCGCATGGATGACGTATGGAAGAAAAAGAAATTTCAATATTACGATCATGTAAAGCAGTCTTAAATCTATCATTATTAAAATACGAAGCATTATCAGCTAATATTCTATTCATTTTCCCTTGACGCATAATCCATGAGTCAATACATTGTATAGAAGTATCTGTATTATATTGTGAAGTGGGAAATAATTTAACAAACTTTGAAAATACATCAACCATTACTAAAATATTTTTATATTCGAACTCTCCTGGAATAAGATTCCCTAAATAATCTATAGCTACCAATTCTAGTTTCTCATGAGTAATTATACTCTTTATTTCATACTGACAGGTTCTATTCTTATGTTTGCCTAAACGACAAGTAATGCAATTTCTAACCACATCTTTAGCGATTATGCGATCTTTCTTTGCATAAAACGCCTCTCTAAACACCAACCATACTTTATATCCCCCTATATGTCCCAAACTTTCATGAATTTGTAACATCGTTTGCCTTGCATACACATCATTTACAGCAATATAACTTATTTCCCTAATCACTTTCATAATCAACCCCTCTTTCATAACAAAATTTTTATAATTATCCTTAGTATTTAATTGTTCCCTTATTATATTAAATCTTTCATCTCGCTGGACCTGAAGGATCATCTCAAATTCATAATTCCCCGTAGCATAGTGTCTATTATATTCATTTAACTCTACGTAATGAAATTTACTTTTACTGTTGTACATTCGTGACAACGCATCGGCAGAAACATTTAGAACGCCTTTAATATGCTTTATTTCAAAAGTATACTCTGACAACAATAGTGACCATCGATACACTCTATTATTTTTAAAACGTGTATTCAAAAGTGATGTCAAAGCTGCATGATCTGTCTCCACGACGAAGTTTTTTCCCAATAAATAATATTTGAGCTTTTGAATCGCGTGTACCACAGCCAACATTTCTTTCTCACTTATGGTATATTTAACCTCATAGCTTTTCAAAATACGAGAGATAAAACATATCGGTTGTTCTATCCCTTCGTCATCTATTTGAATTAAAACTCCGCTTATAGCGACATCACTAGCATCCACTCTTAAAACAAACTGCTTATTAAAATCTGGTAGTATTAATTTTAATTGATTATAAAACTCTTTCTTTAACTCCTCAAATGCATTCATTCTTAATTCTGTCCATTTAAACTTTTCATTCTTTTTAAGCATTTCATACAAAGGAACACTAATACGTGCCAGGTATGGTACAAAACGTTTATAATAGTTAACCATGCCTAAAAATCCTCTCAACATTCTTATATTCTTAGGTAGAGGATACTTCTTAATGAGTTCCAATCTACTCTCATCTACACTTATATATTTAGTACTAATATTATACCCCAAAAATTTAATTTCTTTCTTATAAAATTCACATTTACTCAAATTTACCTTTAACCCTTCTCTGGCTAATACTTCCATGATCTTGTCTAAATGTTGTGAGTGTTCCTGCTCATCCCTGCTGTATATTAAAATATCGTCCACGTAATGAACCACAAACTCTTCATAAGGTTCTAAAATTTGTTGCATGGCTCTAATTAAAGCTGCTGCCGAACTGCTTAACCCATATGGTACAGTCCTAAATTGATATACTCGTCCATCTACCATAAATCCGCAATATTTTCTGGACTCCTTTTCTAATGGAACCAACCAAAAAGCACTTTTTAAGTCCAATTTACTATATATTCTTGCATTGTAACATTTCGCCAATAATGGTTCTATCGTAATAGGCGTCTCAAATTGAGGCTTTGTTCTTTCATTCAGTCGACGTGCATCTAGACATAATCGAATGTCACCTGTTTTCTTTTTTACAACTACTAATGGATTAACATAACGCGTTTTACCAGTTTCAATAACACCATCTCTCAGCATCCTCTTGATTTCATCATTTACTTGTGATTGAATATTTTTAGGAATGGGATAATTTTTCACCTTAAATGGTCTCGTCTCATCTACCTCTAAGGAATGTTGGTAATTTCTGGCAATACTAGGAAATTTATTGACTAACTCTATATTCTTTTTAATTAAATTTTTTATTTCTACTTCCTTATCCTCTCTGCAGTCCAACTTAATCATATCTAAATCTTCAGGGAACTCCACTTCTCCATTATCTTCCTTGCCCATATCTTCCATCATCATAACCTCTTTTTCTTCGAAATCCTCTTCTTCTATATTATTAATAACTTTTTCACCATCCTCTTCACATTCCTTAATCCATTCAACGCTCGTATTATTAATTATTATATCCCTTTTTTGTATATCTATAATTGCATTAATCTTATCTAATAAATCTACTCCTAGTATTCCATCCCTTCCTAATCCTTTTAATACTATAAATTCTCCCAAGAACTTGTTATTACCTATCATAAATTCAACAATAAAAATTTTATTCACTACTGTTAAAATTTTCTTTGTAGCTGTTACTATTGTTATTTTACTTGTGGGCATATATTTCCCCACATTATTTTTAATCAAACATTCAATCACATTCTCATCTAAAAATGACGTTTCACTTCCTGAATCAATTAAACAACTTAACTCTTTATCATTTATTTTTATTTTTATATGTGGTAAAACCGTGTTTATTGCGTATTTCGACTGTTCATACAATGCATTACATTCATTCTTTTTGGTTGGTTTTATTAAAAATCCTTACTACATGCTAATTCTACTTTCCCTTGTTTATATTTCGTTTCTAAATTAAAATTACATCGACTATCTTTAGGACGTGTCCCAGTATAGTTTTTAACTTCTGTTAAACTTTCCTTTCTTATTTCTTTACTATGATTATCGTCTATTCGACCTGGTGAAGCCATTCGATTATTTCTATTACTATAGTTATTTACTCGCTGAGGACTTGAATATTTATTATTATTATTATTTTCTATTCTAGCATATGGCGATCTATTCATACTACGATCTATATAATTATTCTGATATCTTTTACCATATTCCATGTCATCTAATCTTTTCAAAAGTTCAATAAATTGTTGCATGTCACTTATATTCTGAATGGCTACTGCCTGAGTAATTTGTGCATCAAAATGAGTACTTAATTGGCATATTAAATCTCTATCAGTGATTTTTGGTTGCAAGTATTTTAAAATTGAATGTCTCCTCATAACGTACGACGCTCGTGACTCATTACTATTATTATTATATCTACCAACTAATAAATCATTTCTTACCCTTGTTTGTCTCGTTGTTCCCCAGAATTGGCTGGTAAATCTGACCTCGAACTCCTCCATCGTCTTCACCTCATCCGAGATCATGTCCCACCAGGTCATTGCATCGTCCTTGAGACAGTTCCCTATTTTCTGGAGCTTCTTTTGGTCCCCTTGCACATCCTCTAGACTTTCCTTTAATTTTTTTAGAAAACCCATGGGATTTGTGTTCGCCATACCATAGAACTTCGGCAATGGTTCATTTTGTACTGGTACAGGGATGAACACAGGTACACTCTCTTCACTCTTCTCTTTTCTCACTTGTTCAATTTGTTTCTGCATATACGTTAGTTTCTGTCCCTGCCACTCTCTTTTTTCCTTTTCTTCTAAAAATTGATCTATGCTTACAGTGTTTTGTGGTATGTTATTTTCATTTGTTAACGGAAGTGATTCATCTATTATGTCTTTATCTGTTTGTTTACTGCTATTTATGGGCACCATCTGATCTACTATCTCTTCCAATTTTCTCTCCATATCTACTTGTCGTTGTTCCATCCTATTCATTTGTTGTTTCGTTTCATTATGATTTTGTTGTATCGTATTCATTTGTTGTTTCATTTCCTTATGATTTTGTTGTATCATATTCATTTGTTGTTTTATTTCCCATATCGTTTTCATCATAACGTGCATTATATCCATCATCCCTCTACTGTCACCTCCTTCCTGTCCTGCTTCATGTATGGGGTTTAGATTGAGATTACTTATACCTGCACTCGCACCTTCTAATGATTCTTGACTACCAATTAATGGTGGCTGTCTCCAGTCATTTACATTCGGAATATCGTCCATTCTGCTTGTTATTGTTTACTATATTTTCCAGATGTATAAATTATCTTGTATTTCCAAATTATTTACTTATCTTCAAATCGCCGACACGTTGGGCTGCCAATTGTGCAGTGGATTTTTCTAGCACCACGTTGGGTTAGCCATATTGTGCAGTGGAATTTGCTTTGAAATTGCTTTATTTAATTTTAATTCACACTACAGCTTATTTTTTTCATCGGCTATTCAGTCTAGTAGAATCCTTGAGCTTACGTCTCTGGGTCGATCCTCGCGGATGTTGGTAATATATTAAGTTTTTTGTGTGATTTCGAAATACACGAGAGGCATCTTTTTACACAAGATTTCAAATAACTATGAAAAACTTCGCAAAAATCGAATTAAGGTTTACTTGCACCTTATACTAAATGCAAAACAAAGTACAGACCGACTTTATAAAACAAAGAATAAAATTTATTATTTTATCCTTTTTTTAACTAAACACATTAACAGTCAAGATACCTCTGAATCAAAAAATGAAAAATTCTTCATATCCGCCTGGCTATCCCTTCCATCTATCAAATCAAAATATACAGACAATACATCTTATCAAATACAATATCCGAAAAAGCGGCAAATTCAATTCCTTTGGTTCACCTAAATATACGAGGGCTAATCACAATTTTATACATTAAATATTTTATTTATACAACATTAGATATATCGATCCCCATCTGAAATAAATAAATATACAAGTGAAATAGCTAATTTTTTTATAAATTGTCCCTAGTAAAGAGTTCACTAATAGTTCAATCTTTTTCCTTGCTTGTTCATGGAAAATCCATGACAATATGTATGAACTTACATATTTATTAAACTTAAATTCTATTTGTGCCACAGCACAAGAATATTTATTTATTTATTTTAAATAAATATTATTTATACAAAAAGGTTGTGTTTATGTATAACAATACGTTATGCACGTATAAAGCATTTGTTACAATATGAAACAGATATGTAAAAAATTTACATATCTGTAATTGTACACATGGACACTACATCTCGTATTTTCAGCATTTACTTCTGCTTAATACATATGTTTCTGCCATCTAGGCGTCATCAGTCAAGCTAGTGAAGCAGTGTGATACAAATGAAACAAATCTTTATGAATAGATTTGTATCTGTATATACATTTCATTGAAATCGCCTAAAAGATAAAGCAAATTTCATCCTATAAGGTGGCACTTATTTCATAAGTGACATCTTACGGACGAAAGAGACTTTGCCGAAAAAGGCGACCTTTCGCTTGAATAGCTAAGCTATTACATAAGCGAAACAATACGTATAGGTGTAGTCCATTAACACGTGCCAGATGGCGGTAAATATACAAAAAGGTTGTGTTTATGTATAACAATACGTTATGCACGTATAAAGCATTTGTTACAATGTGAAACAAACATGTAAAAAATTTACACATCTGTAACTGTACACATGGACAATACATCTCGTATTTTCAGCATTTATTTCTGCTTAATACATATGTTTCTGCCATCTAGGCGTCATCAGTCAAGCTAGTGAAGCAATGTGATACAAATGAAACAAATCTTTATGAATAGATTTGTATCTGTACATACATTTCATTGAAATCGCCTAAAAGATAAAGCAAATTTCATCCTATAAGGTGGTACTTATTTCATAAGTGACATCTTACGGACGAAAAAGACTTTGCCGAAAAAGGCGACCTTTCGCTTGAATAGCTAAGCTATTACATAAGCGAAACAATACGTATTGGTGTAGTCCATTAACACGTGCCAGATGGCGGTAAATATACAAAAAGTTTGTGTTTATGTATAACAATATGTTATGCACGTATAAAGCATTTGTTACAATATGAAACAGACATGTAAAAAATTTACATATCTGTAACTGTACACATGGACAATACATCTCGTATTTTCAGCATTTACTTCTGCTTAATACATATGTTTCTGCCATCTAGGCGTGATCAGTCAAGCTGATGTCACTTATGAAGTATGTGCCATCTTATAGGATGAAATTTGCTTTATCTTTTAGGCGATTTCAATGAAATGTATATACAGATACAAATCTATTCATAAAGATTTGTTTCATTTGTATCACATTGCTTCACTAGCTTGACTGATGACGCCTAGATGTCAGAAACATATGTATTAAGCAGAGGTAAATGCTGAAAATACGAGATGTATTGTCCATGTGTACAGTTACAGATATGTAAATTTTTTACATGTCTGTTTCATATTGTAACAAATGCTTTATACGTGCATAACGTATTGTTATACATAAACACAACCTTTTTGTATATTTACCGCCATCTGGCACGTGTTAATGGACTACACCTATACGTATTGTTTCGCTTATGTAATAGCTTAGCTATTCAAGCGAAAGGTCGCCTTTTTCGGCAAAGTCTCTTTCGTCCGTAAGATGTCACTTAGGAAATAAGTGCCACCTTATAGGATGAAATTTGCTTTATCTTTTAGGCGATTTCAATGAAATGTATATACAGATACAAATCTATTCATAAAGATTTGTTTCATTTGTATCACATTGCTTCACTAGCTTGACTGATGACGCCTAGATAGCAGAAACATATGTATTAAGCAGAAGTAAATGCTGAAAATACGAGATGTATTGTCCATGTGTACAGTTACAGATATGTAAATTTTTTACATGTCTGTTTCATATTGTAAAATATTATATAACTTATTTTTTCTTGTTTCATTGTTTTAACTTTGCTTCATATTTCATATTGTACTCGAAAATAAAGCGTTCGCTACTATCCGCGGTTTTCAGTATCCGCGGAAGACCACAGAACCAAACCCCCGCGGATATGGGGGTACTACTGTATATATATATAAGTGTTTAGATAATTTCTTAGCCGTTTATTAAATATATCAATTGATAAATTATTGAAGTTTTTCGGCTTTTACATGAAATATTTACAAATATCAAATTAGTATGTAATTGCAAAGTAAGTGAGGATGTAAACATTGCTGTCTACAAATTACAAAGTAAATCATACGAAATTTTTAAATGAAAAATATTGTCTACGTTGGGACTTGAACCCAAGTCTACAGTTTGCCGGACTGTCGCTTTTACCACTTAAGCCACGATAGACCTTGGTTCAAGCGATTTAGAAATGCATTATAAAGTAACAGTGTTAATAAATCAGATGTCAGTTATTGAATGTAGATGTCAAGTTGACAGCAGAAGTCAGTTTTGAAATCTGATGTCAGTTTTGATAGCAGATGTCAGTTATTGAAAGCAATGTCAGTCATTGAAAGCAGATGTCTGTTTTGAAAGCAGATGTCTGTTATGAAAGCAAACGTCAGATTTAAAAGCAGATGCCTGTTTTGAAAGCAGATGTCAGTTATTGAAAGCAGATGTCAGTATTTTGAAAGCAGATATCAGTTTTGAAGGTTTGAAATTGCTAATTATTACTCCATAGCTATATGAGTGTTTAGATCATTTCTTAGCCGTTTATTAAATATAACAATTGATAAATTATTGGAGTTTCTCGGCTTTTATATGAAATATTTACAAATATCAAATTAGAATGTATGTAATTGCAGAGTAAGTGGGGATGTAAACATTGCTGTCTACAAATTACAAAGCAAATCATACGAAATTTTTAATTGAAAAATATTGTCTACGTTGGGACTTGAACCAAGGTCTATCGTGGCTTAAATGGTAAAAGCGACAGTCCGGCAAACTGTAGACTTGGATTCAAGTCCCAACGTAGACAATATTTTTCAATAAAAAAAAATTCGCTCCAGGCACGATTTCAGATGTACCTATTTCGAATATGGATCAGCCGGTTCCGCTTATCATCGCATTATGTTTTTTTACGTCGTTTTGGGGCACAAAATCACTCGACTCCAGTTAACGTCTTGCGTTTATTATGATTGTATAGTTTTCGGCGCGTACTCCACGTGTTTATTATTAATGATGGAAGTTAATAGTGTGTAATAGTAGTCTTTTAAAAAACTGGTTATCATTTGAGGAAGAACTTTTAATTAAGAAGAAAGGAAGGCCTATCCCTGAACTACAAATAAATTACACTTCAACAAGTAAAACTCGAACTTACAATAGAGTATTCAATAAAAATATATATGAAAAATATGAGTGGATAAGCGGATGTACATTAACAAATAAACTATTTTGTTTTATCTGCTTAATTTTTAAGAAAGAGGTTAGAATAAACAAGGGTTGAATGATTTAAAGCATATCGTAGAAAGGCCACAGAAACGCGAAAATTCCGTTTCTCACATGAATGCATGCGTGGATTTTAGTATTCTAGGCAAAGTGGACATACGTGAATAGTTAGACAGTGCTTATTTGCGACATAAAATTAAGTACAACGAAGATGTGGAAAAAAATCGTCATATTTTGCGCTGGAGAATGGATTTTATGTACAAAAAATACGTAAGTTTTTTTTTGTGCCCACCCTCTTTCATAACTCACGAGCCGCCACTGTCCACAACTACGATCGGCACAGAAGCTAGATTTAAGAGTTGAATTCGCCAATTTTTGCGCAATATATACACAAATGAACAATAAAAAAAATCATTATTCATATTATTAAGTTTTTAAATATATATATATTAATTAACTGTATAGCAATTTCAATATATTTGTATTAATTTGTAATTTTATTTCGTTGTTTATTGTATTAAATTATTTATATACTAATCTTGCTAGTTTGTTTGATTAACTGCATTTACCGCCATACACATTATTAAACAGAGCGTTTCAGATTCCATTTGAACATCTATTTTTAAAATAATACAGCAAAATAACTTCCAAGAAATTTGCCATGTAAAAAATAGTATATCCATAGAGAAATTTAGGTTGAGTGGTGTTACTGATTGTATGTAATTTACTTAAATTTCATATAGATATCTGACGACGAAAAATTGTTATTAATTAACTAAGAATGTAATGGTCCATTTTTGAACTTCTCGCTAGTAGTGAATTAAATGAACTAAATTCTAAAGTTCAAATGCGTTTAAACTTCTAATTACGAACAAGGACAATTTATCATTAGGCAAGGTATAGATTTAGATTCAATATAAGCCTTATTTAAACCAAATACTATAATAAATTATATAACACTGGTATTTGTTTTTAAATTAACAATATAGTATTTTATTATTCTAATTTGAAAGGTGTTAGAACGTATCTTTCTTATATCTATTAATTCTTTTTCCTTTTATGATAATTTTAGTAAGTGTTAATAATAATAGTGTGCTGCACTTATGATATTTGTAAATGTTCTTTTCTATGTTCTTGTTCTTGTTACTTAATCACTAATTGTATATTTTTTTGAATGACACTTTGATGAGCAGTAAGGTCTGGTCTTAAGAAAGTGTGGATTTGGGTTTCCGCTGGGTTTTTAATGAGAGAATAGAGTTTTGGGGTTGACTGTTAAAGTAAAATATTGTGATACTCCCATTTAATGAAACACACGGTGTATTAAAAATAGCTATATTAGATAAAGGATGCCGCTATTTATACATACAATATGTGTAAGTTATTGGGTATTTATACAATCAGTCATATTTTGCGCCGGCTAATTATGTGTATAAAATTTTGCAGAGCTTTTTAATAGGCGTTACGAGGCCAATTCAAAAATTAGGAGAATGGATTTTATGTACAAAAAATATGCCCACCCTCTTTCATAACTCACGAGCCGCCACTGTCCACAACTACGATCGGCACAGAAGCTAGATTTAAGAATTGAATTCGCCCATTTTTGCGCAATATATACACAAATGAACAATTAAAAAAATCATTATTCATATTATTAAGTTTTTAAATATATAGTTTAGCACAAGCTAGCAATGCCAAAACCATTCATTCAGCTAATCCTGACACCCCTATAATATTGTATTAAAATGGACTTTTCCGCTAGTGAGTGCCGTCTGCCGTGCAATAATATTCATTCTGTAGATGCAGTACCTTGGTAAGAGCATAGATAAGTTATAATAGGTGGCTGAAGAGAATACGAAACTTGGCACGGCATTTTAGTCAAAATGTCAGTTTAGAAAATGAGCCGCGATAGCAGCGAGTTTTGTAAAGAACATGTGCGGTAAAAGGCCTTATGAAACGAGTTTTTTATACTATTTGTTCCATTTTGCATGTTTTACATTAATAAATTGAAATTATTTAATTTGAAAGTTCAGAGTTTTATTTGTATATAAAGTATGCGGTTGGCCACATTGATACTTGATATTTTCAAATTTAAATCTTGCTATTCGCGAAATATTATTAATTAATTATTAATTTTCGTTAACATTACTTGATATTTTATTTAAAAATATAAACATGAGTGACATAGAATAGTATATTCTTCAACGAGCGTATAATGACGGCTATTATTAACGAGGGTGAAGATTACAACGCGAGCCGTAGGCGAGCGTTGTAATCACCCGAGTTAATAATAGCCTATTATACGCGAGTTAAAGACTATACTTTCTCTACGGCTACAGGATTAAATAAAAAAGAGAATACGTAGGTACATAACAGTTTAATTTATTTGTTTGCAAATGTGAATTTAAAATTAGAACAATTACTAATATTTATTACTAATAGATGTTGCTTTTGCAATGTCTACAATATCTGGGGGTGTACACATTTCATCACTATCGCTTTCATTAGCGACAAAGCTAATTTTTTAGGAAGAAAGTATGCGAGCAACGTAAGATACTCAGAAAATGTATTTGACGTTTTAAATTTTGACTTGTTTAGCGGTTGCTAGGTAACGCATACTTTATACTGCATCAATGTTGTACTGCCCGTTGAATAATGAAAATACGAGTGATGTGATTCGTCAACAGGCCGTGTATAATGATTCATTACACACAGGGTGAAGAATTGATGCCATTATACAATTGAATAAGTATGCAGAATGAATATATTATTCAATAGCCGTAGAGAAACTAATATATCTCGTTGTCAATTGTATACAATACACGTTGTTTGTGTAGCCTACGTCCATATATCACATCTGCCAAATGCACTTAAATTCTTAAAATCAAATGACAGCAATGATATTTATTTCTGTGTTCGAACAACGCCAACATTAAAAAATTAAAAAAAGCGTACCGAAATGAAGCTCATTTCGATACTGTTTTGGGTTTCATAATGAGTTCATTACGAACGCAAAATTGGAAAAAGGTTAATACGATAGGATATTCAAAATTTTCGATAAATTTTTTTTCCTACAAATACAGAAACAGACCAAAGTAATATAATGGAATTTTTAGTAGAAATTGAAAAAAATGGCGGTATATACGCTATAAATAAAGATGCCGAAGAAGAAGTGGAATCACTATTTATAGCTTCCTTAGAAATGGTTCTAAATTATAATAATTCTCAATGCCCAGTTATACAAATACTCATAGATGTTTCTTTCGGGTTTAATGTTGAAAATTATAAACTTTTTTTTGTTATTACTCAGAATTGAACGATCATTTTAGACCCTTAAACAATACATACAAACTATATATCATAGTTTACCAGCAATTTATTTATGTATCAATGAGGTCATAAACTGTATTGATTCAAGAATAAATAACAAATTAGCCAAAAATAAACAAAAAGTTTTTAAAATTATGGATAGTGATATCGAACTAAGAAAGATACTGGAAGGATGTTATGAAGCCCACACAGAGACGAGAATAAAATTATTTCATAGACAGTTAAAGTTATTTAAATCTTTATATACTAGGACGTGCTGGCGCGCATGACTGATGATGCCATCGGTTAGGTCATCGTCTGACTCACTTCACAATATTTAGAAATAATATTCGATATCTGATTTACGTATAATTTTTTATATTGTTCTTGAATTCTTTGTGGTGTGTTTTTAGTTTTATCACCTCAGATATTGGCTAGGATACGGAACCATCGCAAAGATGTTCCTATTGCAAACCTAGGTAACATAAGTACAAATATAAAAACATGTTTTATTTCAGAGAAATTGTCGCTATCGAATAACAGCAAAAATTCTCCAACTGTCAAAGATGTTGTTGACGTGACTAGCGATCAACCTATCAAAATGGAAACAGAAGGAGAAAGTGATAAGTTCACAACATAATAATAATAATAATAACAATAAATTACATCATAGAACGGTAGTAAATATCGTTCTATGATATATACCAACACCGCAACATCAGTCACGTACCACCGAACTGGTACTCACAGATATGTGAGTAGAGTAAAATGTTTCCCGGGTACAGGCTGAGGAATTGCGCGATAACGCCATAATAATAATAATAGCGTTTATTGCCCAACGGAACATTCCATTTGCAGAACAAAGAAGCTAAAGATGAGTTACAGTATAAAAATGAAATTATTGAGTGAGCAGCAATTGGAAATTGAACATTTAGATTGGCATCAAGGCAATATTGTCTATACATATTATATACTCTTCTTGACGTTCGTCATTTCTGACTGATAGTGATGACATCAACCTGTGGTAATAATTAATAACGCATGAAAGTTTTTCAATTGACAAATCAATAACACACAAGGCATTTTATATCATATATTTTTAAAATATGCTCTTGCGCTTCCTATCTACAAGAAAGGTTATCCTGATTATCTTTATAACTATAAGCACGTCAGCCTCTTAACAGTTTGCTCAAAAATTTTTGAAAAAATAGTCTTGCAATTGTCTCTAAATTTTCTCTCCAAATACTATTGTCAAGTTTGTCTTTTCGGGTTCTTAAATAAAGCTAACGGTAACATAGACACACTATATTAATAATAAAAACGAATAACAATTTAAAAACTAATTACTAACAATAAGCAGCAATTGGAAATAGAATATTTAGATTGGCATCAATGTAATATTGTCTATATTATATACTCTTCTTGACGTTCGTCATTTCTGACTGAAAGTGATGACATCAACCTGTGGTAATAATTAATAACGCATGAAAGTTTTTCAATTGACAAATCAATAACACACAAGGCATTTTATATCATATATTTTTAAAACATGCTATTGTGCTTCCTATCTACAAGAAAAGTTATCCTGATTATCTTTATAACTATAAGCACGTCAGCCTCTTAACAGTTTGCTCAAAAATTTTTGAAAAAATAGTCTTGCAATTGTCTCTAAAATTTTCTCTCCAAATACTATTGTCAAGTTTGTCTTTTCGGGTTCTTAAATAAAGCTAACGGTAACGTAGACACACACTATATTAATAATAAAAACGAATAACAATTTAAAAACTAATTACTAACAATAAGCACATTTATGTATTTATATTTATGTTCACTCCGCGATGCTCTAGTATCGAATGCCTCAATCCCTTCCTCGACGGCTTATATATCAATGTGAAATTCTCTTCTCGAGCGTTCTACATCCATCGAGAAAGCGCCAGAGGTATGACGCGCGACGCATCGTTGGATGAGTCATCACACTGTTTATTCACTTTGAAAGTGAATAAATAGTATTATGTTTGGTTAGGTTGTTGAAAATGGCTTTCTTAAAGACAAGAATATTGAAACTCCTCTTTTTTATTTGATCCAAACAAGTTTACTATACGCAAGAAAACAAAAAGATTGCTTGTAGTATTTTACTAGATCTTCAAAAACCTTTGATAACATAGATTACACAAAATTTATTGAAAAACGCTACTGAATCAGTGCTACCTATACAACGTGCAAGCAATAAAATTCGCGAAAACTGGTCTTTCTAAAATTTCCTAAATTCCATAGTCCTCCTCGGACTTACCTTACGTGAGCGGGTTACTGTTAAAAATACAAGTCAGCCGACCAATACCACAGCTACAATTCAGTGAAGACGACGTGCGATTCTTGACGAAACGGTGTTAGACTAACTGATCGATATTTAAAAAGAGTACCACCGCGTTTTGTAGGCAACTTGTATAAGTGAGTATACGTTACGCGGAGGACGTGCATGCGATAACGTACCCACGTAGATCCAAGGTGTATCTAAGGAAGCTAAGTATATTAAATGAAAACCAACAACAACCAAATAAGAAGTAACAATATTTATTATAAGCGTTTACGTTGAAAATAAAAATATAAACAAATGAAAATGTATCAAGTGTCAAAATATAATAAAAGGGTGAGCCCTGTATATATTTAAGTTTATGACTACTATAAACAAATGTTCAAACATTGAGTATATAATTAAGTGGTTGGAAATAATAAACTTTTGATCGTGCCTGTATATATTAACATACGGTATACTATATAGCAAACAAGAAAATAATACGTATGTATAATGAGACCCCAAGAACGTTTACAAAAACTTAACAAACTTAAGCACGATGTGACTTAATTTTCAACACAAATATGACTACTGCACACTAAATATATTTCAAGTAAAACGATATACTACTAAATAATGAAGTTAATTAAATGTTTCAAATGAATTTAATAGGTATTAAAGGTGAAACTGACTGATTAATATTTGGTCTTATACTACTAAATATAAACTAAATAAAGATATTAGATAAATATCTATATTATAAATAAAAACCTTTTGGCGGGAATATCGGTGATATTTCGGTGGTGAGGGCGTCCCTTCCCGTCTTCTCTCTTCTCGGTACTTCGCTACCCAAGCTACTATTCAGCAACTCCAACTATTATCAGTGACTAAAGGCTGCTTGTAACGATAATCATTAATTAGAAGCAGGTAACGGAGACCATACGATATTATTTTTATATATGTATTAGCAAACAGAATACGGGAACGATGAATTGAAATGCCGCGTACAAAATGGCGTCGCTTCTCTTACCTTAGATGTTCAAGGGTACAACAAATCACGACCCAGACAACGTGCAATGATCCAAGTTTATCTTGGGATTATTAATCAAAGTGCGGCCACACGAAATCCCCTTATTCAGTGTAATTTTCCCCTCACAAATCTTACGATAACAATAAGTGACACTGCGCAGAGGTCGAGATACTAACGCCAATCTAACCAAACTAGACGCTGTCTCACAGAAGAGTCAGAGGGGAAGCGTCTCGATCTTCTAAATTCTATCGTACGATTGCATCATTGGCACACCTGTGCAACGATGTCGTTTAGAATTGTTCCCTCGTTCTTCGTAGTGCGGAAGATTGGTTATAAGACAATAACCTACATTTTAAACCGAACCAAGACAGTTACAATTCTTTATTATACTAAATTTCAGTCCTGCTTATGTCCGATATCTGACGCTGTACGTCTTAAGGGTCCTACAGTAGATAGTCATTTAAAATGGAATAATCACATAGATCACCCATGTAAAAAATTAAACACCTTTTGTTATTCAATTCATCGGCTTCGGAGCTTTGTAGACGAATATACTTTACGTGTTGCATACTATGGATATTACTGTTCAGTGTGTGGACAATAATTCTCGTACTTTTTGTTTCTCTTTTGTTAACACATGTTTAGTTAAATTATTTCTTCTCGTTATTTGTGTAGTTTGTGTCGTAAAAGTATTATAACAAGTGTTCATTTGAAAAGTCAATCTAGTAGCAAGTGATTTACTGAGAACATTTTGAAATATGTCGTAAATTAAAATTTACTACTTAACCTACGAAGTCGTATATTTTGACAATTTCATACATACAAATAAATAACAAATAATAGGTATTTATTGAAAACTATAACAAATGTTGAAAATGTTGTCCTTCAAGACCAATGCACTTTAAAATCCTCCGTTCAAAATTTCTGATGAGATTCTGCAACATTACTGGATTGTTATTAATTTCCATGCATTCCTGTTCGATTCTCTGTAGCATATCATTCAAATTCAATATAGGTGTTCGAAATATGTTATTTTTTAGATAAGGCCACAAAAAAAAGTCGCAAGGTGTTAAATCGCATGAACGTGCAGGCCAGGCAATTTCAGTATTTCGACTAATTATACGCTCATCAAAAAATTCTCTTAAATAATCCAAAGATTCTGCAGTACAGTGACAAGGTGCTCCGTCTTGTTGGAAATATGCATTTTGAAGTTCATCATCATGCAACTGATTGACAAATGGTTGTAAAATTTCCGTACGGTACCTTTGAGCAGTTAACGTTCCCTGAAAAAATATTGGTCCAATGATTCGCCTTTGGCTTATCGCTGCCCAAACACCAGTTTTCTCTAGATGTAGCGATTCTTCATTAATTACATGTGGATTTTCACTACTCCAAATTCTTGTATTTTGTGAATTTAGGTATCCCGTTTTATAAAACCATGCTTCATCAGTAAAGATGACTCTTTGCGAAAGTTCTCCATTATTGTTCATATTTACAAACCAATTACAAAACTGTAGTCTACGTGGGTAATCAATTTCTAACAATTCTTGTACTGCTGTGACACGGTATGGATAAAGTTGCATACCTTTGTGTAATAACTTGTGAGTTGTACCAACAGAAAGGTTTATTTGTTGACTCGAATGTCGAACAGATGTTTGTGGTTCATTTTCTATTATTTCTTCAACACTATTGACAACTTGAGGTGTACGTTTCTTAACTGCTCCGCTGCCTGATTTTCTTAAGAGACTACCAGTTTCAGAAAAAAGTTTTAAAGTTCTATCCAATGTATTCTTAAATTGTATATAATCTTTTACAAAATATGGAAACTCAACTTGAAATTCTACCATGCAATCTTGAACTGAATAAACCCATAAATCATCAATTTTATTACCACTTCGAAAATAAGCCTGGACTAAAAAAATTTTATGTTCTAAAGTGAAAGCCATTTTAAACCTGAGAAGCAATTTATTTAAACCAGAATGGACGCACGATTATTTTATGCACTAACTGATATTTGTGATTGACATTATCAAATGTCATTTAGATTTACGTTTACGGAACAACAAACACATACTAATATATTTGCGTCTTATTTATAGATGTCTTTTTTATTGATATTATGTTTACTAGACCACATTTAGTTAAGTTAATTGTAAAGGTATACTTGGAATTTCCATTTACGTTTAAAGCCTTATTCGATTACGTTTATTGATGCTTTCTCGGTATGCAAATCAATAAATCATCTTGCATTCTAGAATTTTCGATAATTTATTTTAATTTTATC
This sequence comes from Melolontha melolontha, assembly GCA_935421215.2. Taxonomy (NCBI): domain Eukaryota; kingdom Metazoa; phylum Arthropoda; class Insecta; order Coleoptera; family Scarabaeidae; genus Melolontha; species Melolontha melolontha. The sequence goes on along the minus strand of OW285242.1, from coordinate 74,883,054 downwards.
CCTACCTACCTACTTACTTAAAAAGAAAAACCCTATAATTTACCTAGAGAGTAAACGTTCATATCGAGAGCAACAATTCAAACAGATAACATCAATCAAAATTAATATTAAATATTCAAGTGTTCCAAATGTTAGGTTTAATAAAAATTATTGTACTTAAACCTGAGTTTTATTAACCAACAAAAAGAAGTAATTTTGAGCTTTAGAGCATAATGCATTAAATAGGTACCGAATTTTAACTACTCCTTTATTTACAAAAAGGTTTTGTTTAAGTATGACAATACGTTAAGCACGTATAAAGCGTTTGTACAATATGAAACAAGCATGTAAATAATTTACATATCTGTAACTATGCACATGGACAATACACCTCGTATTTTCAGCATTTATTTCTGCTTAATACATATGTTTCTGCCATATAGGCGTCCTCAGTTAAGCTAGTGAAGCAATGTATACAAATTAATACAAACCTGTTATAAACAACTGGTTTGTATCTATATTTAATTTTACTGAAATAGCCCGCATAGATCAAGCAAGTTCCGTCCTATAAGAAGACAACTATTTAATAATTGACATCTTACGTATTTTATCGTTTCCCGTAGCAGCATAGCTGTTCGAACGATAGGTAGCCCTCCGGACAAAGTATCTTTCGCCCGTAAGATGTCAATTATTAAATAGTTGTCTTCTTATAGGACAGAACTTGCTTGATCTATGCGGGCTATTTCAGTAAATTTAAATACAGATACAAACCAGTTGTTTATAACAGGTTTGTATTAATTTGTATACATTGCTTCACTAGCTTAACTGAGGACGCCTACATGGCAGAAACATATGTATTAAGCAGAAGTAAATGCTGAAAATACGAGGTGTATTGTCCATGTGCATAGTTACAGATATGTAAATTATTTACATGTTTGTTTCATATTGTACTCCTTTATTTGTTATGTTGTTTTTTTTTTCATTTTTTTTTATAGTTTGACTTTTGCTGTTGTTAGATGTACATATGCAATAAAGAATTTATCATTATTATAAGATTTAAACTTTGCAATCCAATTGTTAAATAAAAATATGACTCAGCAGCCATTATCAAAAACAGACTTACACCCAAAGAAAAAGTTTTATGTACGATGAAACTTCAAGGAAATTTGATTTTGAACTGTTACGATCCAACCAAACTACCACAAATAATAATCGTATCCTAAATACGTATTTCAGCAACTAAGTTGTCATCATCAGTAGGTAACGCAAATAATTTCGCACCACCTTACCTATACACTAGTGTATACGTGAACGCCTTGTAAAGTGGTGCACGATTCTTTGTGTAATCTTTACCGTGGCTCATGTTCAACACTGTGATTAGTGGTTTTACCTATTGATGATAACAACTTAGTTATCGAAATACATATTTAGAATACGATTATTAATTGTAGTAGGCGGTTTTATTCCTTTTTTTAAGTTCGTCACAGAGTATGTTATCAACTATTGGATATACTTAATCAAGATTTAAAACAAAGGAGCCGTACTGGCCAATTAAACAATACGAGACCAGCTTTACGAGAAAAGGGACCCCACTGGTTAATACTTCAATATAACCCGGGCATATATAACACAAATCACTCCAGAATATTAGACCAATTGGAATTGGAAGTTCTTCACTCTATTTATTATACTAAAATGCCCCTTCGGACTATCTTACAGAACTTTTTACTGGAAAAAGATTTGATAATGAAAAGTTCCTAAAAAACGCCCTCGCTAACTTTCCTTAGTCAAAATTTCCAGAGCTTTAAAATAGCGAAATAAAAATGCTACCAAAACGTTTGCAGAAATAATCGAACATAATGGCAATTATATTATGAACTAAATATGTGAAAAAGCTTGTACAAGCAACAATCACTATATTTTTTATGTTACTGCTAAAGGAAATTGCTAAGTTAAGAAATTTGTATAGGAGAAGACCTTTACAAACATTAGACAGATTTACTCATATATGTCTGTACAAAGAAAGCGCCGACGTTTTCGGTCCGACATCGAATTAAGTTTTGAAAATATAAAATTATTAAATTTAATTGAATCGGCCGATACTTGCCGGAAATCCATAATATGTAAATGGGATTTAAGTAAAACACTTATACTAATTTCCAGTATATATACTGGAAATTAGTATAAGTGTTTTACTTAAATCCCATTTACATAAAATTATTATTTTTTATAATATAATTTCCACTAATTGCAATATATTTATTACAACGATTAATTAATAATTCCATGTCCTTGTATAAATAATCCAATGTTTGCCCATTACAAGGGAGTAATTGTTGGAGATGTGTCGGATCTTGGAACCAAATTGGTTGCGGCTTGAAAACCAAAATGTGGTTTGAAGACCAAATATGTGTCTCGTGTAACCAAATGTTTCCGATGACTCCGGTTTGTGATGGACCAATGTTGTATCGGGTTCCTAGAATCACGACCCCGATGTTGCTTGCTGGTGTCTCTGGTTAAAATATGATTGTTTGATATGAATGTTATGAAGAAGACTGTCTGTCTTGTGTTGATGTTGATACAGTGTTTGAGTCCATACTATTGAGTCTTTTGGGTCTCCGCCAATGGATTGAGTCTTTTGTTGCTGTTATGAGACTCTGAATGATACTGATTTATTCTGTTCCGACTTACAAGTAGGTAAAAACATACCACTACCCCTAACTATTACATATTAAAAGCATATTGGTCGAAGAGCGTATTCTTTGACGTCATAACGGGGAATTTTGTGTTATTTAATTCTTGAAACTTATAGCTACAAACAGCAATACCCAAGGTTGGCGATAATGTCGCAAAATTCCTCGTACCTGTCAGTACCTCGTACTTACATATCTATATTTAATTTTAATTTTTGCCTCAATACATTTACAAACGCACGCTGTCGGCTTGTGGCACCATCTCTTTAAAAGCCTGAACTTGAACTGTATTGAATTCTTATAAAATGACAAGGTTGATAAGCCTTAAATAAAATACAACGAAACGTCTTCTAAATTTGACAAGATAATAGTTTTCATAAACTTTGGTAGAAGGAACATATAATACCTTTGTTTTGTGAATATTCAATCAAGTTAACGTAAAATTGATATCGCATTAGCTTTATATACACCCACACATACAGACACACATCATGATTCATCTTAAAAACTAAACCCATATTAGCACAAAGAAACGAATTCCACTCGCGTTTGTTTAACTAATTTTGATGTAATTGGTTCTTAGTAGTAGAATAATAACTCGCTGTGAATGAAAAAATAATAATTTTAGCTTTAACTGATTTATAAATGTGCTAACTTTGAATATAATACGCTTTAAGCGCAAATATTAAACACTAGAAACAAAAACAAGAAACTATTTAATTAAATGTATAAACTAAGATCCATTATTCAAGTAATGTCATAAGACTTATTGTTGATAAACGAGACTTTACTCTATTGTAATGTTATAAAATTAAAACTGAAAGCTTTAATTTTAAAATGTTTAAATGAAATACATATTAACTCTCGTCTCTCTTAATAGTTCAGAATTTAACAAACAAACAAAAATAAAAAAACAAGTTTATACAACTTTTCATTGAAATTACGTAATAATAATTCATTTGCTTATTCATTTAACGAGATGATAAGGTCAAAGAAGATGGTCAACTCCTTTGAACAAAAAGGGGACACAATTTTTGCTACCATCTAAAATCTTCTCATAAAAATATTCTAATTTTCACACATGTAAATACAGAAATATGTATTTACTCTAGTTTTTTCGATATTAAATAAAATTAAAATACTACACAATGTTCAGTAGTTTCTTTGGTACATTTTAAAGTCCTACAAACGCTTGAATAAATTTTGTAAAACTTGACTCACAATGATAAAAAAGCGGGCTATTCAAATATATATTTTCATTTTTTTAAACAGCACCCACCTACATTATCAATTATTTTATTGTTGTGAAAATTCAATAATATTTACTACTTTATAGAATATAATTTATTATAATTATGCTAATTAAGAATTTAAAGAATATTGTATTAAAATTATTCAATTATTGTCAATAATTTACAAAAAAGGTTTAAGTATATCAATACGTTAAGCACGTATTACGCATTTATTACAAATGAAACAGACATGCCAACTGTAACTGTACACATGGACAATACACCTCGTATTTTCCAGCAAGTAATTGCTAGAAAATACGAAGTGTATTGTCCATGTGTACAGTTACAGATGTGTATATTGCATGTCTGTTTCATTTGTAATAATTTACAATTAAAGCGGGAGTTGTTTAAATAAATAATTAATAATGTGTCCCTATTCTGTTTTTTAAATATAGTAGCTATGGTATTTTAATTTTTTTACCTATAGGTATATACATTACTGTTTAAGTAATGGGTGACTATAAATGATTGAATATTTTTTCTTCAGCTGCCAATAATTCTGCAACTTTATGTGACCATGCCTGATTCATTAATTTAAATTTCTTAAAAATTTTACAAATTGAAAGTTAAACAAATAATTCTATGCCATTCATATTTACAGAAATTTAACTAACCCCAAAGAGATAATATAAAGCGAATGATCAGGCAAGCCAATTCATACTCATAGTCTCTCGGTATATAAAATATATACGTAAAACAGGGTTACCGCTGAATAGCGCTCAAGGTATGCGAATCCGAAGAATACGTATAAATGTCAATGGAAATCAAAAAAGAAATTTCTTTGTAATTCATTAAAAATTTCAAAATTTTTAGGGCCAAAATGTAATTAAAGTCGGTCCATTATCTTTGTTTATTCTATATTTACCGAAATACTGCTGTAATTCAAGTTCATTGACCTGCAAATAAATTGATAAAGTTACGGACGATACTTTTAATATGAGTTCCTATTCATAGATAGTGAATGTAGTTGTTTCCTTACCAAAACATTCTCGGCCGCACATATAGCGATGTTTTGTTTGTGAATATCAATAATAGCCTTTACGTCGAATATGTCGAGAAAACTTATGACGCATTAATTAATATGTTATTAAAACTAAATACTTTGAACGTCGAACTTCATTTAAAAGTAAAATTATTATGTTTATAATAAAACAAAAATCGTCATAAAACAAAAGCTTTATGTAACATGTCCATGTGGCGTGTCCAATGGGATAGATACCTGTTTTTTAATTATTTGCATGGAATTATTTCATATAATTTTAATTATAATTATAATTGGTCTTGATTGTGATATGCTCTCAGCAACACAACGTTTTTGAATTCCTACTGTAAACAGATATTTACAAGTAAAATTATTTCAAATTGTAGATTTTTGCATCATACAACTCTGGCAGTTGTATATTAAGTAAAATAATTAACAAGATTTGAAGTATCTCATATCATAATTGTTAGGTGTTTGATAATAAGTGCCACATGTTTCAGTAATTATTTAATACCATCATTAACAAACAAACAAAACAGAAAATATTAAGCTATACCTCTATTCATTGAAGTTGTTTAAGGATATATTGCAGATATTTTGATCTACATTATTGAATAATTATAGTTTATAATGATAGTCATCGGATTCTCTCATAATTAAATAATAATAATCGGAATTAATTGTTTGAGAAGAAAATGAAACTAGCTATTTAAATACACTTGAATGTTACTCTTACGTAACTTTCACTATGGTTATAAATCTAATATACATTATTTGTGAGTTCAAATTTTTTATTTTTGTAAATTTTTTAATACTTGGTCCAAAAAATATTTACTACACATACCCGATGATGGTAATTATATTCATTAGGATATCATCTGTAGAAAATTTTCTTTTAACTTACATGTTTTTACGTTCTCTTAAGTATTTTTATTTCTAAATCAGAATTATTTTCTACAATACTAGTTGTCTATAGCGCCAAAGAAAAAAAGTGATTTTTCTTTATTCGAATCCAGCCCAGTCGCAAGTAAATGTACGGGGGGCAACACAGGCTTCCACCTTTAATTCATCAGTAATTCTCTTTACCGACGAATTATATTGTTCTATCGGTATTTGTCAGTTCCATCACAAATTTAAAGAACAAAATTATAAGTAAATAATTCCATACAAATAATTAAAAACCATATATCTATTCCATTGGACACGCTATGGACACGCTACCTAAAGCTTTTTGTTTTAAGACGATTTTTGTTTTATTATAAACATAATAATTTTATTTTAAATGAAGTTTACGTTTATTTAATTTTAGTCACATTAATTAAATAGGGCATAGGTTTGTAGACATATCAACGTAAAGGCTAGTATTGATATCCACAAAAAACATCGTAATAAAAGCACCATACGTCTGGGCACAAATGTTTTGATATGAAAATATCAATATTTACTTTTTTTTGAATAGGAACTTATGTGGACGTATCGTCGACATAAATACTTTTAAAAGAAGTCTAACGGTCAAACTATTTAGTTTTAATCACATTTTAATTAATGCAGCATAGGTTCGTCGACATATTCCACATAAAGGCTATTATTGATATTCACAAAAAAAAAACATCGTCATATGTGCAGCCGAGTATATTTTGGTTAGAAAACAACAACATTCACTATCTATGAATAGGACCTTATTGTTAAAAGTATTGCCCTGAATTTTATTGATTTTTTTCAGGTCAATGAACTTGAATTATATATTCTATATTTCGGTAAATATAGAATAAATAAAGATATGGACCGACTTTAACTACATTTTGGCCCTAAACAATTGAAAATTTTTGATGAAGAAATTTCTTAGTAAATTTCTTTTTGATTTTCAGTTAGACATTTATACGTATTCTTCAGATTAGCATAGCTTGGGAGCTATTTAATGGTAACTCTGTATATAGAATGTTGATGCCAGTTCTTAAAAACATTTTTAGAGAACACAATACACATTAATATGTGTGTGAAAATTGCTTTTCAGACATGCAGACACATCAGTGCATGATTCTGGGAAAGACAAGTTTCATTACAAGAACTCCTTTACTACATACAACATCATGGAAGAACACTCAACACCGTTCATTGACTAATGTCAATATCACAAATGCTACATTAACTATTGACGTCCACAAAGCAAGTGGTTTCCATCGGGACGGTCACAGCTATAACCGACGGAAACTGTATTAACATGCTTCCACTATCAGTCAAACTGCATCGACAGTGGAGGTACGGAGGTTTTGTAGTGAAACTTGTCTTTTCCACGACGAGTCAATAGCAAGACTAAATACGTCTCTGCATGTCCGGAAAGGAATTTTCACACACAAATTAACTTTTATTGTGTTCTCCACATCCGAGTTTAAATAATATTTCGATGTTATTATTTTTTTCTGTTTTATACAAAAAAAAATGGTGAGATTTTACCCACTCAAATATGTTTGAAATTGTTTTTGTTTACTGAATAGATCTGTAATAATAAATAACAAATATTAAAAGTTACATTAATTTGCATTTATTTTTAGTTTTTCAGGAGTCTCCGCTTTCGATTCTCTTTGTGGAAAACTAAAACAATTCTCAATTGTTGGAATTTCGCAAAATACATACTACAATAACGAATCAAAACTTTACAATTATAGTTTCAATTAATTTTACATTCACCTGATAATTTGAATGTAGGTAATGAATATTTTTTAAATTGTGTTTCCTTCTTCCTTTCAAATATCACTAAAATGATCCATACATACATTATAACTATGCAAGTTCTCATCTGCTTCATATAGTCGGGAATAATTTATCCTTCTTAGCCAAATTTTACAATTCTTTGCTGGGTATAGCATTCCCCAGAGAGTTTATTGTCACAGTCAGACACACAACACGGTCCTTCACTCATTTTATTAACATTTAATCTATGAATTTAGTTTGATAATTTTAGTTAAACAAAAATATAATTCAATATGGTGATTAAATTATAAAGTATTCCGGGTTCTTCTTTTATGATTACACATAGGTATAATGCATTGATTTTTCTTCTTTTAGCTTTACACATAGGGATAAATGTATGGTGACATAGTAGGCAACTAGTTATACACCAGGGAGATTTTTCCAATTGTCAAATATTTCTGATTTTTCATTCATACTTAAACCTTAAATTAAACACATTTTATTGAAAAATACATAATTTATTTAAAACAGTTAATTATCCCAACAGGCGTATACCTTGTGCGAAGACAATTTTAAATATTTTAAACAAATTTAAATAAAATGGTTGTTTCTAAATTCCTACAAAAAAAATAAAATATAACCAATCACGTGTTAACACTAAATATCCTGTGTTATGTAGAAGAACGGTCGTAGGATCACTTTTAGATGTAACCAGGCATTTAGGAGTATCGTACAGTTCGCTGTTTAAAACCCTGAAAGAATTCAAATATAAGCCATACAAGATATCAAACCATCAAGAACTTTTCGCGGAATATAATGTTTAATTTGTTAAATGATATCGAAGAAATTTTAAATAAAATAATTTTTACTGATAAGGCAAACAGTTCCGTAATAGATTTAAAGAATTTCAAGTACATTCTGTATGGCAGTATGGAAAATCTCCTTTTGAATGGTTAAACATGCATATATTTAATAGTTAGAAAGCATAGTAAGATAAAACCCATTGAGTTTTTTCTTTACCTAATAGGAAAAGGTTGGGTGTAATTTTAATAAAATAAATACTTAGGTTACGAAAATTTTTATTTAGGAACATTATCATATTAATATTTTTCGGTTTTAGTCTTGCACGCCTTTATTCTATTATTAAACAAGCTATACCATACACTCTCACTTTCTGCAGAACTCGCTGGAATACAGAAATATTTCCTAGCACATTGTTTTAAGGGTTTCAGCTCCATTCCTGTTACCTAAAAGAAAATCCAAATAAAAAATGCAATTACCCTTTTTTTAAACTTACCTTCCAAAATAAAAGAGGATCTACGACCTGATTTGAATTTGACCTTTCGAGGTATTGCCTTTTAGTTATCATTACATCAACTGTAATTGATTTTGCTTTCTCCTATTCTTTCTTGCAAAATAATGAAAGTAACTTTTGACTAATGTCTGTTTCGATTACAGTGATTTGTTCTTTATTTTCTATTTTAATATTATATTTTTTAAAAAACAATTCCTGAAGCGCTTTTGCTGTAAAATTCCACATACATTTTATTGTGTATTATTATATTCACTTCCATCTTCTTTCTTCATATTGTATGCCCGATCTTTCAGAATATTATTTAATTCAACAATCGGTGTTGATGCACTCACGTGAGATGGTCGCTCGTCACAAAATCTATTAAATTGCCTCAATATACTATTTCTACTGTTGACAGTATTATAACGAATGTTGCAATTCAATTACATTATTCTTGAAGATTATTATTTCCAAATCGACTCATTTTTAATATGTTTAGTCAAAAATGCGTCAGTCAAAGTGAATATTAACTACCGTATTCAAACAGTTTCCAAACATTGGTTAAAAATTCACGTTTGTTAGACTAGAAAAATAATCGGCATTGAATATGAAAATTCTGGAATATGACGTTGCTACCCCTTAAATCGTGTAGGCAGCAAAACCCCAGTTGGAATTAGGACGTGTCCTAATTCCGCCCCTGGTCTCAAAGGCCCTTGGAATAACTTGCCGGCCAGCTCAGTTAAAAAAAAAATACGGAAGCGTCGTGGGCCAACACAACGCAAGATCTTGTTTGGGCACCACTACGTTTGGTCTGGCAAGTATCTAGGCTAACGTAGAACACCCTCGGCCTAAAAGGGCTTAAGAACACTAAGAGGGGTGTTCGACTTCCAAATAACAACTCAAACACTTTTGCTCGTTAGGGTATTAAGGCAAACAAACGCAAACTCGAATATAACAGTAACAAATAAATTTATTGATCAGTCAAATGATTAACTAATAAGGTTACAAATAAATCTAGCGCATAACAATTGATTAAAGAAATAGTAAAGAAAAGTAATTCCAAATATTGTACTGAAATTGTCAAGATAATCACTTAAACATTAATGAAAACCAAAGTATGTTAAGAATTTGGATCTAGCGTCAGTAGATTATCAAAGCTTTGAAGTTCTTTACATTACTTACGCATCACCCAGTATAAAATCTTCAGCAGTAATTAAAAAGGTAAAGTAAAACTAAAGTGACGTAAACTAATTCTAATAAAATCACAGCCCGTATTCAGGCACAGCCCGTATATACTTAAAAATAAATATCAGTTGAGTAACATTCAATAAAAACACTAGAAGGTGTTTTAGATTATATAAGTGACATTAGAGACATTGGTTCTCTGACAGGAATAAAATTGATTTTATCAAGAGTAACTTAATGAAAACATAAAACGTTACCCAAGTATGAGTAAAAGTAAAACTAGGTTCAAAATTATATAATAGAAGCGTTTAAGCCTCTGGGATTAATTAAAAGAAAATATAAATTTAATTTAACGTAAGCATAAAAGTAATCAAAATTAAGTCAATAAATATATGAAGTTACAAAAGTATTCGGAATAAATTTAATTTAAAGTAGTTTTCCTGTTTTCGTCAAAATGGCGTCTCGAACCATGCAGCACGTGGTTACACACAAATTTGTTTTATATAATAGAATAAAACTATTAAAACCAAAAATTACGGGATTTTCGTCGTGAATCTGGATATTGCGTCAATTTAAAATTTACCACACTACCTTGCGAGAATTCATAAGCAGTGGCCTCCAGATCGTGGTTACCGGAGTCCCGGAAAACGTGGATGTCGGATCTCTTACTGTCGGAATGCTGTCTGCGTCTGGATTTCCCGCGCAGAAGTTAATTGGCAATCTTCCCCTGAGCCGTAAACTACAGCCCTAAATTAAGGAAAAAGAAATCGAATAAACGGAAGTTCATACGAAACAAAAGAAAAACGGAGTACGTTGCTGCGGAAAATTACAGCCGTCTCCAAGTTAAAACTCACCTGAAGCACGAGGTCGAATAAAACTTACACTTCACTAACGAATAATTAAAGCCAATAAGTCAAGTATGAACAAAGCCTGCCTATGCAGAAAATTTAAACTGGGTAAAAAAACAAAACTTGACTTAGGTTTCGAACTTCTGAGTGCTTCAGAGCTTGCACGATAAAGATAGAGAGCCTTACCTTCGGCTGTACGAAATTTATAGGAGAAGGTGAACTGCGTCATAGTTACAAAAACCTCATTCCAACGGAAAATGTTAAAAATAAGGGAATACTAAACAAAAAACCCAGACAACAACAGGGTGTGAATACAGAAGCTAATAAACTGAAATTCGGGAATAAAATCGCAACAAAGAAACAGGTAATTGACCAATTTTAATTACAGAAAAATGCAAAGCAAACTAAAACGGAAGTAATCCTATATGCCGCATAGATGGCGTACAAAGCCAATGACAGGGAAATTCCGAAATAAAACTTAAAATAAAGGTTAAACAATTAAATAAATCGCCCTGAAAGCATTACCAAAATTCCCTAATTAAAATAATGACTCGTTCAGTAAGTAATAATCGTTTAAAAGAAACGAAACTCGCATAAAGCATATATAAAAAAAGAAGCATGAGTACGCATAAATTTACACAAAGAGGCGACTGCGCAGAGAAGGCAGGAAAATTACTCCGGAATATTAAGGATATACGATCCTCCAAAACATCTGAACATAAGAAACTTTTATAATAATAACGAAGTTTGAAGAAGCCTAAATGGTTCGATAATTAGGGAATATGACAAATAAAATATAAATTAGCGGAAGGATAAAGTTTGAAAAGGCTACGAAGGTTTAAAGTAAACAAATAAAGTAATAACACGTTCGAAAATTACCAAAAGGTCTCAGAAACAATAAGTAATCATCGTTTAAAAGAAACGAAACTCGCATAAAGCATATATAAAAAAAGAAGCATGAGTACGCATAAATTTACACAAAGAGGCGACTGCGCAGAGAAGGCAGGAAAATTACTCCGGAATATTAAGGATATACGATCCTCCAAAACATCTGAACATAAGAAACTTTTATAATAATAACGAAGTTTGAAGAAGTCTAAATGGTTCGATAATTAGGGAATATGACAAATAAAATATAAATTAGCGGAAAGATAAAGTTTGAAAAGGCTACGAATGTTTAAAGTAAACAAATAAAGTAACAACACGTTCGAAAATTACCAAAAGGTCTCAGAAACAATTTTCTGGGCATAACAACGTATTTATGCTAATAACAATAGTAAATGATTTAGTTGAAACATTAAGAAATTATTCTTAAATTATTTTCGTAATTTAAGAATATATTTAGCCCATAACGCTTCTTAATAGAATTTTTCTAAAAAAGACTATACACGAGAATGATTTGACGGAAGCTGAGACTTAAAATAACACATTTAAATTACGACGATTTTTTTATTTTTCAACATGATCTCTTTCAACATTAATACACTTGCATCAGTGGTGCTGGAATGACATTATACTAGTTTGATAATCATCAGCATCAAGGTCGTCAAAATAGTGCTCTACTTCTGCAATAACTTTCTCGTCTGTCTTGAATTTTCTTCCGGCAAAAAACAGCTTGAGTTTTGAGAATAAGTGTAAGTCTGAACGGGTTATATCTGTTGAAGAGGCTTGTTGCGGCACATGCTGAAATCGTAATTAATTTAGTTTTTCGCGAATAATTGCAACTGGTATGTGGTGGTGGTGGTGGTAACTGGTGCATTAACATGATGAAATCGAACTTTCTTTCGAGTTATTATTGCTATTTTTTTGGTAATGACAACTTTCACTTTGTTCAAAAGGCAGCAGTTCGCAGACTTTTTCCGCGAGGGTTGAGCTACCCACCAGGCGCGTCCCTAGGTGGCGAATAACGGGATGGTCAGGTCTCTCTTGGGGGACCTGATTAGTGGCAGTCATAAGCGGTATGGATAAAAACCTTCTAATCCTTAGCGAAAGCTGTAACTGCGGACCAGCTCTCCCAAGCCACGGTGTAAGGCAACGTGCTTAGAGCTGAATGGCCACTGGGATATATGTGGTCTGGGGGCATTGACTTCATACTTCTTCCATACTCGTGGGAAGTAAATGAACCGAGATAAAAAACAAAAACTTAAAAAGATTGAGCCTGAAGGGAATTCCAAACCTAAGGAGTCTATAGAGACTCCCTTGGCAATGGAGACCAATGAGACTCCAAAAAACAAAACTGAAATGCAACGGACTGAAACTGAGAAAGTTGCAAAAACAGAGGGTGCACCCAAAGAGAGAAAACATCTTTCCGGGACATAAAGAAGGAAATTAAGAAGATGAGGAAAGAGGGGGTGGATACAGGCCTTCCCCAAAGAGAACCTCAAGGAGAACCTAAGCTAACAGAGCCGTTAAGCGAACCGTGTCGGCTAGGGGCGAGGATAAAGTAAAGTTTTCTATATCGGGCGCGAGTTACAAAGCAGCTCTTAAAGGTACTAAGGCTGCAATAATTCCTAACTACTACCCGGTCAGCTTAGTGACTGAGGAAAACGTGGAAGCTATACAAGAGGCCCTGATGATGGTCATAGATAGGGCGCAAAAGGCGCCGAGGTTTGAATCCTACCGTCTTATGGACGGCTATTATGGAGTCATCTGTGCAGATGAAGACTCGTACAACACTACGAGAGATTACTTGGAAAAGGAAACTGTTTGGAAACTCGTGAAGAGCGAGGAGCTGCCAAAGCAGCAACGAGTTTTAGCGTTTCTGCCAGAGACTAAAAAAGAGGATCTGACAGTGGGCTTGAATAGACTCGAGAGGCAAAATCCAGGGCTTAAAGTGGACCAATGGATTACCCTCAGTTCCAGGTCTTTCGAAAAGGGCCTACATGTGGGCCTTCGGATTGACAAGGAGTCTGAGGAAAAGTTGGTGAGGACTGATTGGAGACCTTATTATCGCTTTCAGAGGGCTATCTTTGTAACCCTCGAAACAAAAAAAGACCAGAAACCGGTGATGCAGGATAAGGGTACCCTAGGAGAACCTCAGGCATCAACCTCTGAGGGTCAAAATGTTGAAGATTCTCCAAATAAATCTTCAACATCTTCAACAGAAAACAGTCAAAGGACGCTGGCTGAAGCTATCGATATCCTCCTTAGCCAAGAGCCATAGATAAGTAGAGGTAATCTGGGAGGACTACAGATTAGGAGAAAGGAGCTCTTGGTTGGTACCCCAGACACTAAAATTAGAACTTGTATTTGTTTCAGAGCCGACTTGGACGTGATGCCTATCATGGAGCTATGCAGGGGACATGACGGCAGCCAGGATCAGACTGAGTGTCGATGGAGGATATTGGAGACGACAATTGCGTCTCTATACCTACCTACCCAGTTTCTCTCCAGAGCTACCATGGCCTGATCTTGAGGCCTTTGTGGCATCTACCAGTAAGAACAATCTAGAATTGATTATCGGCGCAGATACCAACGCTCATCATAAAGCTTGCGGAAGCAAGGATAACAATTATAGGGGTAAGTCTCTCATTAGCTATGTCTGTGGTACTGAACTTGATTGTCTACATCAAGGTATTATACCGACATTTAAGACATCAAGGAGGGAATCATTCATAGATGTAACTTTATGCACGTTGGGAATACGGGATATAGTAAGGGGGTGGCATGTATCCTTGTGGCATGTATGTCGCTCTCTGATCATGGGTATATCCGCTATGAATTATGTATAGATTTAACGGAACCCAGACTATACACGGATTCCAAGAGAACAGACTGGAGCTCTTACAAGGAAGACCTGTTAGCTGCAACCTGAAACATCCATGTTATAATAGGGAATGTGGAAGAGCTAGAGTTGGCTGTTGCATGGTTGCAACGGACCATTCTTTCCTATGAAAATAACTGTCCCCTTAAGGAGCGCCGTATAGCTAGGCGGGCTGCCTGGTGGAATACAGAGTTAACCAATCTAAGGAAAGACACTCGCCAGTCATTTAATAGGGCGAAGAAAACAGGTAATTGAGAAGCTTAAAAGGCTCTCCTCAATAAATACAATGATACAATCAAAGAGAGCAAAATAAAGGCCTGGAGAAAATTCTGTGAGGACATCGAAGGTGTTTCTGACATGGCCAGAATTAACAGAATTCTGAAAAAATATCCTCCCAACGCAATTAGATCTATACAAAAATCGGACGGGAGGTGTACCAATACCGTGGAAGAGACTTCAGAGTATCCTCTGGGGGTATAGTTTCAAGGTTCGGAGTATGGATAACTGTGATACCAATCAACTTGTCACCTCTTGGAGGGCGACTAGGAATGATTGGGAAATATCAAACTAGATCTTCAAGCCCCATTTGATTAGATGGGCGATAGGGTCGTTTTCAAATATAAATCCGCAGTACCAGGCGGAGTGTTTCCCAAATTATTGGTTCTCTATTGGAGATATTCAGGTCTAACCATGCCATGGGTTTTATCCCTAGGGCATGGAGAGAAACTAGAGTAGTGTTTATTCCAAAACCTGGAAAGGAACATATACCCACCCTAAATCATTTAGACCAATTATTCTTACCTCTTTTATGTTGAAGGCTACGGAAAAAAATGATATATTTAAATATTAAAGAAGGGGCTCTGGACAGATCTCCTCTACATACGCTGCAATGGGCATACCAGACGGGAAAATCAGGTGAGGCTGCCCTGCTAGCCTGGTGAGGGCTCGAAAGTGGGCTACACCATAAGGAAATTGCGCTTGCAGTCTTCTTAGACATAGACTTTCGATAACACCTCGACGTCTTCCATTTTTTAATCTTTAAAAGATCGAAAAATAAAGAGCACCACATGCAATTGAGTTCATAACATGCTGCGTAGCAGAGTAGTTCATGCCTAAATGCAAAACAAAACAATCTCCATGAGGACAACAAAAGGGTGACTAACCAATGAAGTGAAGTATCTAGGCATAACACTTGATGCGAAACTGAATTGGAGCAGATACCTAGTCAAAATGGCAAACAGGGCGACGCAGCTCTTCTGGAGATGCAGAAGAACTGTTAACAAGACCTGGGGACTAAAACCAAATGTTGTACACTGGCTGTACACAGCAGTAATAAGACCAACGATTACCTATGGAGCAGTTGTCTGGTGGAGGAGGGTGGAGCGGACATCGTCGGTGGGGCTCCTCACGACTCTCCAGCGACAGGCTCTGTTGGGAATCACGGGAGCTATGAACAGCACGGGAACCGCCTCCATGGAGGCCATCATGGGTCTCCCTCCGCTGGAACTATTTGTAAAAGCGGAGGCAATAGCTGCGATCCTGAAGCTTAAGGCCAATGAAATATGGTGTCCTAATGTTTTAGGGGGCTATACAGATATCACAGGAACTATACTGAAAAAGCCCATATTTAAAATGCCGGCGGACAGCCTGGCACCTGAGATTATGTTTACAGCTAAGCTGAACATATTTTTACCGACCAATGAACAGGCAAAAAGTCGCTCGAGCGATTGTGGTGCCGGCACCTGGTACCCTGATGGATCACAATCTAGTCAGGGGCAAGTGCAGGCATATGCGGAATGTGCCCTAGAAGGAAGATAACGATATGTCTGGGGAAACATACAACGGTTTTTCAAGCCGAATTGTTTGCAGTCGCTGCCTGCGCCGAGGAAATACGGGAAGCCGACTGCGCAAACAAAAAAATGAACATAATGACTGATAGTCAGGCAGCTATTAAAGCCATTATAAACCCATCTACCAGGTCTAAGCTGGTGAAATATTGTAAACAGGTCCTCAATAAACTGGCACAAAACAATACTGTGTCGCTGATGGGTGCCAGGACATGAGGGAATTAAAGGCAATGATGCTTGTGATAACGCAATGCAATTTGTGTGTATGCAAACAATCTCAACCAGGTCACAGCCTCGTTCCCGTAACGCAAGTGTAACGTGTGTTACAAATACGTCCTCGCTGACGCGAGTTGTTTGCAAACACAAGCTACATGTCAGGGTTGTATAATATTCCCTAAGTAGTACGAGGATGATCTGATGTATATATAACGAGAGTAATGCAAGGGACAGAGATTCAGATTCAGATTCACATTCACGTTCACATATTCAGTCTTAAACAAGAGTCAGATTCTTAACCAGAATCATGTCCTCTTTTATACTCTCTTTAGATAGACAGTAATAATATTAATGATAAGTACATCATAATGTATATAAACGTTATCCAGTTCTAAGTGTTATGTATTAAATTATATGTTACCCGAACTATGTGTATTATTTAACGGAACAACGATATCTGCGTGAAGGCTCAACGATGTAGCCCTCAGGACCAGGCTAACATCACGTGGCGTCCTGCCACGAACGTGCACAAACGGCACTAATACCACATGCCGATCCTCCAGGCACATAGGACCTTATCACGTAAGGCCCCACCATTAGCACATGGCGATCCTGCCTGTCCACACCACTAGATGGCTCTGCCAGCCATCTAAGGCCGAAAAAGACCAAGTGGAAATTCGGAACGGACCAAGAAAAAAAAAACCTACAGTTTTGCAGGTCAAAACCAAGAGGATGGCAACAAGGAACGGAGGAAACAGAAGCTCCACAAGAAAGAAGAAATTCAGGTATTCCTTGTAAAATAAATTTAAACAAAGACAAATATTACGGTGTATAGAAATAAAGTGCAAGGCGTTCATATCTATGAATTACGTACATTTCGCGAGTGAAAACGTTTATTCGTATTATAAGAGACAATAATATTGATTTAATGCATGCATACCATGTTAGTTATGTTTATGTCTACCTACGCAAGAATGCAAAAGTTGCAAAGCGCGTACCATACGTTTCTTTATGTAAAGGTCAAGTTTATTTAAAAATTAATATGTACTATATAATTTAAGATGTTACATTTCGGCCGTACACTTCGCAATTTTGTTATTAAAGCAAAAGTTTAAATATATTTTTTGTTTAGAAGGCGCACATATATATATATATACACATATATCGCAAAATTATGTTATATTTCTTTTAATAAGTTTAATTACGTGCATAAAAAATGCATGCGTTGTACTTTTTAATAAGCGCCATATATTGCATATATTACAAACAAAATTAGAAACAATAACTTGTATATTTAAACTAATCGCGAGTAAATAAACATCGAATTCAAATTAAATATGTATAGTTTAATAATACTCGAGTCAAGTTCGCTTATAAGAATGCAAACACATCATTTATTTCTAAACGACGATACTTGGCATTGAATATAGTGCCGACGCATTCAAAAGTTCGCAATAAAAGAGAATAACTTTAAATTAATAGAAGAAACCAATATACGAGGAGTGTTATATTAATTTTATATTACAAGAATTCCGAAAATTTGTCACAAATGCCTTAGAAGTTGATTCCAATGCCATAATGGTTAGTAACGGCACGATTCGATAGCATCCTAATCACGTCTGGAGCCCTATAAGACAACAGAGACCTATCGATTGTACCTTTACGACACCAACAACAGTGCAACCTACAGGACAGATCATCCTAGAGTTGTGGACTTGGCGAAAACGTTAACCAACCGAATCAGACGAACTTCAAAGTAGGAGAAAGGCAAAAAAAGACTCCAATTCGCCCCTAGGTCGTGACGAAGCAAGCATGCGCTTCCAGGGAAGTGATCCTGCACGACAAAAAACGCTCTCAGAATTTTTTTTTAGAGACAGTTATAACAAAAGTGTGTTTTGTTAACTGGTCTCAAGTTTTTCTAGATTGAAGAAAAGGCTTACAGCATAAGGGCATATCCGCTGCACGAGCTCCCTTACTGTGGTCAGAATAAGCTTCAAAAGATAGTTCTGCGCAGGAACATGACAGACACGAAATATGTGCTGTCCAGGGAAATACACGAAAGAGTGATTTCCAGAATAATTTTTTCCATGGAGGAAAATAGATAGAAAAACGGAGAGTCGATTTATTCTAAAGTATGGTTGGAAGGGGAGCATAAGAATTGGGAGCGCACAAAATTGAAGACAAACAATAAGTATAGGAATCGAAAACGAACAATCAAAGCAAAGAGTTAAGACAAACAAGCGAACATGAAGAATTCAAGACAGAGAATCGAATGCGAAAAATTAGAAATTAGAAGCAAGAATTGCAAATACGAAGTAAGTCAACTATTAGATAAATACGAACTCATAATATAGGAATAAAATATAAAAAGCGAACAGACTAACAAGATTGAGACAGTGTACAAATTACAAAGGCCCGATTATTGATTATTAATTATTATTATTATTTGCAACAATGTAAAAACGTACTATGTAGCAGTACCTTGAAAATTTATTTAAAGTTTTAGTGTATTATTGTATTGTATTGTATTTTTGTATTGTATTATAATATTGTTAAAATAAGTGTAAATATGTTAGTAGGAAATAAGAAACTTGTATACATGTAATAAATAAGCAACTATTTTTAAGGTTAATAGTATATGTCATATTTTTAGTGATCACCGTACTACAAGAATAAGAAAGGTATAGATTTTAACGTAAGAAAAACAAACACCTCAGCGTTATTTTTCTTAACCCCCAGGAAGGGTGGTGTGATAACGCAATGCAATTTGTGTGTATGCAAACAATCTCAACCAGGTCACAGCCTCGTTCCCGTAACGCAAGTGTAACGTGTGTTACAAATACGTCCTCGCTGACGCGAGTTGTTTGCAAACACAAGCTACATGTCAGGGTTGTATAATATTCCCTAAGTAGTACGAGGATGATCTGATGTATATATAACGAGAGTAATGCAAGGGACAGAGATTCAGATTCAGATTCACATTCACGTTCACATATTCAGTCTTAAACAAGAGTCAGATTCTTAACCAGAATCATGTCCTCTTTTATACTCTCTTTAGATAGACAGTAATAATATTAATGATAAGTACATCATAATGTATATAAACGTTATCCAGTTCTAAGTGTTATGTATTAAATTATATGTTACCCGAACTATGTGTATTATTTAACGGGACAACGATATCTGCGTGAAGGCTCAACGATGTAGCCCTCAGGACCAGGCTAACATCACGTGGCGTCCTGCCACGAAGTGCGCTAAACGGCACTAATACCACATGGCGATTCTGCCTAAGGGCGTAAGGCCCCACCGTTAGCACATGCTAAAAGGGAGATCTGGTTACAGCTAGAAGAAGAACATCAAAAGAAATGGAGGTTAACGGAAGGTCAACTCCATACTAAAACACTACTAAGGGAGCTGGACGGAAGGTTTTCAGCCAACCTAATTCGTAGTAACAAAAAAAAATTAAAATAATTACCAGGTTAATAACCTAACATTGTCCTTTAAGGAAGCATCTGCACAGCGTGGGCTTGGTTAGCGAGCCCTAGTGTAGGAGATGTGAAAACAGGAAGAAACTAGCCTTCATGTAACATGCGCGTGCGATGAACTGAAGGAACTTAGACAGAAATATTTCGGGAGAGATCTATTGGATCCTTCGAGTGTACTCAAACTTCCCCAAACGAGGGTAGTGGCTTTTATCGAGGACACAAGACTAACAGATTGGAACTGATATATCTATTGGGGATAGTACAAAGAGCAGTATGCTCAAATGCATGAACGTGCTGGCGTCGAATCAAAAACAGAAGAACAAGTCCATAGTTTAGTCCTTTGCAAGAGAGTGACAAGTGTCCCCTTCGAATCCCAAAATATCTTGTCTATTACCTTTCCAGCCGAAGTAAGCGCCTTGGACTTCTTTGGCAGAGTACTGTTACGATGCCTCCTTTTGTACATAGTAATCGAGCCAAGTTTCGTCAGCCATGCCTAATTCGATATGCAAAATGAGATGTACACGTTCAGTAGCATATCCACAGTCTTGGCAATCTCCTCCACTTTCACTTTTCGGTCACGTAACATAACATCATAAACTTTTTCAACCATTTACGGAATGGTACCACATTCTGGTGTTCCAGAACGTCTCGAAACACCGACGCGTACCGCCACGTTTAAAGCGAGCAACTCAAAGACAAATCATCATATCCATGTCTTCAAAAATCTCAGTTGTGTTCATCTTCTTGAAGAACAACTACTGCATCGCACCAAGAATAGCGATTTTATTCATTTTACAGCTTTCAATAAACATGCCTTCTTTAAGCAACTATATCTATCAAACTAAACGTCAAACGATAGTGAAAATTTAAATAAATCTTTTGTAAAAGCATGACCTACTCGAAAATAATACCAATTTTTTTCACAAACACCGATAGGTAAGTCTTACCTTCTATTAAATCATCCTCGTAAGTATAAAATAAGCATTCAAAATAGTTCCTTATAAGATTGAGTGGTTAAAATAGTGTACTTTTGTGCATAAAGTTGCTGTATTTGGTACATAGTATAGAGAGGAAAATAGATAATAATTGCCTCATGCGTCAAACAGGAAATAGAGATTAAAAACGGTGTCTGCATTTATATTGACAAATTATTTCCTCTTTCCTAATTTTGCGATCAAATATCTGCCACTTATCACGGACTCTAAAAAATCAATAAATTTCATAACAGATTTAATGTGTAAACATTAATATTTAGGTGAACTGATCTGTTTATTATTTCTCAAGGACATCCACAGCAAAGATTCATATTAATCATCTCTGTAATATGCTAAAATTATCATTTAACATGTTCGCAATAGTAAAACGATGAAGTAATACTACGTTTTGATTGGATTTCTACGATTTTATATAAAGCACTGTGTTAGGTCGTAATAAAATTTAACATTTTCTATTAAATTTTGTTATTATAATTACTACTAAATATCACATAAATTTTAATCTAATTCAAAATAAAAGTAATACAAGAAATTTCATTTGTTTATTTATAATGCGAATATAAAATTGTGTTCAATATCATTTTTATACATTATTTGATTATACAAATTAAAAAACTTAGAAGTAATAGAGAGTAATAGATATTGCAATAAATAATATAAGTAATCATAAATTAGCAAACAATATGTAGAAAATATCGAATGGTTAGAACTAGTTATTCTTTTAAAATATAGTGGGGATTTTAAATCCTTCCTTCTGATTAACTCTGGTATCTGTGGAGTCAAACCCTTTTTGATTTGCAAAAGAACCATAATCGTAATTGTAGTAGAGGTCATCATTATTAAACGCTGGCCTTGCATAAGTAAGGGATAACAATACCGCCAACAAACAGAAAATCTGTAAATCAAAAGGAATTTACTAAGAATTATTGGAGAAGTCTAGAACTAAGTGAGTATAGCACCTCGTATTAAGTCTATCGCAAAGTTTTATCAAATTTTTGTTGCTTGGAGAGCACACATTAAAACACGATCTTTAAAATATTTATACGAGATCCTCGTAATGAGGTTAAAATTGTTACCTGGCCCTGTACTTATAATTTACGTGAAGTTTATAATGCAGTTGTTAATACGTGCCGTGTTTGCAAACCAAAAATATTCCTATTGATAAAATACATTTGAGCCACTATTTATTGTACGAATTTGAGAAGGAAAACCATGCATCGGTTACAACGGAAAGTCTGTATTTTTTGTAGTATTTTTGGTGTAGACATACATAACGTTCAAAGATGGTTTATAAAATTTACGAAAAGCGAATTTAGTTTAAATGTAAAATAAAATAAAACAATAACAATTATTTTCAAAATGAATTACCACAAAGTTACGGCTACCAGATTAGTTTAAATGTGTTCCCTTCGACTTTCAAACATTAATAATGTTTTACACCGACAATAAATTCGTACTCATCAGTGTTAGACAGTATTAGACAATTTTGGCACAAGGTACGAGTTTAGGATTTGTTTTGAAATATTCCAAATGTATGGCGTCTAAATTAACCAAGCGTAGCGTAATCGATCGAATTGAAATTAGTTCATAGGTATTGGCACAAAATCATGATCTCTTTTTAGATTGTATATTTGCAAGAAATACAAAGTAGATTAAATCCAGTAATCATACAAGAAGGGAGGTACAGCCTCGACAACCACTTATCTTGAACATTTGACTTTATTTATTTTTTGAGTACACGCTAACCCGATGCTGAATTATATGTAGCCGGTGATTATAATTTACCTACATCCAATGGCTAAATGTCGGATGAATATCTGATATATGCGATACATTTTAAGTCTTTATCAATGTAATTTTGTGGGAAACCGTAACAATGTCATCTTAGACCTTATTTTTGTATCTGATACGGAGACTTATATAACAAAATGTAATCATAATTTAACTAGTATTGAAAATCATCATCCATCACTGCTTATTAGATATCCACTAAAATATAATTAACCAACTTTACGAAATGACGATTACTGGAGGTATAATTTCAGGGGAGTGTCCTGTGATTATATAAATAAGTACTTTAACGAATTTGATTGGAATTTTATTTTGTCCAGTTATTTAAATATTGATTGTGCATTAAGTGAATTTTATTACGTTGTTTAAATTATTCATATTTTAATATTATGTTACATCTAATAATTTCCTTTTGGTTTACCAAGGACACTAGTTACATTATCAAACTAAAAAATAGAGCTCTCAAAAAATATAAAAAAATTATGCCAATGAAAACGCTTGTAAGAAATTCTTGCAGTTAAGAACAGAATCAACTAAATTAAAAATTCGTGAAAATCACATCTATCCCGGAACGTGCAGATGCATTTCGAACTTTCACGAATTTTTCATTTATCCTAACAACCAGGAAGGTTGACAACACCACGTGTTGCGTTCTACATACTGGTACAAACTTAGTTTGTCAAATTATAGTAATTAATGTAACACATTAGGCGGCAATCGCATGTAAAATGAGATTTTAATAATCATTAATTCTCATATGCAGTGTTACGCTACGCATATAAAAATATTTTAATTGATTTTTAAATATATTTCGTCTTTAAATATCTCGATTTAACTTACGACATTTTTCTGTGTATTCGTGTCCAAAGAGAAAGCATCTCTTTTGTTATATTCTTGACCGAAACCCTTAGTTTTCTACCGGACCCAACAACGTTACTGTGGAATTTCTTTCTATTTACAATTCATTTTAAATTGTTTTAATTGAATTACATACATCTTCTTTTATATGGTGTTTCATATCATTAGAAAGCTTGTCACAAGCTTTATTTAATAATATTTATGCCATCGATAGAACGCCTCTTCAGGTCCCGCTTCTTAATTAATTAGAATTCAAGATATCGACCCCTCTCTTCAACAGATCATAAAACAGACCGTTTTCAAAACCAGTGTTCTTTTCGATACAAAACTATCAGTCCGATCTTCTCTCTAGAACCTTCGTGAGTTAAACAACTCCTCGTCCTGTTCAAGTACACAATGCCACTCACCACGCCGTCCGGCCTCTTTCGCTTCTAAGGTAATTTTGTATTGTTCAACATATATTATTCTTTTAAGCGAATCCATATTAATTAAACTAATTAATTTCTTGTTCCTCCGGCCAAACATCGCTCTGCATATCTGTCCAGGTATACGACACACCACGTGGCCGCCCATCGCCGCAAATCAAAGGTAACTCTGTATTGTTCGATACAGAGATTATTTTATATTAATCGTATTCAATTAACCCTTAATTTACTGCTCAATTAAACGTTCGTTTCAGAGTATTTTTGTGTTAATTTTCAGTTACTTAATTACCGCTCCTGTGTATATATTACTTTGTTTAATTACTTTTAAATATACCAATTTCATTTCTTTCTTATGTAAATATAAATACAAACTTTAAGGACAACGCTTATGTGTTTTATTTATTTAGTAAGTTGTAATATATATATTTAATTAACAATCATCACGCACGTCCTGGACCTTTGAAGAAACTTCACGAGCACCACTAATTATTTTATTTATCTTAGAATAATTTCATTATTATTTGCGCGGCACATCCACATCCCGATATCCAGCACAAGCCGCCGTTTGTAATAGCAGTAAGTTCAACACAATCAAAAATAAATATTAATAACGACTGTATAAAGTTCTTATCGTTCACGGAAAAAAAATTAATCAAAATACAAAAACTTTCTAGAATTTGATACGGTCGTTGAAAAGAAATCATGGTATACCAAAGCGCAT
Source organism: Melolontha melolontha (assembly GCA_935421215.2). Classification (NCBI taxonomy): domain Eukaryota; kingdom Metazoa; phylum Arthropoda; class Insecta; order Coleoptera; family Scarabaeidae; genus Melolontha; species Melolontha melolontha. The sequence goes on along the minus strand of OW285242.1, from coordinate 74,857,989 downwards.
GTTCTATAATAATATATTCACCTACGATCTAAAGACTATTTATGATATGTGCGCAGATTTCTTCAAACAACACCTTATTTATACATCGCATTATACTATAGTCATTATGATAACATCTACTCCTTGCATTGTATCCACATCCATACAGACTCAGTATTTGATAAACTTCTTCTTTTTCTGGATTCTTCTTTTCCTGGATTCGATGGAGTAGTATCATACTTTTTAAAACTATGCAATCCATCATTATCTTAACCTATCTCCATATTATATCAGAGTTTTCTCAACAATGGAACTTTTTCTGTACAATGGAAGACGTTATTTGTTTTAGCTCAATTTAAATCAGGAATTCGACCTGATATTTCTAATTATCGTCCAATCTGTGCTCTCCCAATAATTGGTAAAGTTATCGACTGCATCGTTGCAGATTAGACACTGTCTATATATTCTTCAATCATTATACCAGAACAGCATGGATTTATAACCAGCCATAGCATCGAAACAAATCTTTTAGTATAACACCATTGCATATGCATTCGATAACTATCTCTTACTCAAGAAGCTGTAAATGAATAAAATTATTGGTAATATGAGAACGAATTGATCTATAAGGTGTCTTACAACGCCATTCTGTGAGTATAGGTGATAGAAACAAGTTCTAAGTAACAGTAGTAGTAACAGTATCATTTATCATGAGTTCGATTTCTGAGATGCGTATCAAGCAACGATCTATGATAGAATTTATAACGCTGAAAGTTTGCGCGAGTATCCAAATTTACAGGCGGTTAAAAGCTATTTATGGCAACGATTGTATGTATATGAAGAATGTTCGCTAGTGGATTCGACGTGCAAAACTTTGTCATAGAGACGAAATGAAGGTGTTTGACGAAAAGCGATAAGGTCAACAGTATCAATGACGCATGAGAAGAATCAAGGACAAATGAATGCACTGACTCAAGGAAATCGTCGTCACAAAAAATCCATCGACGCAGCAAGCCATGCTTATCATTTTCTGGAATGCAAAGGGACTCATTCATATCGAATATCTGCTGAAGAGGTAAACGATTAATTCAATAAATTACTACAAAACTTTACCATAAAATAAATCATATCCCATTCAAGTTTAGATTTTCTAGGATACAAAGGGAATCATTCATACTAAATATCTGCCGAACGGATCAACTAAGATACTACAAAGTTTATGATCACTAAAGAATCTTATCCCCCCTTTCTTGCACCACGACAACGCCGGGCCGCATTGCAGCAACGAATCGATAAAGACAGTGAGGAGCCTGAAATTCACGGTTATTCCGCACCCTCTGTACAGTCCTGATTTGGCACCTTCAGCCTTTAGGTTGTTCCTATAGTTGTAGGAGGTATTTAAAGGTCAAGATTTTTCATCAAATCCTGAAGTTCGGGCTTCTGTTCACAATTGGATCAACAGTAAACAAAATAGTTTCTTCATGGATAGAACGAAGAAATTGAATCAGTGTTTGGAGAAATATGTTACACTTAATGGCGATTATAGAAAAAAATAATTATGTACGTTGGTAGTACAATAAATTTACTTTATTTTAAGACTGTTTTCATTATTTCGTCTTTTCTTATTCTTATTTTATACGGTTGGAGAACTTATATGTAAATCCACCCTCGAAATTTCGCAAATCGTGTGCACCAGATACTTGTAAAGAATCGTACATATCCAAGGTTGTAAATATTACGTCAAGTATTCCACAAGGTAACCACCTAGGACCTATCTTATTTGTTTTTTTATCAACGATATTAAGATTATTATCAAACATTCTAAATGTCTATTGTTTGCAGATGATCTTACATAATAATAATATACATAATAATTCCTAGCATAATAATATTATACTATACCCTGGTACTTTCGTTACTTGAATACTGCTATACTTGACTTGAATATTTGAAGTGTGCAGAAGAACATAATGAATTATATTCTTTTTAAACTAAATATTAATAAAGATAATTATTCACAAATAGAACGTTGTAAATTGCTGAAGTTAGAAACATTATTAAAATTACTTGAAAAGAAACTGAACTATTCAGAATTATTATCAATGTTAGATATATAATAACAAGATATAAAGACCTTTCCAACATTAGATATTATCGTACCGAATACGGTAGAAACTGGCCACTGAACATCATAGGTATTCAGTTCTGAATACGAGAGTGGGTCAATAAGTCCCTGAAAATTTAGATAAGGAACACTCTATTCGCCAAAAAAAAGTTTTACTTTTCAACGTAATCTCCTTTCAACTCGATACACTTCATCTAACGTTTCTCCAATTTTTTGATGCCTCTTCAAATAATACGATTTCTCGAGGCCCTCAAAATAGGCGTTTGCTTCATCGATGACCTCTTCATTCGACTCAAATCTTTTACCGCGAAGCCATTTCTTCATTTTTGGAAACAGGAAATAGTCGCAGGGACTAAATCTGGAGAATATACAGGATGAGCTAGCAATTTGTAGCCCAATTCATGCAATTTTATCACTTTTTTCTCGCTAAATGCGGTCGTTTTTGCTTCATATCGGCGTCGAATGGATCCAATAGCATCCCAAAAAACTGTCGCCATGACCTTGTTGGCCGACAGACCCACCTTGGCTTTCTTTGGCTTCGATTCACCACGAGAAGTGCACTGTCTCGACTGTTCCTTGATCTCTGGTGTGTTGTGATGAATCCATGGTTACGAAACCGCGCAAAAGCTCGTTCGGATTGCGATCGAACATCGCCAAACACTCCTTTGCTCCGTTGTCAAACGATTGCGTTTGTTGTCAATTGACATTACATATTATATAAGCCATATATTTCGAGTTATTATTATTATCATTATTACTTTATTGCTAATCTATGCATTTAGATATTCATGTAATAAACTAAATTAAAAATATAATTTATGTGTAATGGCCCTATCAAACTCTACAAGATCAATGCAATGTATAGCTTTTTCTTCGATCAGACAATGACTGAACGTTATGGTGCATTGAATTCGAGTGAATTCAATGCACCATAACGTTCAGTCATTCAGTCAGCTGAAGAGTTACAGCAACATTCTGAGCATCGTAAAACGTATATCGATCAACGAATCCATATTCAATCTTGCTCACAACAAACACAAAATATAACGTTTTGAGAAGATCGATGTTATTGAAAAATTTGGTAGATTCTGAGATAAAATCCAATGTTTTAACCGCTGAGAGCCACATGTTTTACACGTGAAGATTGGTTCAAGCAGTGATCAAATACAAGATCCCTCTTAGAATTAACTTTCGAAAGCATATGGCCGTTACTAATTTCTTAGTAAATCTTTCTTAGACAAATCATTTATCTATATTCAACGATAAGTGATTGCCGCTAGAGCAATAAATGATAAAATCAATACTTTCTAGTAAACTTGATATCAGTATTATTTGACACTACATTGAAAATTTTAATATCGTCAGCATAATCCAAGAGATTTGAAGTCAAACTTGCAAATAAATTATTTATAAAAAGGAAGAACAATAAAGGGCTCAGATTAGGGCTTTGGGGAACCCCACAGATAGACATAAAAACATTAGATAGGTAACCATTATAGAAAACATAATTAATCCTACACCCTGCTTAAAAAATAAACAAATTCTCAATTTAATTCTGAAAGATTTACTACAAATTACTATATTATGTTCACAATAAATTTCATAAGTAAAATGTCTGCGGTAGAGAGGTGCTCTATGTTGTTGCGAAGAAATTTTACCACGAAATCTTGTTTAAGATTATGCACATCTCTTCTAAACCTAATCTTATGAAAAAGTTAAAGATATCACAAGAGACAAACCAGTATCCTTAATTTCAATCATTTTTGAGTCCCAATAATATAGCACTAGATTTATTATAATTTTATAGTAAGGTTTATTACCTGACTATAAAATAATATATAATACATAATTCAGTGACACCTGATTCATGTATTTAAAATGAGTAATATTAGTTCACGTTTAAGTCTTTATTTGTGTTGTTAAAAAAATACGACAAAACTTTCCGATAAACTTAATAAATCTCTGTGAGATGTTACTTTTATGCAGAAGATGAATCATAGTGAAAATGTTAAATAAACAATCAAATACGCACCTTCAAAATAAAAACCCACATGCTTGATTTTTGTAAAATATTAACAAAACTGTCCCGCGAAATGTTCAACTTACTTAATGTAACGTAAAAAGTTTGTGGAGATCTATATATTCTTGAATCTACTTAAAAACATGCAAATATTAACGCAATTCATCTAATGAATTACTAATCTGTTTTATTCCCAATAGAATTCTAAGAAAATTAAAATTCCCGTTGTTGTGCTAATTTCTATTAGACACTAGAGATATTAATTTCAAAATGTATTATGAAATATAAGTAATGTGATAATTGCAAACCAGTAATAAGCAATTTATATTTTTTATAATAATAGGAATATGTATACCAAATTAAACTCGTTCAAAAGAATTATGACAATTCTGCGTAGGTAGTTACGAGGTGCTGCCCAGAAATTCTCGGAATTTCAATTTGGCGCGCGAAGGGATAGTAGTACAGTTCTGTAACGCTAGATGGGGTGAGTAACGTCTATACTAAGTCAGACAAACAGTTCTTGTGTTTATATTTATTGAGTTGTATTTGAGTTATTCTGCGACACTGCAATATCTGATAGGAAGAGCAAAAGAACATGCATTAAATTCCGCTTCAAACTTAGTAAAACGCTTAAACAAACATTTGGTGAGAATGCTTTAGGCTAAACACAAACTTATGAGTGGTACAACCGTTTTAAAAATGGACGTGTGTCAGTTGATGATGATCATAGAAAAAGATGATGATGATGATCAGCGTTCCGATCGTCCATCGACGGAAAACACACCACAAAATGTAGCAAAAGTGCATGATCTTTTCCTGCAAGACCTAAGGAGAACAATTCATGTCTTTGTAATATTGTCGGCCTGACGTACGGCATTTGTCAGCGTATTCTATCCGGCGAGCTTAACATGCGGCGTATTGTTGCGAAGCTTTTGCCAAAGTTACCAGTGGCGTATTCAGAACTTCACAAAAGGGGAAACTATAGAGTAAAATAATACTTAAGCAACATTTTTTTTTATGGAGGCGCAAAACAGATCATATTTGTTACAAACTAAATCATACCTTAGTTAAAATGAAGTGCCATACGTCTATTTTCTTTTGCAAACTCATCAATGATGTCATCGTGAAAACATTTTTGGCGAGAATATTCTTGCGCTTTCCTTCAATTGGTTAATCCCAAAGCAGAAAGTCTTTCTTGTTCTGTAGAATTCCTAACAAAATTTTTTATTCGTTCAAGCGCAGAAAAGAAAGTTCCGTAGACGGGAATAGTGAGTGTTAAATTACATAGTTTAAGAATTTTAGGGCAAGCACGATCTAGTCAGCAGTCTTTAAGAGATTTCCATAAGTCACTAGCACTCGTTTTATTTAAGCCTTCTGAGGTGTTGTAAATCACTGAGTTCGGAACGTACCTAATGCAAAAAAGTCAAAATATTGTGGATAATTTTGTTTAAGCAATTCAAAGGCCCCTTCAAAAACATTGGGTTTATAGCAAAAAATTAACTGATTCTAGCAATTTAAGGGTGTTAAGTTCTTAAATCTGGTGTCTAAGTGGGCGGAAATATTGTTTATTATTTCAAAGAACTTGCGGAATTATGATTTTTCATCTGTTCTGTGTCCTTTGGCCAATATCGGTGCATATTCTGTTTCTTTGTGGTCGAATATTTACACACTCAAATTTATTCCACAAATGACGAAATTGCTTTCTTTCAGAAAAAACGATTTGAATTCCTGAATTTTATTATACAAAAATTAATGTCGCTACTTTTATTTTGTAAAACAGCAAATAAGTTGGAAAAAATAAGTAACAAATGATTAAAATTAGTTTCAGTTTTTAACTCGACTTTTGATAACCGACTAGTATTTTTCACATCTGTAGTTTCGTCCAGAATTATACCAACAAAAAATATTTCTTATACTTCAAATTTTATTTTTTTCAATTTTATTCTTTCTATGCATAGAATAAACTAAATTAGAAGTTCCTTTAAACCTTGTAGAATTATCCAAATGAGATTGTGAAATTTCGTCATACTTTGCCAATAAATTTACTAACTTATTTGAAGATTGTTATATTTCAAATGGAAGTTCATGTTCTCCCAGGAAACAAACCACACCTATCAACCTCTTAAGTATTTCACGGTTTTTTTGTACTTCTCGATTATCCTTTTCTGTATCAATTCTGAACACATTGTCTAATGTGTGTTCAGTTCTGATTTTCCCAAAAGTTTTTCTTTAATTATCGCATGTATATGTGGTTGATTCAACGCATAATTAATTTGTGTAAACTATTTAGATCAGCAAACCCATTTTTACTCCACAATTTTTTTTCGATTGAAAATAAAATAGATGGTCAGAAAAACAAATAAGACTTATTGTCACAACCAGTCAACCATTCGCAATTTTTGTAATTTTCTTTTTGAAAATGTGTGTTTTACATACAATATAGTTTGTTTTGTTAAATTACTCAAAGTTGAAGTTGGCATACGTTTACCAATATTTTTTTTCTTCGAAATTATACGTGAAAATCCTTTTGTCGCTATATTGCATACAACACATTCACAATCAGATACATTTCCGCTCGAATTTGGTTCCGAAACTTCCGAACGTCCGATCTTCATACTTATAATCTACACGAAAACAGTTTACACAATGGACTATTTTAATTCGATTTTCAAACGAAATATTTCATAAAAAAAATAAATTGATGATTCATCGCCACTCACGATGCTATGGACGTTTTTTGAGTTTCCGTTATTGAACCGGTTCAAAGGTTTTCGGCACCAATTAATGCGAGCCGACTAATGTTCCCATGTTCCTCATGTAGGATCGTTTTGATTGAGGTCTTTGAAATACCCATGGATGTCTCAATTTCACGATATGTCACATGTCCATCTTTCTTAATCAGGCGACCCACAGCATCGTTTTTTTGGGTGACTACTATTCTTGGCGGACTTGTCCTGGGATCGATACTGGTGCGTCCACGTTGGAATACACAGTACCAACATTCAATTGTCGATTGATGTGGTGCTTCATCTTCAAAAACAGAAACCAACTCAGCAAGACATTGTTGTTGAGTTAATCCTCTGCGACAGTTGTAAAAAATTATTGCACGAAAATTTTCACGACTCAATTCCCGTCAATTTGGCCAACTTATAAACTTTAAAAATTCATTATGACTAAATTACTTGCCGTATTTTGATAAACTTTAGATTTAGGTTAACGAAAGATTGACATTAATTTTGACAGCTGACGTTTTATTACTGGCGCCCTCTATGAGGCTATAATCAACACTAAAAAGACATCCCTCGTATTTGAATTTATCTGCTCCTTTTGTTCGATCATACTCAGTTGTTTACTAAACAATTATAAATCGTATATTTGCAGTAGTTATGTAATAAATACGAATAATTTACTAGCGTGTGTTATTTTTATTGTATTTCTAAGTAATATGATATTACTTAACTGACTTAACTGAATAATATTACATTTAATGGAAACAACGCATATTATTGTTAATTTAATTGTGATATGTTATTTAATGTATCGTTTAACATGTTATTAATTAAATGTAACTCATTCGTTTCTATAAAATAGTAAATTGAAGTTATTAGAACCAAATTTTACGTTGACAATTTATGATTTCATATTTAGTTAATAAATAATAAACAATAAGAGGAATGGTCAAATATTTGGACATTCACATTGACGAAGACTACGGAATATAGAGACATGTAAGGGAACAGTTTAATCAATATATCCAAAATAATACAATTCCACATTAAACACATACAAAGTAGATAAATTAATTCTAGTGATTAGAGTATTGCATAAAAACAGCCTTCTTTAGCTCGCAACAATCGTTGGATCTTCGCCATCATTTTTCGAACAGCATGCATGTCTATCAATTTTTATTTAATTCTACGTTTCAATTGTTCGTGATACTTGGCTATTCAGCTATTGGCATATATTGTCCATGACAATACAAAACAAAAGTGTTCAACTGGTCGATTTACGTGCCCGGGTAACATAACGTAACCACATAATTGGTTTCAAACGATCGAAGCATTGCTTATCGTAGTAAGTATGAACTAGATTTAGCCAAAAAATTAATTATATCTTCATTTTTCATATAATATATATATATATATATATATATATATATATATATACATATAAATATAATATCTTCGTGACCTTGGTATGATAAGGTAAACTTAATAAGTCGGCGATTAAAGGTCTGGTTCATTACTTCAAAGTATATATATTTAAAACAACCCTACATGTTTCGGCAATATGCCTTTGTCAAGGGAATACAAAATATAATAATTTATATTTTGTATGTTGTTTTAAATATATATATACTTTGAAGTAATGAACCAGACCTTTAATCGCCGACTTATTAAGTTTACCTTATACATATATATATATATATATATATATATATATATATATATATATATATTGCTATGAATAGTGGGTAAGAATGAAGATGAGCCACTATTCACCACAACACTGTCCAACTTTGATGCTCAATCGGTTAACCTCTTTAATGAGACAGCTTTCCTCTCCGGGTTTCCAATGGGAAAACGTGGTATTTATACTCCTACAACATTTATACGGCGCCAGTAAAAGAGTATAGACGAAAGTGTTAATTATAAATAAAAATCACAATTCTCAAATAAAATTTTAATATATAAAAAAAAATAAAAAAATTTGATTCTTAATAAAGTATAAAGAGCTGTGTAAAACAATTATACACAAAGAGGTAAAATAATTTGCTGGTATTGACCGCAAAGCAAATTCACACGTCCTCAAATGAATCGCGAACTAAATTATATCTAATAAATTGCAAAGATACTTTTTTCTTTCACCCCTGATAAACAAACTCAAAAGTAAACAGATAAACTTGTCAAACCGAAATATCTAACACATGCGCGATACCACATGTACAAAAACATCAACCTTGAAATCTAAAACGTTCTAGAATTTAACGTTACAAAAAATACTTGAAACGAAAAACTATCTTTATCATTTATATTTTAATTAATATTAAAATATATAGAAATTCATACAATCAATAATACAATAATAAATGCATACAGTAAAGAAAGGAACAAGGGAATACAAAATATAATAATTTATATTTTGTATTCCCTTGACAAAGGCATATTGCCGAAACATGTAGGGTTGTTTTAAATATATATACTTTGAAGTAATGAACCAGACCTTTAATCGCCGACTTATTAAGTTTACCTTATCATACCAAGGTCACGAAGATATTATATTTATATATGTATATATATATATGTATATATATATATATATATATATATATATATTATATGAAAAATGAAGATATAATTAATTTTTTGGCTAAATCTAGTTCATACTTACTACGATAAGCAATGCTTCGATCGTTTGAAACCAATTATGTGGTTACGTTATGTTACCCGGGCACGTAAATCGACCAGTTGAACACTTTTGTTTTGTATTGTCATGGACAATATATGCCAATAGCTGAATAGCCAAGTATCACGAACAATTGAAACGTAGAATTAAATAAAAATTGATAGACATGCATGCTGTTCGAAAATGATGGCGAAGATCCAACGATTGTTGCGAGCTAAAGAAGGCTGTTTTTATGCAATACTCTAATCACTAGAATTAATTTATCTACTTTGTATGTGTTTAATGTGGAATTGTATTATTTTGGATATATTGATTAAACTGTTCCCTTACATGTCTCTATATTCCGTAGTCTTCGTCAATGTGAATGTCCAAATATTTGACCATTCCTCTTATTGTTTATTATTTATTAACTAAATATGAAATCATAAATTGTCAACGTAAAATTTGGTTCTAATAACTTCAATTTACTATTTTATAGAAACGAATGAGTTACATTTAATTAATAACATGTTAAACGATACATTAAATAACATATCACAATTAAATTAACAATAATATGCGTTGTTTCCATTAAATGTAATATTATTCAGTTAAGTCAGTTAAGTAATATCATATTACTTAGAAATACAATAAAAACAACACACGCTAGTAAATTATTCGTATTTATTACATAACTACTGCAAATATACGATTTATAATTGTTTAGTAAACAACTGAGTATGATCGAACAAAAGGAGCAGATAAATTCAAATACGAGGGATGTCTTTTTAGTTTTGATTATAGCCTCATAGAGGGCGCCAGTAATAAAACGTCAGCTGTCAAAATTAATCTCAATCTTTCGTTAACCTAAATCTAAAGTTTATCAAAATACGGCAAGTAATTTAGTCATAATGAATTTTTAAAGTTTATAAGTTGGCCAAATTGACGGGAATTGAGTCGTGAAAATTTTCGTGCAATAATTTTTTACAACTGTCGCAGAGGATTAACTCAACAACAATGTCTTGCTGAGTTGGTTTCTGTTTTTGAAGATGAAGCACCACATCAATCGACAATTGAATGTTGGTACTGTGTATTCCAACGTGGACGCACCAGTATCGATCCCAGGACAAGTCCGCCAAGAATAGTAGTCACCCAAAAAAACGATGCTGTGGGTCGCCTGATTAAGAAAGATGGACATGTGACATATCGTGAAATTGAGACATCCATGGGTATTTCAAAGACCTCAATCCAAACGATCCTACATGAGGAACATGAGAACATTAGTCGGCTCGCATTAATTGGTGCCGAAAACCTTTGAACCGGTTCAATAACGGAAACTCAAAAAACGTCCATAGCATCGTGAGTGGCGATGAATCATCGATTTATTTTTTTTATGAAATATTTCGTTTGAAAATCGAATTAAAATAGTCCATTGTGTAAACTGTTTTCGTGTAGATTATAAGTATGAAGATCGGACGTTCGGAAGTTTCGGAACCAAATTCGAGCGGAAATGTATCTGATTGTGAATGTGTTGTATGCAATATAGCGACAAAAGGATTTTCGTTTTGTGGTAACATCATTATGCAGTCATCGACATATCTTTTGAAAAAAGTTGGTTTGATTTTCAAGGTTTTAATAACATTTTCTTCGATGTGTTCTAATACTAATTGGGCTACTACGCTCGATATAGGTGCTCCCATTGCTAGTCCTTCAATTTGTTTAAAAATATTTATTGTCGAATTGAAAATATGTGGAAGTTAAAGTTAATTCTATTGCCTCAAGGAAATCTATTAATGGTAAGTCTGTGAATTTGGTGATGGAGTTCCATTTTTCTGTAATTATTATTATTGGTGTACATTTATTCTACATCCAAGGAAACAAGTTTTTCGTTGTTTTTTTTGTTTTGATTTGATCGATGTATTGTTTGAATTCGAAAGTATTTTTAATATAATATTTATTTTGACCTATGACATTGGTTAGTGTTTTTGTTAGATATTTTGATAGTTCATAAAACTAGCTTTGAATGCAAGATACGATCGGTCTTAATGGGATATTATTTTTATGTAGTTTTGGTAAGCCATATATTGTATTAATAATTGTATTTGTATTAATTTTTTAGTTCTAATTACTTGAAAAAGACTGAATAAAAAAGTCGAAATGTCGTATTAAAAAATTGGAATTCATTAAAGGTCGCTAAACCAAGAAAAAGTCTATTATTTTAATATTATGACACGGCCAATAAAATAAATAAGAAATAAATTTTAATTCTTATTAACACTAAATATATATATATATATATATATATATATATATATATATATATATATATATATATATATATAGTAAACCTAATCAGTAGGCGATTAAAGGTCTGTATATTACTTCAAAATATATGTATTTAAAAAACTCTACATGTTTCGGCGGTACGCCTTTATCGATGTAGAGTATATAAAGGCGTACCGCCGAAACATGTAGAGTTTTTTAAATACATATATTTTGAAGTAATATACAGACCTTTAATCGCCTACTGATTAGGTTTACCATATCATACCAAGGTCACGAAGTTATTATATATATATATATATATATATATGTGTGTGTGTGTATATATATATAAGGCAATGTTTGTATATATGTCAAAATGATCCGTGTTGTCCGGAGAAGGTTTAAAGCTATTGAAATCTTCGATCTGACCAGTAGAAAGAAAGTTAGGTGCCTAATAATATAAAATCAACGGTGGCACAGTGGACCAAAAGGATTATTCCCAACATCAAAAGCTGGCTAGAGTGTCAACACCGAAATGTAGACTACCACATGTCTCAGATCCTGACTGGACATGGAACATTCGGGGTGTGCGCTATGAAGATGGGAAAGCGAGACAGCGACGCGTGCCGATACTGTGGTGAGAGAGATACAGCGGAACATACGTTCAGATGTCCAAGGTGAGAAGTATGTTAGACAGCAAACATATATAGCCCTAGGGAAAGAGCCGACAGTAGTGAACCTGATCCAAACAATGACGGACCAGGAAAAGGATTGGGATAGAATCAAACAACTGATGATCCATATAATGACCGAGAAGGAAAAAGAAGAACGGAAAGATGTGGGAGTAGGAGACCAGCAGCCGCCCAATCTAAATACGTAATGAGGAAATCTCCCGTGGTATCTCCCCGTAGTATTCGGGGAAGGGAGAGGTAGATAGACAGAGAAGATTATTAGTAAAGACAGCCCTTCACCTTGATGTTATATCGTTTCGATGGTTCTGGAGTGAAAGGGAGGTTCATTAGTTCACACGCTGGTTACGCCCTTAAAGTTCAATACAACAGTAATTACAATTTATGTAATCCAAAACAAAAAAAAATAATAATGTATATGTAAATATCGCATTTTAACTTTCAAAGATCAAACTTTCAATTTGTTCATGTAAATGGGGCGGGGGTAACTTTGAAATTTTAAATGAGAACGTAACGTAACGTGTAACGTATCTTGCGAATGCTTGTGTATGTAAGTTATGTCGGGCGAGGTCATGTTTGGATATAACATGCATTAAACACGAGCCGCGCCTTGACTTAGATAAACGGTACACTGCATTGCTTAATTGGGTTATCACAAAAGAAATAACTTTAAGAAACAACTTATTTTACTCAGTTCAAAAAATATTTCGAAAAATAGAAGACCTGTTTCTGTTACGCTATTAATAGTACCTACGACAGAATGGAGCATTTAACTGTACAAGAGAAATTTGCAATGGTTCTGTTGTATGGAGGAACTAACAGAAGTCTTGATAATGCTGTCACTATACGCTCAGCGTTTTCCAAATAGAATTTGGTCACGTCTTCATTTTACCGTACTATCAAACAATTCACTACTACTGATGGAAGTGTTCAACCGAAAAAAAGGGCCCATCGAGTAACAGCCACCGGAGAAAATAATGAAGTCGCCCTATTAGCTGCAGTGGCTATTAATCCTTATGTTAGCACAAGAGAAGTAGCTCGTGATTCTGGATTGTTCCACACCAGTGCATGGAAAATTTTAAAACGTCATAAATATCATCCATAGCATCTGTATTTACATCAACATCTTCATCGCGTTGATTTCCAAAATCGGGTAACTTTTCATCAATGGGTATGTGAACAATTTCAACAAAACTCCAATTTTTTCGTTACATGTTGTTTTCCGACGTGGCGTCTTTCACAAACCACGGGACGGTTTAATCGACGCAATACACATTATTGAACACCAGCACCCTTGGACTGACAACGTGTGGTGTGGAATAATTGGGAACAAAATCATCGGCCCCCACATTATTGAAGGCTACTTGAATAGTGATATGTACCTAGACATTTTGTAAAATGAACTGCCAGCACTACTTGAGGACGTTAGCTTAGAAATTCGACAGATCATGTGGTTTCAACATGATGGTTGTCCAGCACACTATTCGGTGGTAGTAGGGGAAGTACTTGATCGTAATTTCAATGGTCGCTGAATCGGTAGAGCTGATACAGTAAATTGGCCTACTAGATCACCAGATATTACTTCGTCAGATTTATTTTTATGGGGTTAGCTTAAATGCAAAGTATACAATCAAGTACCAACAACACATATGATTGAGCGAATTAGAAATGCTTGTGCCGAAATTCAAGAAGATACACTTCTCAGTTGTCTACTCATTTGAAATGCGGGTCAATAAGTGCATTTAAGTCAAAGGCCATCATTTTGAGCGCTTACTTTAATTTAAAGATGATGAGATGAGGAGAAATCTAGCACTCTGATAAGTGAAAGACGAAGGGATTTACATAAATGAAGTGTGAATACGTGAGAGGCGACGAGACTCATGTTAATCAAGCACCCCAAGGTGGTACTACGTACACGTCGTTGTTGTTGGATTACGGTAAAAGTAATTTATTTCCCAGCAATTTATATTTCTACAGGTGATATTTTCCCAGTTATTCGAAATTTGTAAAATGAATAAAGTTTTTCTAAGACTAATTTTTATTATTTACCAAGAAAACGTATATTTTATTGCACACGTATTGCAGAATCGTATGCATAGGTTCTCAGTGCGAAAAATGGAAAAAAAATGAATTTAATCGATTACAGCGCCATGTATCATTAATTTTAAAAAATGTTTCAGTTCCTACTTAAGATTTCAAGGTTATTCCCGCTCCACCTACATGGAGGGAGAGAGAAGGACTAATTCTAGCACCAATATATTTCCTCCATTGAATTATTAAATTTTAAATCTGGACATTTTTTCGTGAACGCTTATTTTTCAAGATATTTGAAAGTTTCATGTTAAAAAATACACCCGGTATGTACTCAAATCTAGCAATAGCAAAACATTGCCGGGTTCAACTAGTTTTATATAAATTTCAACAACATACACTCAGTACACCTGAGAAGTTATGGCTACTTTATAACATACATGTAGTTTTATTATTTGTAAAATATTCGGCATTTCCAAATACAAATGATTCCACGCCATAGTTTCCTGCACAAACGAGGAATGTTCTGGAGCTGCTTACGAGTAATTTTAATACAGATTCACATTTGTAGTATTTTATATTCATTTTTAGTAAATTGTGGCGGATGGTTTCATGGCTTATCCTAAATTTGTCTGCTAGCTTCTGCAAAGATGAACCCACTCGGTTCCTTGTAGACGTTGTCAATTTTTCCTGCTTACTGAACTGATTTTATTTTTCGGATGGTTCTTTATTGTTGTAAATAATTCGCAATTTTCCTGGCAAGCAGTTCAGTATCGATATATTGCAAAAACAGCAAATGCATTGCTACGACCAGTACGTCGCGCTTAAAAAAAAAGAAACATTTTATATGCACCCCGGAGCAACCGTCCAACGGCCACCCGGCTTCTGAGGCAGCCTCAGCCTAGGGGTGGGGAGACCCAGAGGTAAGTAAAACAACCTAAAACGATAGTCAAGAGCGCCACCGAATTTATGCCGCTGGACGTCGCAAACTCGGAAACAATGATAATAAAATCTAAAAAAAAGGCAAGTAGCGTTGGGTAGAAGGCCGGTTCCGCGACCGAGACCCGCTCGAGGATCGAGAAACGAGAAAGAAAACTGCGCTGATTCCAACCAAACAAACCCTATTTATTATCACACTCGGTATATGAAATGAAAAATTTTACAAATCTTGAAATGGTGAACTTATATGATTAAGTCAAAAAAATTAATTAGGAACAATGTGTAATGTAATTAAAATAAATAGATATATTGAATTTACTACAATGCGTATTCCTTTCTTTTTTTGTTGGTTCACAATGTATTTTACAATTTCGACAATTCATTGAAATAAATGAATCTTAATCTAGGAAGTTTTTAATTTAAGTAAGATGGCAAAAATATGTAATGCATAAAACTAAAGTAATCAAATAATATACATCACTAAAAGCAAGTTATTATTGAAAATTTACATTTGTTCGTGAAGCGAATGAAAAAAAAGTATTAAGAAAAGACCAAAAAAAAAACGATCAGGCGACACAGGTTATTTTGTTTGAAAACACCTGGGAATTATTAAAACTTTCACCCTTCAAGGAAAGCGTCACGTGCGGAAAAAATCAGGTGGTTGTTTGTTTTTCCTCGCCCGTCAGTTACACCATCTAAATAAAGGAATAAAACAACGAAATAAGCGCAAGAAAAAAAAAGGAAACCCAGATACATACCGAAGAAAGCGTCGATGGCGATGTAAATTGATTAGGTGCTGTTTAACGTGCTATTATGTTTCTTTCTTATCTCATCACAAAAAAAACTCAAAGATATCGCATTAGCGATTAATTTCGATATTAATATCAACCAAATCCCTCACGGGGCCGTAATTAACCAAATTACATTAAGACTACATTGATAAATATCGGTGATGACGGAAAACGTAACCACGTTTTAAGATCGGCAACTAATGACGGAGTGTCGAGAGCGAGTTTCGTACTTTTTCCTTGAAAAAAAGAAAAAAACTTGAAAGAAATCAAATATATTAACAAATAACGAATAACGATACCTATACAGGTAGGTTCGTTGGAAATGGAGCAAAATATACTAAAGATATAATTAATTTTATTACAAAATAACGTGATGAAGCGGTGAGCGTTACAGACACGCATTAGCGCGGAAGTGGTCAACAATGTATTTTTTACTACTTTGTCTAAGAAACAGCTCTATCAGATGGCTACTGATTTTACATAGAGTCCCGCAAGGATCTATTTTGGGGCTACTTTTAAATTTGTATATTAATGATATTATTCTGTTTTTTGTTTAGGTGTTTCTGAGCATGTATGTAGATATTTCAATTATTGGAAAGGATGAGAAGAATCTTTTGTTGACGGCCAATAGCCTGATGGAATGGTTCAATATGAATATCACGAATATAATACAAGAATTAGAGAGGATCTGCATTTGTAACTTCTTTTCCTACAAATATAAAATTTTACAGTATATTTCTAACAAAATGTTATTATCATAGCCACTGGAAAATGTGTAATTATTCTTGAGTTGGTTAACGGTCATTGCTATTGTATTGAAATAATATATTTGGTTTGTTTGGTCAAGTTTCTTCACAAGAACTCTTTATTTTTGTCAGTATTAATTTGAATATATACGCAGACGGGTTAACATATTTGCGCGATCGCCTAGCCATTAAATAAAAAAAATACACATCACATTTTGAAACCGATGTCTTGTTGGTCTACTGTTAGCGTTTGATAAATTTGTAACAAAGCGTGTTTCGTAGGCAATTTCTTAAATTTTACCCTACTGCTAATTAAGTGTAAATGGATAATTTTGAATATCGTACAGTGATTAAGTATCTTTTAAAGAAAGTCGTGTGACTCATGTCCTTTACCGAAATCCATGATATAATAGGTGAGGGTTGTCTTTTGTATATAACAGTTAGAAAATGGGGAAATTAATTTAAGTTTGGCAGAAGCAGTTTAGAAGATGATCCCCGCAGTGGACGGCTGAAAACGGCTACAAGTTCAGAAATGGTGGATCCTAATGTCCATGATTTGTTGCTAAGTAACCGACGATTGAAAGCGTTAAAAAGAGCAGAGGCATTGGGTTTTAAAAGGAACGGATGCTTTATATTATGCACGAAGAATTGGATATGTGAAAGCTTTCGGCACCCATCTTGTCATACTCGTTGATGGATATTTAGAAGAGATAACCAATGAATGATTCTCAAATTATTTAAAAAGCCTCCAAACTAATAATTGGGATGAAATATTATTTGATAAATGCTTTCAACTATACACAATAAATCAAATGTTTTAAAAAGATAGCTATTACGCATATTATATACGTGTGCATTGAGTCATATCCCAAAATAAATCTAAGTTAAATAAAAACAAAGATTAATAAGACTTTTACGATATCTCGAAATAATTTCAATAGTGGTGCAGGGTGGCCCATAAGTCACGACAGGATTTGAAGTTCTAATAATGTTTTAATCTGATAATATTTTTTCATTATTTCTTTAGGATTTATAGTCTGACAACCGCCCAACGAACCAAAGTCTTCGAAATTTATTTTGAAAATCATCAATCAATCATCAATACTCAACGGATATATTACCAACATTCGGAATCAACGATTCATTATTTAGTGCAGTGTTTAGACAACAAAATACAGTAAGTGACTTTTCACGTGCTGGTCAACCACGTTCTGCTAGGGCAGAAGCAAACCTTCAGGGAATACGCGACAGCGACGATTACATGAATTGGAGTTAAAACGCGCATCACTTCAGCGCATTTTAGATGGTTTGCACCTTCTTTTCGTACAAAATTCAATTGGCACAGGCACTGAAACCACTGATTATCGAATGAGATTGGCATATGCAGTTCGACTCCAACAATTGGCCAGTGGCAAATCGAGAAATAGACCTGGAATATAGTTTCAGTTAAATGGAGCTACATGTCATACTGCTGAAGCCACAATGCAGATTCTAAGGGACATTTTCGGAGACAAATAATTTCGAGAAGATTTGCAATCAACTGGCTTCCTCCCGGGTCTCCGGACTTGACAGCAGTGATGGTAACCCTAACTCTTACTAGTTCGGTAGAAAGGTCGGCAATATTCGATAGATTATAGAAAATATCGGTAGATTAAAAAATTTACAGCTTTTTTAGGAATATCTTCTTTTAATACAAAGGTATTTTTAATAATATAAAATATTATTAAAAATCTGGTGTGAAGGACATGTTCACAAAAATATTAATAGTGAACCTGTATTTGTGTTCTTCACACCAGATTTTTAATAATATATTATATTATTAAAAATACCTTTGTATTATACAAAACTGGTGGGGTTTACCTACTCATGTATGTTTCAATTATTCTGATACATTACACATGCGGTTAGTCCGTAGTATGAGTGAAGACACAAACAAAATGCAGTTTCTAGAGAGATTGGCTGTGCCACCTTTGGAAGGGCGTCGTTACTTCACATTGGTTATGTGGATGGGGCGAGGTACTTTGGCTGTCTGACAACAGGCAGCGCTGAATTTACTTCTACGCCCGGTCTGGATAATTTCGGTGATGTGGTTCTTTTTTGTGAATGTGTCTGAGAATATCCTTTCTCCAGCAGGGGCGTACCGACGAGCCTGTAGAAAGGCGAAATACGTATCTACGTCTCTGGGGAGGGATATGTTCGGACACGTTCACAAAAAATATTAATAGTGAACCTGTATTTGTGTTCTTCACACCAGATTTTTAATAATATTTTATATTATTCAAAATACCTTTGTATTATACAAAACTGGTGGGGTTTACCTACTCATGTATGTTTCAATTATTCTGATACATTACACATGCGGTTAGTCCGTAGTATGAGTGAAGACACAAACAAAATGCAGTTTCTAGAGGGATGACTGGGCCACCTTTGGAAAGGCGTCGTTACTTCACATTTGTTATGTGGACGGGGCGAGGTACTTCGCCTGTCTGACAACAGGCAGCGCTGAATTTACTTCTACGCCCGGTCTGGATAATTTCTGTGATGTGGCGATGTGGTTCTTTTTTGTGAATGTGTTTGGAAATATTCTTTCTCCAGCAGGGGCGTACCGACGAGCCCGTAGAAATGCGAAATACGTATCTACGTCTCTGGGGAGAGATATGTTCAGACACGTTCACAAAAATATTAATAGTGAACCTGTATTTGTGTTCTTCACACCAGATTTTTAACAATATTTTATATTATTAAAAATACCTTTGTATTATACAAAATTACCTACTCATGTATGTTTCAATTATTCTGATACATTTATTTATTTGTTGTGCAGATTAGTCACTTAAGAATTGAAATATTTCGGTAGAATTCCATAGCACTTCGGTAGATCGGTAGATTATACCTAAATTCGATAGATCTACCGAAAAATCGGTAGGGTTACCATCACTGCTTGACAGCGTCCGACCTATATTTATAAGATTATTTGAAAGAAAGGATGTACATAAATAAGCGGCAAATCATCATACAACAGCTTGCGAATTATGCAATATGCTTCAGAAAGAGTTCGATTTTGTGAGGTCGGTAATAAATGTCATTTAAAGGATATAATCTTCCGTACATAATAAAAACTTATGTCCCATTATTTATTGTGTAAGAAATTGAATAAAATTGTTCAACAAACATAAAAGTTATTAGATATTTAAAATCGTGACTTATGTATTTCATAGCTAAAAAAATTAATTCCAGAACTCACTCGTTTTATAATAATTTAACACTTTTTTTAAATCAAATTACTTTTGGCGAGATCATACTTAAAAAACGGTTTTTAAAGCCTCTCTAGAATCTCAGTATTTCACCATACAAATCACGACAAACTACATATATGATATCATCGGAAATTGAGGACACATTTATTCGCATAATTAATTGTGATTATTTTTCGTTTAGCTTTTTCGCTCCTGGCACATAAAGCATAATTATACCCTATGGCCTTCAAAATTAGCACTTACAAAACGTTATCAGCTAAAAATCTTGTTTTTGTACTACCCGCTGCAAGTCTCCAATTACTTAATTGATCATAATTAATTATATTAACAGATACTGAAGTGAATATATATATAGAAACGAAAATTTTACGTTGCAGAAAGTGAAAAGAGAACCAGTGAAACAAAAGTGTTTTGAATAATTTCGATTACATACAATTCAATTGAATATGAGGTCGCTTGTTTTGGTACGTATCTTATATAATAAAATTGACAGTTATTTTATTATTACGTTTTTTTGTTAAATAATCTAACATTTTCTTTTGACAATCACGTTTGGGAAGTAGTTAGTACATGTGGACTTCTTTACCATAATTGCCGAGATTTTTACATTACCTCACTCACTATTATCGCTAATTCGATCTAAACTTGGAAATGCCAATTCTCATAGGCTTACCTACTTACAATAACTACATTAAATTAATTGAATCAGTTCGAAGTAACTTTTTACCTACTCTTTCTCACAAATGATCATTATCCAAAAAGAGGTACAGCCCGTCAGTTATTGCTTCAAAAGTTTAATACAGTATCGTTTCACATTAGACAAAAAATATTAATAAAATTTATTATCTCCCCTTGATAAATCAGAATTTATTGTCTGCAGATTTTAACCAAAGTGAATTTCAAAATGCCACGTTCGAATTCAAGATTATCATTTGTTTTTTATTCAGATATTCACAAGACTAATATGTTGGTAAAGTTTCCAGTGTCTATTGTGTTACTACTTCAATAAGATCTTAAATGCCTGCAATATTCACGATGATCTTCAAAGCACCATGATCGTGTAATTCGTGTTTATGTTGCTAATAATTTTTAGTTAATTATTTATGTAATGTGTTTGTAGAATTTGTGTTTGACCCACCGCTCACGGGGTGTAATTCCGTATAAGCTGGTTATTTATTTTGGTTGGTGGCAGTTATATTAAAAGTTGGTGTTTTCTGAATATTTTATTTATTTTCCAAAAAACACTTAAACGTAATTTCATAAGGTAAATATCGCAATGTAGCGCTTAATGTTAACTTAAACTTAATTTTTACTGCAAATTTATTGCAGTTTTGTGAAGTAATGTAAATTAAATGTGCTTTCTACATATTACGACGCAAATTTTTTATAAAAAAAAATTCGCCCTTAAGTAGGATTCGAACTCACGTGCATCGCTTGCCGGACAATCGCTCTAAGCACTAAGCTATTAAAGGCCGTGATTTCGAATTTTTGTGGAAATGCCATGAGCCACATCAAGGAAACAGATAATATATATCTTGCCCGTAGTAGGCCGTTGTGTAAATTTATTGCATTTTCGCGAAGTAATGTAAATGTAAATATGTAGAAAGCATATTTACATTAATTCTTTACTATTTGTGTTCTTCAGACTGTACGTCTTGCTCTGTACTGTGTTGTGTTAAGAATGTGAGTGTTATATATAGAATGTGTCATGTGTTATAAGTTGATAGAAAATATATCATTACCCCTCTCAATACATAACTAAAATGTGCGTATATCGTTGATGTCATTGTTGTGAAATTTACCTACATTATTACTTCTTGGAAATTGTATCTACGTGCAACAATACCCTATGTTTATGTTTTATTAAGTATTAATAGGGGCCCATTAATCGTCTTAATGTATTTCCATCTGTTCCATTCATCAATAATAGATTTTTATGGTACAATCGCAAGCCTATTATGTATATTAAATTAAACAATGGGTGACCATATTAGGATCTATTGAAATCGTTCACTAATAACTAATAATAACCGTATGCAATAAAGAAACGGCCTAAATGTATAAAGCAAGTAATAAACAGATTAGCAAATGCAAATTCTTGGAATTTAAGAAAATATTATAATTTCAAATATGCTTTTTTACTGAATAATTTATGTAATGTATTTCTTTATATCCTGTTTTTCTAATTTGATTATCTCTTAAAATAGAAATAAAACTAATAATTAAAATCTTCACTTTATTAGTATGTGATCGTAAGTCAGGTACATACTAGAGCAAGTTACAAAGCTTGTAACTTGCTTTGTATGTTTGAAACTTGCTCTAGTACGTACCTGACGAAACCACTGTGTTGGCGAAACAATTGTCGTTCTACGATCACAATAAAATGAAGATTTTTAACTATTAGTTTTAGTTCTCAATTCAATGATTATCTCTTAATAATTAATTAAATGGATATTATTAATTTATATTGTTATAATCTCGTAATATTATGTTACTATAATTAAAGTGAATTTGCTCTAAAACCTTAAATTCAATTATTTGCACCTTAATTACTGAACCGAAGAAGAATTCAATTTATTATTATTATATTAACTCTAAAAATATCTCAACAAATTTAAAGTACTAAAAGAAGCTAATTAATCGTAAAAAAAACATTGAACATAAAGTAGTATTTACCGATTTCATTAATAGATTATCATTATCAGATCAAACAGATGTGACAAAGAACCGCAAATATACCTGAAACTGCCTTTGTACTTGATACTTATCTATTCGAAAATGCGCTGTGTTCCTTGCCAATTTTTAATTAAGGTCTGTTGAATGAGAGTGAGAATGACGCACAACCGCCGCAGTGCGCATGCGTATCAGCTTCCTACATCCTTTGCAGGGTTGCCAGGTCTAGTGATTTTTCACTAGATCTAGCGATTTGAGTACTGTGTTAGTGATTTAGTGAAAAACTTCTGTATTTTAGTAAAATCTAGTTATTTTACGTTATTTTACGTATTTTTCGTTTTGTAGTTTATATGAAATCATATATTTATCAAAATAGATTGCGTTATTTATTATTATTAAATATTATAGATCCTACGTAAAGTGACATCTATACCTTAGTAGTCGAAACAATTTTCTCGCAATAAATAATTGATATAATACATAAGCTCATTACGGGAAGTACCGTTCAAATTATTTTTAAATTTGTAATTTTTGAAATAATACGATGAAGGGTATGTACCTATTTAAAATGGGAAAGTATAAAAGCTCTTGGCCGGGGGAATTTTAGATTAAATCATATTAGATATTTATGGTACAATCTTATTCACGCGCGCCCAATCGCACTGAATTCTTTAAATAAATTAATTTTCGGATTATTACCATGTAAGTATTTACTGCAAATAAAACCGTTTACATTTTTATTAGTTTTCCTAAATGTTTTAATTTCTAGCAGTTATTATGTCGACCACAGATCAACCATCTACTTCAAAAAAAAAGAAAATTTATCAACAAAAATACAAAACTGATTGGGAGAAACACAATGATTACCAACATTGGATAGAAGCTAGTTCAAAAGGAGAAGAGTTTTACAGATGTAAAATATGCGGTAATGACTATCTTGGAGGGATAGCTGCAATACGTAAGCACCATGATTCTATAAAACACCAATCTAAATCTAAATTAATCAAACAACAAAAATTCTGTGTTACGCAATATGTAAGAAGCTCTACAAGCACGGAACTTAGTACAAAAGAAATAGAAATAAGAATTGCATCTTTCATTGCAGAACACAATATATCTATAAATTCAATTGATCATCTGGTACAACTAATTAGGTCTATAAATAATGAAAGTGATGTTATAAAAAATATTTCCTGTAATCGTAAAAAATGCACAGCTATTATAAATAACGTAATTTAACGTAATAATAAACTTTAAAGTGCAGCAAATTTTCTTTATTAATTGATGAGTCTACGGATCATACCGGAATTAAAAACTTAGCATTGGTTGTGCGATTAAATCAAAATTTTAGTATAAATGACGAATTTCTTGCTTTATTACCAATCTATGATGCAACTGCAGTAAATATACATAATGTTATTGTTCAATTTTTTAATAAACATAATGTTCCATATAAAAATAATATCGTAGGATTTGCAGCTGATGGGGCAAATTCAATGATGGGCATTAAGCATTCCGTCAAAACTTTATTAAAAAATGAAATACCACATCTTTTTACTGTAAAATGTCTGTCACTCAATAGCACTCATAGCTTCCCATGCTTGTGAAAAATTACCTTCTACAACGGAAAAACTGGTGCGAGAAAGTATACACTTATATGCAATGTAGTTTTAAACGATAAACACAATACAAAGAATTTCAGCAGTTTCTTGATATTAAACCCCATAAGCTGCTGCAACCTAGCCAAACACGGTGGCTCTCTTTAATTTCTGTTGTTAAAGGAGTGTTGGGGCAGTATGAAGCTCTTAAATTATATTTCCAAAATGAATCTTTCAATCAAATCGATGCATCTGAATCCATTCACAATAATTTACAAAATCCTATGAATAAATATTATTTAGAGTTTTTGGAATATGTTTTACCTGTATTTACTGATTTAAAAAAGGAATTTCAATCAGAATCTCCTAAAATTTATGCAATATATGACAGAATGTTAGCAGTATACAAGACTATTCTAAGTTGTTATATAAATAATACATATTTGAGTAAAACTGATGTAACTATTTTGCAATATAGAAACCCAGAACATTATGTTTTACTAAATGAAGTATATTGTGGCCCGAAGGCAGCTATATTATTTCAAGAAAATACTCTTTCAGATGGTGATAAACATAACTTTCAATTAACATGCTTAGGTTTTTATGTTGAAGCTGCTCATCAATTATATAAACGCTTTCCATTTAATGCAGAAGATGTAAAGACACTTAAGTTCTTTAAATTTTTGGACCCAAAACTTATTAAAACTACAAGTTCATTAGGTGCAGCAGCAAATTTTCATAGGAAAGATATTGATCTTCTTTCATTGGATAGAGTGGCGATTATTGCAAAACAGTGACTTCAATGAGGATGCAGCCGATTATATTTCTTTTTGGAAAAATATCTGTAATCAAATTAGAGTGACAATACTGCTGTTTATCCAGAACTATCAAAATTTGTCAATTTAGTTTTAACATTACCTCACAGTAGTGCTTCGGTAGAAAGAATATTCAGTGCAGTATCTCTCAACAAAAGTAAAATCAGAAATCAGTTATCTGCTACTACCTTAACTGGAATTCTACACTCTAAGAGATTAATAAATAGTGATAATAAATCATGTTTTGATTACAAAATTCCTGTAATTGTAACAAATAAACATAACAACAATATGTATTCATCAGAATAAAAATATATTATTTAATGCAATTTATACAAGCTCTAATTTGTAATTTACTATAATTACCTTTTATTTTCTTGTAAATTTTACTTAAGTTTAAAACAGCTTGTACAGTGTTATTGTAAAATAGGTACGACTTTATGCAATATTATACGAATAAATATATATATTACCTATATATAAATATATATCAAGAAATTCTTGTGTTTCTTTTATTATTTACATACCTACCTACTGCTTTACAATTTTTTTTTATTGCAATAGCTCTTATTTCTTTATTAACGAAAACTAAAACTATAGGTAATATTTGCGGGTAGGAATAGGATATAGTCACAATACATTTAACGGTTCTTTATTTTTCCATGTTCCTACAATATATATCTTAAGCGTAACCCTACAAAAATCCCATTCCCCCTATATCGAACTCCCTTGCCAACCTCCTCTATGAAAAACCCCTACTCCCTTTTCAAATAGATATGCAACAGTGTGCTTTATCGTTTTTGACTCGATACTATCTGGAAGATGAATTTTTGGACCACATCGTTACAGGAGGTGAGACTTGGATGTCTCACGTGACTCCTAAGTCCAAGCAACAGTCAATGGAATGGTAACATACATCGTCGCCAACCAGAGTGAAAGTCAAATAAACAGTTTCAGCACGAAAGATTATGGCAACTATGTTTTGGGATAGGAAAGGGATTTTGTTAATGGATTTTATACCGAGAGGCACAACAATCGATTCTAATGCGTATTGTGAGACGTTGTGAAAACTCCAGCGTCCCGTACAAAACAAGCGGGATGACCAACTGTCTTCCGGTGTGATCTTACTCCATGACAAAGTAAGGCCACATGTTTCTGCACAAACACAAGGTCTAATTAGGTCTTTTGAATGGGAACAACTGCAACATACACCTTACATCCAGACCTTGAATCCAGTGATTTTCACTTATTGCGGTAGAAGTTCATTGGTGGTCAACAGTGCGACGACGACGAAGTGAATGGATTGGGTTTTTTTACAGGCAGCAGACTTCTTTGACATCGGAATTCAAAAACTTGTTGAACGGTATGACAAATGTTTGAACAAAAATGGGAATTATAAAGAAAAGTAGATAAAATTATGTAAAATGTGGATATAAATATATTTTAATATTTACAGCATTTTTCTTCTTATTCAACACGAACGAAAATACTCTAAATTTACTTCAGGTTTCAGGCTATTATGGAATCAAATTGAATTTAAAATAGTAAAGTGTGGACAAAACTCTTGTTTATATTGGCTGCATTTATTCATTGGCATTTTTTATCAATTCACTGGTCAAATACTATTTTTCAAGTATTTTCTCATTTTTTCTACCACCCATCTTGAAAAAAGGGGAAGATACATTCAAACAGCTATATTATAAAATCCACTTTGCTTAATACTTACTTATATGTTTGTTATTTCCTGACCAATGCCGTAATAACAGCATTAGTGACAAGTGAGTGCCTTGCCAGAATATAAGTCTTGATAGATCTAGATATGCGCGTATATATTCAAGATTTTTAAAATCAGACGAGACATGTATTATCTTTGTTGTATCAGAGTTTGAAATTAATGGAAACTTATATGATTTTTCGTTTCGTATTACTAAAACGATTACTAGATTAAAAATTGAAATATTAAATGTACCCGTCGTGAAAAAAGTGGCAAATGTATAGCAAACGCCAATTAAGTTGGCGCGAGGAGGGGGGTGCGCAGAAAACGTTTTTAAAAACATCTACCCCCACTACTCAAGTAATTGTCAGAATACATTTGTCGTTGACGTTTGACGGAACATAATGTATTTGCTAGGGGATCATAAAGTGATATACGGTCAGAGGTTAGAATTATCTGACATTTGATGTAAAACCAAATACAATCTCCCCACTACTTCTAATTCTGCGCGAACTTACCCCTCCTCGCGCCAACTTAATTGGTGTTTGCTATACTTCAACCCAGGCGCGGCTCGTGATGACGTATTTTGGTTTGCAGTACAATGATCCGAGTGCTTCGTGTATTCTCGTGTACTAACTGTAACGTTTGCTTAGTAAACACCGAAAACACACGAGGCACTCGTATCATTGTACTGCAAACCAAAATACGTCATCACGAGCCTCGCCTGCTTCAACCGACAGATGGCTGGAAAGCCAAAATAGTTCAAAGTTTGGAAACGATATGAAAATAAACTTCGAGTAAATACAAACTTCACTAATGTAATGACAATGACTAAAATTTTAAGTTACGTAGGATTTTCGACAAATCGTAGAGATCATTGCTATTTACCATTAACATAGCTTGCTATTATTTATTCTTCATGTAGTAAAAAATTAATGTAGTTGAAAATTTGTTAACGCCTACATAAAGAAATAAATTGATTCTTATAAAGTTTACTTTTGTTGCAGATTTTCTACATGCTGATAGTAATACTATCGTTTGTTGTCGCAAGACCGTCAATTCAT
This sequence comes from Melolontha melolontha, assembly GCA_935421215.2. Taxonomy (NCBI): domain Eukaryota; kingdom Metazoa; phylum Arthropoda; class Insecta; order Coleoptera; family Scarabaeidae; genus Melolontha; species Melolontha melolontha. The sequence goes on along the minus strand of OW285242.1, from coordinate 74,829,898 downwards.
AATAATGAGCTGGACTACTATGATTATGATTTGTCTGCCAAACATAAAGATTTGGATACTGCGAACAAAAATAATGATGACGATCAGTTCCCTGCTTTATTTAAAAAATAAAATTCAACTATCTGAATTGTTGATTTTTGCGTCTACTTTTGTGTTATGTTAATTTATTGTTTTGTAACATATTTTGTACATATTTTAGTAATAAATGCGAATCAAACCCAAATAAATGACTTGAAGCACGATTTAATAAAACATTTCGACTTAAACGAGTTATAGAAAATTATTTTATATATAGAAATATTTTTTGATGTTATTACTTAGCCACAGTGCGACAAGGTGCAATAAATCTATCCACAAATAAAAGGTGAAAATTCCAACCTTTTGAACACAAGTGCATTTAATAATTTTGTATTTTATTTTCGCTATAAGCACTATATGTATTTAGTTTATGAAAAAGAAATTCGTTTATTATATGTACCCGTCTGTTCATATACAGGGTCTCAGTTATGTTGTTCAATGGCGTACCTCCGTTATATAAAATAAAATTTTGAAATTTGGGGCATCTAATATGCACCTAATGTTCTTTAAATTGAGCCTAACACTCATATTCTTTCACTTCCGGTTTAGCCGAAAATGACCCTAACTTTTTTATTTTAAATAACACCCTGTATAGTTTTCCCAAAATTTGAATTCTACTGAAAATTCTCTTTCCCATGAAGCATCACACTTTGTATTTAGACTTCAAAACAGTGGTGAAATTGCATTTGAAATATATATTAAAAAATTGGGATTGTAGAAAATTATGAAAAGTATGTTCATTAATTTGTATTTTAATTTAAAGTAGCAAAAATACACTTCCCAAAAATGCATTTTTAAGATCTGTTAGAAAAAATATTCATTTAGACATGAGTGGTTTACAAACATTTTTTGAAAGTCAAATAACAGAAAAATAATGTTACATAAATCACAAAAATATTATACTTCTTAATTTTATTTATTCAAGAATGGTATTTATGAACTTCTTAGTGACACCAAACTTGAACTGTGAGGCCAGAAAATATGCTAAAGAAAATGTTCAAAATGTTACATTGAAGCAAATGCAACATTCGGCTCGATGCCAAAGAGGTATAAAGGTAACACTTTTTAATACCTCGGCATTAAAAGCTGCGCATTCTTTCCTAATTCTATTTTTTAAATCTTCCAAATCTGCAAGAGGCGTGTAGTTTACACTATCCTTCAAATATCCCCATAGAAAATAATCTATCGGCGTTAGATCGGGTGATCTTGCAGGCCATCTTATTGGTCCATATGTGCCTATCCACTTATTAAGGAAAATTTGATTAAGATAACACAATTCTAGAAATGTGAGCGGGTGTACCATCTTGCTGAAAATACATGTTGGCATGTATATTCAGCGGAACATTTTCAAGAAAACCTAAAAATTCGCCCTGAAAGAATTCTAAATATGCCGCACCAGTTAAGGTTCTTTCATAAAACTTGGTCCAATAATGTACCCATAGATATGCCGCACCATACATTGATTCCCCCAATTTCTAAAGTTGATCTCTCTCATCCAATGAGGATTTTCAACAGACCAATAATGGCAATTTTGTCGATTTACGGTTCTATTTTTATAAACGCAGCTCTCATCTGTCCATAATATTGAGCTAATAATGCCATCTTCACGGGCAGTCGCTAGCCATGCAAGAAACGCGTCTTTTGATATTATCTCCTGGTTCTAATCCTTGATACAGGTGAATTTCGAAAAACCTGAATTTGGCGGATTTTAGGATTCGTTGAATAGAAGAACAAGAGATACCAATCACATTTTCCTTCAATTTCTCGAATTGAAATAAGTGGATTACTAAGCACCAACACTGTGCTATTCATCAGTAGCAATCTTTCTTTTAAAAACGGTTTTTTTTCTTTCAAGAGGCACCACATGTCTCCAAATTTGAAGCCAGACGTAAAATACATAGCGCTTGGCATATGTCTGTCAGGATACCGCTCTCTGTAAACACGGAAGGTATCACGCCTGTTTTTTCTACATTCCACATAAATGAGGATCATCTTCAATTTTTCCTTATTTGTAAAATCGTCGTTATTCATTTTAAATACAACTTTTAGACAAATTTTAAGAACACTTTATGAACTGTCAAAGTTAACAAACAAAAAATGTCAAATTTTGCTTTAGTTTCCGTATATCGCTTTGGTTTCTACTATCCCAATTTTTGAATATTTAAAATGCAATTTCACCTATTTTAAAGTCTACGTACAAAGAATAATACTTCATGGGAAAGATCGGAATTCAAATTTTGAGGAAAATATACAGGGTACTATTTAAAATAAAAAAGTTTTGGTTGTTTCTAGTTAAACCAGAAGTGAAAGAAAATTAATATTAGGCTCAATTTAAAGAACATTAGGTGTATATCAGATGCTCCAAATTTCAAAATTTTATTTTACTAGATAACGGAGATACGCCATTGGAACAACATAACTGAGACACCCGGTATACTAGGTGCTACCCAGAACGTGAAAAAAAGCACAATAAATTGTCCTTACAACTTATTCAAAGTACACTTCATCCAAAAATATACCGTAGACTGTATAAGTGACGAATATTTTAAGCCAACTCAAGTATCTAGAATTTCGGCTGTAGGTAATCGACATACAGATAACCACACGCAGAACCGTATTAATAAATTATGAATGCACCAACATTACTTCAACTAGGTATATTACAATTACAATGAAATATTTATTGACCATAATACAACGTGTTTCAAAAAGAATTACATCTAGTTGTGCACGAATTTCTCCTATAAATTATTATGTTCTGCAATCTTGAATTACCTTTCACTGTCAAAATAGATATGGTGATGCAATTAATAACAAGTACGATGAGATTATTAATTTATTTAATAAGGAAACTTTAAAGATGGGATATTAATCAAACAACCAAGGGGATATTAATCAAACAACCAAGGTAAATAACTAATTTGTAGAAATTTTAATTATTATAATTTATATATTATATAACGGGTGTTCAGAAACATAACCTATAAAATTGTATTAAGGAAATGTATCAATCTATCTCAGACATGACTTCATATTTTCAAGACCTACTTCAACTTCGAATGTTTCTGAACACCCGTTATTATATTTTATGTGGTTTTCTACATGTTCAACAATATTTTGCTGTGTACGTGGTGTACCAGAACTTTTGCCTTTTAACACAGATCCTGTTACCAGAAACTTCTATGTCAAAATGACATTAGATAAATTGTTATAAATAAAAGGCAAGTGGCTTATAATAATTTGCAAGTACTAGTTACTCAGTGCCTACAGAGATGAAATTCTTTTTGAAACATGTTGTACCTACACAACTTAACATTTACATAATTAAAGAATAAAATTGAATAGTAAAGAAAATACATAATTTAGTATGAATTGCATTGCAGTACAGGTGGTTACTAACGAATGATAACGCGTTTTAATTTGATTTTGAAATGCACTTTCATTTGTTTTACTAAATATCGATAATATTCAAATACATAACTGAACTTTTGTTGAAAAGTGCCAATGGTACCATCATTTGTTACTCTTAATACATTCGCTTTGACGGTTACCGCCGTATGTTTAAATGCAATATGTACGTGTGTTCGTCTCAGAGACTAGCACGCGAATGTAAAACATTAAGCCGGAATCCCTATTAGATAAAGCAAATTTCATCCTGTAAGGTGGCACTTATTAATAAGTGACATCTGACGGACGAAAGAGACTTTGCCGGAAAAGGAACCTTTCGTTTGTGACCAGCTAAGTACGACAAGCGAAACAATACGGGTAAGTCCATCAACAATAAGCCAGATGGCGGTAAATATACAAAAAGGTTTTAAATATTTCTATACATTAATGCACGTATAATGCTTTTGTTTCATTATGAAACAGACATGTAAATAATTTACACATCTGTAACTGTATCATGGACAATACACCTCGTATTTTCGGCATTAACTTCTGCTTAAGACATATGTTTTTGCCATCTATAATAGGCGTCGTCAGTTGAGCTAGTGAAGCAATGTATACAAATGATACAAATCTATATAAATAGATCTGTATCTGTATATAACATACCTACAGATACAGATCTATTTATATAGATTTGTATCATTTGTATACATTGCTTCACTAGCTTAACTGACGACGCCTATTATAGATGGCAGAAACATATGTCTTAAGCAGAAGTTAATGCCGAAAATACTAGGTGTATTGTCCATGATACAGTTACAGATGTGTAAATTATTTACACGTCTGTTTCATAATGAAACAAAAGAACCATGCTAATAATTAGAATATTAAAAACAAATATTGAAAAATTTAAATAAATTAAAAAAGAGGAAACTCGCAAGCTAAGTATAATTTTGAATTTGAGTTCCAATACAAAATACACAAAATATGATCAAGGAAATCTTCAGGATATTTTAAGAAAACTGAAATGTATTAATAATATTGACAAATGTACAATTGCACTATTGCTATTACTTTAGAAGGTTTATTTTCGTAGGATATTTAAGTTCAAACCACATTTTCAAAATTTCGAATTCTTTATTCTAAGGGTAGTATTTACCAAAAATTGATACAGTAACCCAAAACTTAAGAACTCGACACTGCAGTAGCAGTGGTTTTCTCTTCTTCTTTGACGCGATCCTTCTTGAGAGTACCCATAAAATCGCTTTTGTCCTTCGCAGTTTGGAAACGACCATGACCGAATTTCGACGAAGTATCGATAAATTTCAGATTGATTTTTTCTAAAGCGACACGTTTAGTATGTACCAATAAGGACTTTCTCAACGTGATGACACGTTTCTTGGGACCCATACAGCAACCTTTGATCATGATAAAGTCATTATTAACTTCGCCATAATGGGGAAAACCACCCATCGGTGTAATAGTCTTTTCAGTCAAATCGTATTCGGTTGATGCATTGTTTTTAATAACCTGAAAAAAGAATATTTAAAAAGGGCAATAGAAAATACGAAAAAGAAGGTATACACTGTATGTGCGTCAGCCCTATCATTCATAATCAAGAAATTAATTTCATAATCCTTTTGGCTCATGAAATTTATCATCATGTTGAAACATCAAACATTAAAACAGTAGAGTACTTATTCAATTACCTTTCCGTCCTTTGTATGAATTCCAGCACCAATACGATAAATTTTTTTATTCATTTCTGTACGGTGATGATATCCTTTTTGACCAGCACGCGCTACCGTGAAAGACACACGAGAAGGATGCCAAGCTCCAATACAAGCAACTTTACGAAGACCCTTGTGCGTCTTCCTTGGCAATTTCTTTGTATGCCAACGCGATGTAACGCCTGCAAATATATGTTGATTCAATATTTGAACAAATTTATATTATATCCATTTTCACTATTATTAAAATTAATTTCAGTAGGAAGGCAGCATGATTGTATCGTCAGAAAATTGTGTCAGATAAACACAATACATCATGTCGTTTCATCACGATTTTTTTTCCGAGAGAATATGCAAAACTTCTGTTAGAAGCAGCAATAACAAAAAGTTATACCTTTATAGCCTTTTCCTTTAGTAACGCCTATACAATCAATCATTTCATCTTGAGCAAAAACGTTACCTACTGAAATAGGTTTTTCAAGATTTTCTCTTGCCCACTTCACTTTGTCTTCAATTGTACCACCATTAAGTTGAATTTCCATAATGTGAGCTTTCTTTTGGCGTTGCTTCAATAGTTTCATCTAAATAGAAATAAGAACGAATTTAAGTAATGTATTTGTAAATGTAATAATATTTATATGTACCATCAAATGCAAAAAAAAAGTGGTATTTTAATGGGTTTAAATTAGGCTGCGTGAATGTAGGTTTATATTAAATGTAGGCGTCAAATTTAAATATTCAAATTACCTATAAGTGTCAAATAACATATAACGGGTGTTCAGAAACATTCGAAGTCAAAGTAGTCCTTAAAATATGAAGTCATGTCTGAGATAGATTGATACATTTACTTAATACAATTTTATAGGTTATCAAATTAGTATCAGATACTTAAGTAAAGATATACGATTTTTTGTTCAGAGCCCAATTGACTTCGAATGTTTCTGAACACCCGTTACGTTGATATACTGGTAGGTGTAAATGTCAAAAATGACTTTTGCACGTTACTACGATCTTAAGTACCTTAGCAACGTCACAATACCAAAATGTTTAAAAATTGACTTTACATATAACTTCACAACTTTACCACTTTTTTTTGCATTCGATAGTATAGCAAACGCCAATTAAGTTGGCGCGAGGAGGGGAAAGTTCGCGCAGGATTAAAAGTAGTGGGGAGATTTGTATTTGGGTTTACATCAAATGTCAGATAATTCTAACCTCTGAGCGTGTACCATTTTATGATCCCCTAGCAAAGACATTAAGTTCTGTCAAGAGTCAATGATGAATGTATTCTGACAATTACTTGAGTGTGGGGGTGGACGTTTTTAAAAACTGCTTCTGCGCACCTCCTCCTCGCGCCAACTTAATTGGCGCTTGCTATACATGCAAATATGGGCCTATGATAAAAAAAAGCCCATTCTAATCTAATTATTAACTATGAAATAAAATGCTATTTTAACAATCTTTTAACTTAAGTTAACAGTTTAAGGTATAACCTCCAAGTTTTGTTCAAATACCGTAATATCTGTGGTTTTTTGCATAATTATAAAAAAATTTATTAAAACTTGCATAAAACCACCATATAGAATCATTCCAATGTATGTATATTAATTTACTGTAGCTAAAGTTAAAACTTTATTTGTATCGCCAATAATACAAACATAATTTTTAAGAATAATTTTGCAACTATTATTTATAATTTAAAAAATGTGAATCATATGCTTCGAATTTGACCTTGAACTGAAAACCTATACTTTACAAACTAAATATAAATTATAATATTGTGCAAAACATGGTTTGTCCTAATGTCATTGCCTAAGTGGCTACATTACGAATAAGGAATATGTTCTGCGCACCTCCCAAGGGGTACATATTCTATGACACTATGGCAAGAACTGCATTAAAAACAATTCCCTTTGCCAACAGCAGGAGGGTAAGCTCCTAACTGATCGTGTCAGTAGTCTTAAGACCTAAACAAATTTGAACTTTTAATTTTCCTTAAATACATCAGTAACACATAATGTAGTATACAATAACGGGTGTTCATTTGAAAAGTTAATCTAGTAGCATGTGATTTACTGAGAACATTTTGAAGTATGTCGTAAATTAAAATTTACTACTTAACCTACGAAGTCGTATATTTTGACAGTTTCATAAATACGAATAAATAACAAATTTGATTGACATTATCAAATGTTATTTGGATTTACGTTTACGGAACAACAAACACATACTAATATATATGCGTCTTATTCTATCAAAATTTCAAAGTAACCTAGATTGACTTTTCAAATGAACACACATTATGGTATTACAAGATTCTTGAAATGCAAATATACTATTTTACTACTTCATTTATCTTTAAAGGTATATTTTTTACACTTTCCCATTGACCACTTAGTTGTCAATATTTAACCATTATGTTTTTCCTTTATTCTTAACCAAAACCACAATTTTATATTTGACATTAGAAGAATTTGAATTTAACACAATGGCATTCAATATTTCCTCAAAAATAATAAATACATATTTATTTTGGCAAACTATGTGAACTAAACACTTAAGGATAAGTCAATAGCCATAAACATTACTAACCTGGGTATGTGCAATGACCCTAATTACTTTGCAGTATTTAATTATTTTCTTGAAGTCACGTTCAATAGACTTTCGACCAAGGTCATCTTGCCATTTTTTCGATGCCTTAGTAAATGCCTTCTTCTTACTCTTGTACCTAGTTAGATTGTAGTTTGAGAAAAGGCAGAAAACAATATTTCTCTAAGTTGACTGCAAAAACAATGAAGGTTTGTCTCATAGTTTAGAGGAGACTTTGCCCTCAGCACACTTTGTCATAACATTAATGTTAGTCTCAGTGTACTTGTTTATGCCCTCATGTAGTAGTCATTGGAGGACTATTGTCAAAATTAATGCAAAGCTTAACTAATTATTAATTTATAAATAAAACCAAAATCTTTCTTTAAAAAATTATAAAAACCAATATAATATGAATTAAAGCTTCTAGTAATTGTCAAAACATACCAATTCTTGTAAAATCTCCTACGACAATCTTCAGACAAATGTTCTGCCCAGATCGTAGCCAATGCACGAAGACCATGTGGTGTTTCAATATACCCAACAACACCAACAATTACCATTGGTGGAGTTTCCAAAATTGTGACTGCCTCCACAATTTCCTTCTTGTTTATTTCTGTAATAGATTTCTCTTAATATTCTCAACAGATAAACTTAAAAAATTAAATATCAATTCATAATACAATGCTTGTACCAGAGTATTTCATTTAGGTTTTGTGCATGTTCTTTTTTAGGGGCAAACTTTGATAAAAGTAATTACAAAACATTAAATAACTCATTACTTAGAAACAAATAAATAAAAATAAAAAAGTTACCTACTTGAACCTGGCCTATCTGCTTCACGTAAAACATGGGTCATTCCAGCTTTATATCCAATAAAAGAAGTAAGATGTACTGGTTTACTAGCATCATCCTTTGGGAAAGCCTTAACTTTACCACGATGCCTTTGCGATCTCTTTTTGGGATAAAATCCCATGGAGCCATGCCGCGGTGCGCTAAATTTACGATGAGACTGCAAAAAAAATGGATTGCATAAATTTTCAAAAACCACATTTCATAAATCCACTTCTTAAATATTTTATTTCAGACCGCCCTAGAATACTATCCACAGATATAACATTCGGTTTGCAACCATAAATATATTATCTAAATCATCATGTAAGATTTAAAAAATAAAATCGTGACTTTACCCTTAAATAAGATATCAATGAAGAAAAAAATATTAATTTGAAATATAACGATGGATGAGGAAAATATTTACGGAATATATTTGGCTAAACATAAAAACTTCTATCAAATTAAACAAAACAACTTACCATCTCGACGTTAAGAAACCAAATGGACGATGAGAAACTGAGCAATCAATTTTTTCTAAATGTATGAAATATCCTTTATAGAGGGCGCTATTGATAAATCAGTGGCGGCTTCGATAAAAAATATATTCAATACATATAATTTCACATAAACCAGATTTTAAAAACTGCAACCATGAATATATGGTAATTATGACACACATTGTGACATTACTCAATTATTAAGATACCTGGATACATAATGAAATTAGCTAAAAATAAATGAATTTTTTCAAATAAAAACTATATTTGAGGTGAACGCTACTGTTTTCAGAGTATTAATTCAAGTTCTAATTTTCTTGTAAAAAAAAAACTAACTTTGTGAATTATAGAATTACGCTAAAGAATTTTTGAATGAAACGTAAAAAGAATAATGTTAGATCAAATTATATAAAATAAAATATATTCTTCAAACATAACCTTAAAATTGACGATGGCTTTCAGGCTTATAGCTAAAGAAAATATACCAAAACAATGGTATTTTCGAAGGTAAGAGAAATACATTACAAAATTTATTATGTTACCTAATTTTACGATATTGAAGACTATTCCTTAGTACAAGTTCAAATAATCCGAAAAAAAATCAAATAGAGTTGGATGAAGAAGACAACTCCCCAATAAAATATACGGCATCACCTGCCAGTTTATGGCAAGCCAAATTTTCAAGAATGGGTGCAATGGATACTAGATTGTGGTACGAACCATTTGTGGTAATAGCTAGCATGTCCATTTTTTTAATATACTTTTGTATATTAAGAGAAGAAAATGATATAGACATGGAGTTAAATAAATCAATATACAACAGAATACCTGGTTTAGAAGAACATCAGCTACGTGTTTTGTTGGAATACAACAAAGAACATGGATTAGAGACAAATGATATAATTGTAAGACTTCAAGAGTTAGAAGTAGAAAAAGACAATATTAAAAAATAAATTATTTGTTTAGTTCTCAATTAATTAAATTATTGATTTTAAGTAAAATCAAATAATTTTATTCTTGTTCCTAAATTCTATTACTTTAATTTCATCAGAAGTTCCGTGGAAGTTCTGCAGTTAACCCAATGAATAGTGCTATTCAACAATTGCCTGATGTACTTACAGATGTTGTAGACTATTTTTATCGTCCGTCGTAATGACGTCCATTTCAGCCCGATGTGTCCAGTCTCTAGACATAATATTACTACGAGTCTACTTAAATGAAGTAGATATAACGACCAAATTCACAAACCTAAATATTCATACACGAGCCCTTCGAAAGAGAAAGGCTGTGACGTAAGCGCCCTTTTGTAAGTTGTTTCATATGGGCGCGTTCATTTAAATGTTTAATGAGTTACAAATTCTTTGGTAATTATTTCAAGTAAGAGACTACTTTGTTAACAGCATGTAACAGTTGATAGAATATACCATAACCTATGGTATATAAATATTTTAATTAGCAAATACACAAATAAATTATTTGACAAAATTGATTCATATATAATAGGTATCACCTGGTTATCACATTTTTAAAAATTTGATTACAAAATATATCTACAAATTTATTTTATATATCAATTTGCAACGGCATATGGTAACATAACCAAAACTGTTACAATAATTTATAAATGTAGTTAAGATAAAGAATAAATGCAAATAACTTAAGAGTAGGTATATAGAATATCGATAACATTATTTTTATTCATGATTATTATATCTTAAAATGTTACGTTATTTCCTTATATTATGGAGATTTAAAATGCATTGAGACATTATAAGTAATAAAAAGAATTAGTCTCTCAAATAAGGCAAATAGTAAAATCTTTTAGAAAAAGCAAAAGTGTTTTGGTAAGTGAGGCAAGATTTTTTGAAATAAATAAATTATTTTTAATGTATCTGTAGTATTTCTTACAAAACAAGAAAAAGTACTCAAATATTTTGATTTACTGCATTGTCTTGGGGTTGTTAAAAAGAAATAAGTCTAGATTGGATATTATTTATTACAAAATATTTGATTAACAATAATATTAAACACATTAGATTTAGATTAACATATCATTAGAAAATATACTTGTAGATGCGTAAGCATGGTCATACGACTTTTTTGAATCTAATAGAACCTCCATATTACGCTTTTGTTCCAAATTTTGTTTTGTTTTGTTCATTGGATGTGCCAGCAGATAAAAAAGTACTATTGTTTTGAGCAAAATCAATAATTTTATCTAACATATTTTCGATTTTATTAAAAGTAGTATCTTCAAAGGTAATATTTAGAGAACGGATGCAATTTCCATAAAACGCAATCGGCAATTGGAATTGTGTATAATGTCGCTCAGTACATCCCGGCGTAATTCAATGAAGTATTTGTTTGACTTACTCGGCCACCTGGTCTCGCAGCGATAACAATGGACAACCCAGCTATTGTATTCGGAGAATATAGTGTTTTTCAGTGGTGTCGGGTACGTAGATAAAATAAATAAGTTTATCGTATTTCGTAAGAGAAATAGCACGTACATTCCTTTTCTTTTCAATAAAAGAATATTTCCAGTATGCACCAGTTGCGATGTAGAAAGGACGTTTTCTATTTATAAGGATGTACTTAATTCAAAGAGAACAAAATTGACAGAAGAAAACATTGAGAAGCTATTGCTAGTCAATATTAATACTCCTTTACTCAACTTGAACGACAAAATGAACAAATAAAAATGTTCCAATTATAGAAATAAAATTAAAAACTTTAAAAATACAACTTTTCAACAAATACATATGTATTTCGTAATTTTATAGATCACCACCCGTTTGTTTTCCAATTATATAAATAAAATTAATTAATAAATATGTATTTCGTAATTTTAGATAGATAGATCACCACCCGTATGTTTTCCAATTATATAAATAAAATTAAAAACTTTATAAATACAACTTTTCAACAAATAAATATGTATTTCGTAATTTTATAGATCACCACCCGTTCGTTTTCCAATTATATAAATAAAATTAAATATTTTAGAAATACAGCCTTTCGCCAGTACTGCACTGGGGTTTGCGTCATGTGGTAAGCGTGTCCGTTCTCTAGTAATATTACAATAACTATAGAGGGTGTCCAATTTTGCTTTAATTCAAGCGTTTCTGTTGAAGTTTTCATTATTTTGTTTAGTTATCATTAACTGTAAGTTTCTTTGCTCTTCTTGTTGCAGTTGATTTTCAAAAACATAAGAATTTTCATGTAATGTAAAATATTTGTTACAAACAGCATGAATATGTTTACACAAATTATAGTGTATATAATAATCAACACAAGTACATGAAAATATATGTACACACATGTTGTATTTGTAAAGGCAGGAGGCAGGCGCGGCTCGTGATGACGTATTTGGGAGTGCATGTACAATGATGCGAGTGCTTCGTGTATTCTCGTGTACTAACTATAGCGTTTTCTTAGTAAACACCGAAAACACACGAGGCACTCGCATCATTGTACATGCACTCCCAAATACGTCATCACGAGCCGCGCCTGCAGGAGGTATAATAAATAAAAGGCGGTTGTAGATTTTCGAACTTATATTCACACAAGCTTACATTGACATCTTTATTCTTCAATACATTTCTAAACAGTGTGTACCACACCCTTTTGTGTATCCCTTCAAATCCCCCAGAAACTAATCTTGCCAACTACCAAAGTTTATACACTCAGGATATAGCAACACACTTTACATCTTTACATAAAAGTTGACAATTTGGTTCCTTGCATATATTTTCAATCTTCTGTACTATGTAATGATTATCAATATTAACAGACTTTACATTCCAAAGCCAATCTTTGACTTTTATAATATTTTCATCTTGAATTATCTTGCCTTTTTATGACTATTATGTATCAAATTAATTCTGTGCGACGGTTTACCTTTGATACATTTTTGCAATCTATTAAACATCTTATCTCGAAGTAGTTTAAATAGGGCATTTATACAGACATCTACCCTTTTGCATTTTTTACCATTTAAATACACATGCTTTAAAACTTTATGCATGGCTTCTAAATACATGTTTGTATTTATTCCTGTACCTTTTCGATAGCAATAAGCCCACATTTCAGGTCTATTTGCATAATGCTCTTGCACGTATTTACCAAAAGCCACTGTATCTTCACAGGCTAGTAATTCTTGCATCAATGAGGTTAGTAGTTTATGAAATTCCGTTTCATTTTGCGTTTCCAGCACCATCCTCGTATACTTATACACTGCAACTTTCTTCTCCTGCCCAGCTTGTACCTTACTCAATTGTTTTCTCCAATTTCGATCGACATGCCAAGTACATAATAGATGGTGTAGTGGGGATTCCATGACAGCAGTCCAGACTTTAAAAAATTCTGGTGCATCATCTGACATAAAGGTGTTAGTTTTAATACTTCCAGCTTTCTCTTTTACTACACTAAAAATGGGTAAAATATCACAAGGTATTACATTTGAAAGAATATTGGATGATGTACGGCCTAAAGATATAAAAAAATAGTAAATAAGAATTTTATGTTGGTATTGGCAAATAAAAAGACATTTCATTTATTGCTACTACTATAGAGGCACTAGATGTTGTGTGAGGCCCAAATTACTTATTCTTTCACATCTACTGCCTCTATAGTGGTGGTGGTACTATCTATATATGTACTTACAATATTTTACAATGCTATGTTAATATCACCAATGGGTATTAGCCAGATTGTTATAAGTATATTAATATCTAGACAATAATAACCATGATCACATTAAGGGGGATCTCTCCATGATTTCTTGACTATAATAATTAATAAAAATAAAATATTACTAACCGGCAATTTGGGCTTTCTCATCTTTTGATAAATTTATATGTTGCAGAGAAGCTTCGTGGCCTATATGTGGTGTATATAAAGAGACGATATATTTATCAGATTCTTCTATACCTTCCAAAGTTTAAGGACATGCTGATGATAATTTAATTAGACCTTGACTTTTCTGTTGCCTTTTCTTTAAATTGTAATTTCGTATTTGTTTATTTTGTAGATAGCTGCAGTGACAAACAAAATACAATTTATTTTTGGTACTCCCCTTTATCGTGCCTGTATATTTCACATAAGTACATCTCAATTCTTTTTCTTTCATATCTTTCCACTTTATAAAATCTAAAAGTATGAATACATATATATGTATATAAATGTACATAAAGATATTGTTACAATCACCTTCATATTTTGAGAATTCAATGTTCTCCTGGTAAATGTCTTGCTTATGTATTTTAATAAGGTGATCTCTTAAATCTGAGTAATGACTATGTTCAATTACACACAATGAACATTTTAAATTTTTTTGTGTGCGAGTCAAAGTTGCTTCTATTTTGTGAATATTTCTAAGATGTTGATACAATTTTTTTCTTTTATTAAACTTTTTACTACATATAATATATCACATATTTCTTCCATAATTGATTAGATTTAGTTAGATAATTGGCTCGACCGATAATTATTTTATATATTAATTTGACAAAATCTAAATTCAGCAGTTAAAATATCCTTAAAACGACAAACATAAAAACAACGGCGCGTTTAAATTTGAATGTTTCTTAAGTCACTGTTAAGGTTTCTACTATATCGATTGAGGTCGGTGAGGTATAGTTAATAATTGGACCGCTACGAGTATAAGAATCGCAGCCTTTCTCCCTGGAACCAAGGATTGTATAAGAACATAGGATAGCCAGATCCCTATACCGGCAGTGTTGTTCGCATCGATCCGTGACTCCGCCTCCTGTGACGTCACAAACGGACCAGTCGCACCGATAAATAGTTGAGGTCTTGGGTTGCTTGAGTTAAAGTAAAGTGTTTTAATTTAGTTTTCGCCGTTACCCTTTGTAAATTAGCGACTGAAATGCCGGGACGTCGTTGTGCGGTAGTTGGCTGTAATAACAGCCAACTGTAGAAATACGACAATAACAGTCGTATTTCTACAAAAATTACCAATAGAGAAATCGTTTATCACAACTTTCCAAAGGCGACAAACTTCGTATCCGATACTGTCCGTAAAGAATGGATAAGGCGCTGCAAACGAGCAGATAAGTGGAATCCAAATACTAGCCAAATTTGCTCAATCCACTTTAATGCAAACGATTATGAACGTGATATGCGGAACGAATTATTAGGTAATAAATGTATTTATACGTTATTAGATTATTCTAATACATAGTAATTATTGCTAGGGTTACCTGTACGAAAACAGCTTAAATACACTGCTGTGCCTAGTGTAAATCTTCCACAAATGTCCAAAGATATAAAGAAAGTTGCGACAAGAGGGGAAGCATATTTAAAAAGAAAAAAGGAAAATGAAAGGAAAGAAGAAGTAAATAGATTGATTGCCGAACAATCGATAGCTTCATGTTTAGCGGCAAGTGAGCTGTCAACAGCGTCTTCAACAGCAGAATTTAAAACCGATAAGCCTTTAACTATCCCAGCAGAAAATATATTATCTAAACAATATGCGGAGCTTCGTGAAAGTCACACTAAATTATCTACAGAGATGGAAATTATGAAACGCAAATTGAATTTGCAGAGAAAACAACTTTTATACTATAGAAGAAAGAACAAGCAAGATAAACCTGCACAAAAACAGGAAACGGTAAAAATACTGAGAAAACTCTTAACAGAAAATCAAATTTCTATTCTTCTAAACAAAAAGAAACGCGTTAATTGGACTACTGAAGAGATTGCAGTTGCTTTTACTATTCGTTACCTCAGCAAGAAATGCTATATATTTTTGCGAGCTAAACTTAATTTTCCGTTGCCAGCGTTGTCATCTTTGAGAAAGTGGGCATCAAAAATCAGAATAACGCCGGGAGTTTTAGAAGATGTACTAACTTTTCTAAAGGTAGCAGGAGAAAATATGTCTGCAAGAGAGAAAACTGTAGTCATTTCTTTTGATGAAGTCAAAGTTAAAACCACTTTAGAGTATTGTGTTGGTGAAGATCAGGTGCTAGGTCCTTACAATTTAATGCAAGTCTGTATGGTTAGAAGCTTATTTTCTACTTGGAAACAGCCTATCTATCTAGACTTTGACAAAAAGATGACAAAGGATGTGTTAATGGATCTGATCACCCAATTGCATAAAATATCATATAACTGTGTTGCAATTGTAAGTGATTGCGGAAGCAGTAATGTTGGTCTCTGGAAAGCGTTGTCCGTTGACATAAATAAGACCTATTTCGATCCGCAAACCAAGAAAAATGTTTATGTTTTCGCAGATGCTCCCCATTTACTGAAACTTCTCCGTAATTGGTTTTTCGACACAGGATTTATATTGAGAAGTGCTGGAAAGAAAGAGATAAGAAAAGAACCTTTAGAAAGTTTGATAGAATTAACCAATGTAGAAGTAAATTCCTGTTATAAAATTTCTGAAAAGCATATTACAGTTGAAAAGAGTAAAAGACAAAATGTAAGACTAGCGGCTGAATTGTTATCACATAAGACCGCCCAGGCATTATTACGATACAAACCAGGCCCTGATAAAAAACTTGCTGAAGATGTCGGAATGTTCATAGACAATATTAATTCTTGGTTTGATATTTTTAATAGCCATGTGAATAGATCTCCTGGCCCTGACCCTATGAAAGCCCCTTTTGGAATTTATTTACAGGACCAAGAACAACACTTAAATAAAGTTAGAGATTTAATATTTGACATGAGAGCTGAAGGAAAAAACACTTTGCAAATTTTTCAGAAAGGAATAATAATTTCTATAGAATCGTTGAAACTACTTTTACGAGATATGAAGACCGAATTTGAAGATGTATGTACATTATATATGTACTCATAAACTTAATCCAGAGAATTTTTTCTTCCAGCTTAGATGTCGAGGGCCGAATGAACATCCATCTCCATTGGAAGCCATCAAAAGAATAAGAATGATTATTCTTGGGAAGAATCCTGGTATTTTAGAAGCACAGGTACATAAAATGTGTTTATTAATTCTTTACATATTCCTAGTATTATATAGGTACCTATCTACATAGCTATACTTTTTTTAAAGGTGAACACACAAGAAGCTGTTCCTGAAGAATATACAGTGGCCACAGTTTTGGAACAAGCGAAAGTTTCACTTGAATTACCGGAAGAGAAGTTTGACAGCAATGCAACTCAAAGTAGCAATGGAAGCTCCTTTTCATCATCAAGGATTTCAGAAATATCGGATGCAAGATCACCAGAAACAACGGACGATGCATTTGAGTACATTGCTGGTTTTATAGCGAAGAAATTTAAAAACAGTCATCCCCAACTCGGCGATTATACTTATAAAATTAAAGCCGATCACGCCTACAATTTACCCTCATGGGTACAACAGCTCTCTTTTGGTGGTCTTATTAAGCCCTCAACAGATTTCTTAAGTACCATTAAACAGTGGAACAAATATTTTGAGATATATCATGGCGATAATAAACTGCGGAAAGAAACACTGGTTGTTAAAAGACTAGCTTTAAAAATTAAAAAGCGAGAAAATTTGTGCTTTGTTATTATAAAATTATTTTGTAAATTAAGAACTGTTATCCGTATGAATTATTTAAATACAAAAAGAACCCTTGACAATGCTAAAAAATCGAGTAAACGTAAGCTTTCTACTAGTACACCGTCAGACACTCAACGAACACTAGCTAAAAAAATGCGAAAAACCTCTACTTGATTCATTTTTATTTAATTACTGCGTAATAAAACATTGCTATATACCGACTCTTTTAATTGAAAAATATATATTTTTTGCTTTGTATAGAGAATACATGCTCATCGGCTTTCTTTAATTATGTTTATGTACCTAATAAACGTGTTTATTTGAAGTTGGAAAAGTTTTTTTTTTAATTATAAACCAAATTATAACCTTATGGCAATAAAAACGTGTATTATATTTATAACAGTACACTGACGGATATGTTATTATCAAATGAAATATTATATACCATAATAATAGCACTAATATAACTCGATAATTAATTGTTGTAGTAGCTAAACACATTTTATAAGGTGCTTCACAGTAGAGAACGCGTTCAACCTGGTCCGTTTGTGACGTCATGGCTCCCCACTACGCGGCGAAAATATTGCGGGATCGAGCAATCCTATGTTCTTATACAATCCTTGTGTAAATCCAACTTACTTTTTCAACAGCAAAAAACACTGTACCTAGTCCAGAAAAAAACTGATCTGGTTAATACTCGATTGTATAATAAATATTTCAATAACTAAATTCAAATCCCGATATTGTATTATAATTCAGAAGGATATGGAACATAAATAGCTATAAACCACGAAAATAACAACCAATAAAATTGAAATTATAGAAAATTTCAAAATTATACTCCGGACTTACACGATTGATAGCGATTAGACACGAAGCTGTACGATTACAGCGCCCTCTTTAAATGACTGCCTAACTAGACGATAAGGATGAAAAGAGTACATATTTTCAATCCAAGATAAGGATAGAAAATCGGATTAAATTTTCAATGATGTTGCCGGTTTCGTTAGTCTCTGGTCACAAGTCATAACCAAATATAACAAAACCAACATGTAACATATTACGAACGATGTTACGATTAAATATGTTGCTAACTATAGATATGAAAAGTATTGAAAATCTCAATGTGAAAACCCAAGAATACTAAAAATTACAGCGCCATCTCTTATGATTAGGGATGCAACAACGCTCATAAAAACATCAATGTTTTTAAAAAGTAAAACATCGATGTCGAAAATATCGACGTTTACTAACGATACATCGATGTTTTTGAAAATTATTGAGAAGCTGAATTTTTAGTATAAGAATTAAAACACATAGATAATATTAATTAAATTTATTTGTGAAAGTATTATTTTTAATAATGGAATTCAAAAACATTAATTTTGATACCCTGGTGCCCAATAAGCGGTTTCTCTCTTGGGTTATTGTTGCCCCAGCCTCAGAGAACAACCGCTCACTGGGCACCGAAGTTGCCACGATTGGCAAATACTTCATAGCGATTTTGAATAGGAATGGAAACAGTGTACGCATGTCATGCCATATTTCTATAGGATCTCCTTTGATAGGAGTGACCGGTGATGATATAAACATATGAAATTCTGAATCAACTTTTGTTTTGTCATTGTCGCTAGTTCTGTTTTTTATGTTTTTATGTGATAATTGTGTGTGGTAACTCCATATGTCAGGTTCCATGTTATTGTCCTTATCAGATTCGTCAGAAGACTCAGTTCTCGCAATCATTGCTTGCATACTGGTTACGTAATTGTTTTTATAACTGAAGACTTTAGCTTTAGCAGTCCCATCTCTAAAATGTAGCATCTTAAAACGCGGATCCAGCGCAGTTGCAATTGCCAAGGATGAGCATTGCTCTAATCTATCGAATCGCTTTGCAACCTCCTTTTCAATGTCAGATTTTAGTGCAATGGCGCTATCAAATGTTGGCGACAAGTTTTCCAACATGCCCCGTAAACAGCTTACAAGTGGAATTACTTTACTACATAGCTTTGTCCGGAAATTTCTTTAGTTAACCTTTCAAAAGGCTGTAAAAGTTGCAAGATTTCGCGCAGGCAGCCCACTTCGCTAGATGTTATCATCGGTGGAGCATCGGAACGGCATAGCAGTATTGCACCTATCGTTGAAACTAACTCCATAAAACGTTCCAACATATAATATGTTGAATTCCAACGAGTGCAGACATCAAGTATTAACTTCTTCGTCTGGCCTTCCTTCACACCAGCATCCCTTTGCTTTTTACGCAATTCATCACTGACATTGACGCTACGTTTTATAAATTTAATAATTTTGCGTACTTTTCTTATGATCAGGGATAAAGTTTTAGCTTTATCCAATGAATTTATGACAACTAAATTCACTGTGTGCGAAGCATGGTATTATTCTTTTATCACCAAACATTTCTCTATTTACTTTCATAACTGTGCTGTCATTGTCAGTTACTCTAGCAGTAACTTTATCGATGGAAATACACCATTCGTCAAGGATCTCTGTAAGTCTCCTTTGTATATATTCTGCTGTATGTCTTTCAAACAATTCAAATATTCCCAGAGTTCCGCTGGTAAGTTTTAATTTCTCTAAAAAGTGAATGGTGATTTCGACAAAAGATTTATTCTGCATTGTCTCTGTCCATATGTCATATGTGATACAATAATATTCTGCTGCTTTTACGCCCTAGTCTTGTTCCGCATTTTCTGAAGCAGACTTTGAAGAAGACGCTAATCGGATCGTTAAAAGTGATACACTATAGGCATGTTAAATTTCCTTTAATAGATTATTTTTCATTGATGGGCTTGAAGTCGATGAAGAACTGAAAATATCATTTTTTAATTTTTGTAGGCAGAATAAGTTTAATAACAGAAATAATACTTATATATCAACCTTATCGCCCAAGAATCTGAAGGTAATGCTCGATGTATAACAATTAATCTCGAAGCATTTATGGGTTTAGCTCCCGGTTTCAAAACTCGAACACCTCTGGGTTTGGTTATAAAATTCGTGGGTGTAAAATGGTCAGAACACAAGAAAATATTTTTCTTCTTCCATTCCCTTCTCTCAATATCAGGCGGAAACCTATACATTTAAGAAAATAAATGTTTTACCAACAGTGAGCGGCTAAAGTATAGAATAAATTTGTTTAAATTGGAACAATTAACCGATCCCTATTTTGAACGCAGGCCAGCTAGAATCATAAAATTAGAAAGTTTTCTGGGAACTTTGCTTGGGTATTGCAATAATTGAACGTTTTAAAATAACATTATAGACAATGAGACTCGACAGCATTTCTCGTCAATTGAATGAAAATAATTTTAGTTTGAATAATTTAAAACTTGGATATTGAAAAAATGGTATGTACTGCGAATATTAAAGTTTCATTTGTACCCAATATTCAAAGTACTCTCACGGGCAAAAAAAAACGGGACCTATTTCTGCACGAGTTTAAATTGTGACTACTTAAGTAGCTATCTTTACTCCAAATAGGAAGTCAGGAATTGTCAAAAATGTGTTTCATTGACATTTATTAATCATTTTTGAAATATATATAAATAAAAACTACCAAAAACGATAAAGAATATAATTAAAATAATTAGTATTTCATCATTCCACCGTTATTATTTATAACTGCATCTAATCTTGTAGATATTGAAGCGACAATATTTTGTACATTTATAGGAATTTGATGCCAAACATTTTGAATAATCTCTCAAAATCCTTCTTGGGTAGCAGCTCTATCTCATTAATCCCCATACATTTTCAATGGGATTTAGGTGTAGACTGTAGGGCACAAAATCTCAAGTTTAAATTTTATTCTCTTGTAACCATTGTGTTACGAGAAATTGTGTTGTTCTTATAGCTTCCTTTAATGTTTTGAAAGGATTGTGCCTAATCTCAGTAACTAATGTTTCGTTTTCCTGCGGATTTGAAATTTTGTTACGTCCAGAACCAATTTTCCGATTTAAATTATCCTCTTCCTTATGTTTTTAATATATTCTTACGGCTGAACTCTTACCAATATTAAATTGAACCGATACAATTTTTAATGATTTCCAATTTTACAAATTATACTCACCGGCACAAAATTCGATCCATATACTTTTTCTTTCTCGTTTCTTCCACAAATTTGAAGGTTATTGTTATCTGTCATAAATATTATGTCAACTACACTTTGTTGAATTTTTTTGGAAATGTTTAAAACTTTTTTTTAACATTAAAAGGGTACTTATTCCGCCGTTAGTAAGTGTTAGTTAAATTTAAACTGTTTTTTTAATTTGGTTTATTTTTTAATCGTTCATTTTGCTTTTTCTTTCAAATTCGTGTTCAACGAAGTTCGTTTAGTGTTTTTTAAATTTAAATATGGTCTTAAATCTAACAGACACTGCTAGAGCGATAACTTTGATACGAGATTGGTGATCATGGCTCGCCAAGGTGTTCTGTTCAAAGAGCGGTTCCGTGTAACTAGTGGCTACACTAGTTACACACTAGACGAGTCGGTTCTGACAGAAGAAGAAGACTTAGAAGAGGTACGTGGTGTAGCAGTTAGTGAAAGAACAGTAAGAAGGTTGCAGAAATATGGATGGGCTGATAGATGACCTGCACACGGCCCACAGTTGACCAGAGAACATCACGTAGAGCGGTTACGCTTTGGTCATGACTTAAAGACGGCAGACTATGTCCCCACACTGTTAAATTTAATAATACACATAAGGTGTATTAGATAAAAATGTAGATTTTACAAAATCAGGGCAACTTTTTATCAATACTGAAGATCCATTGTACAGATACAAAGGGCACTTTAACTATGCAAAAATAACATCTCTCAACGTCGAATTATTTTTGAAAAATTTAACCGTGTATTATTAAATTTGACAGTGTGGGCACATAGTCTGCCGTCTTTTCATGAACATCAAAACTGGGTTAATAAGGAATAAAGGCATATCCTTTTTACAGACGAGCCGAGATTGAATCTCAGCTTTCCTGATAGACATAGAGTATGGCGAAGAAGTTGGTGAACAATGGCTTTGGAACAATGTAATATTGTTCCAAAGCTTAGTTTCGGCGGTGGATCAGTTATGGTTTGAGAGGGAATTAATACGGAAGCTCGTACGGATTTATTAGTGGTAGATGGAGGAGCTCTGAATGCAGACAGATACATTAGGGATATCCTAGAACCACATACGGTGCCTTTTGCTCCATTCGTTGACAATTTTTTGCTAATGCATGATGACGCCCGCCCTCGCGTTGCTCAAGTTATTTATGAACATTTGGAAGAAGTTGGAATTCAACGTATGATCTAGTCAACAAGAAGTCCAGACCCAAATCCGATCGAACATGTGTGGGACATGGTCGGAAGGCGATTTCGAGCTCAAATTCCAGCACCAAAAGTCATACAAGATCTAAGCGCGGCAACAGTCCAAGAATGGGAGAACAGTGACCAAAACGACATTCGACTCCTTATTGAAGGAATGCCAAGAAGAATGTAGTGTAATTCAAGCACAGGGATGCAATACACGCTAT
Source organism: Melolontha melolontha (assembly GCA_935421215.2). Lineage (NCBI taxonomy): Eukaryota > Metazoa > Arthropoda > Insecta > Coleoptera > Scarabaeidae > Melolontha > Melolontha melolontha. Next base: position 74,806,736 of record OW285242.1, on the reverse strand, counting down.
TAATCCCCACTATTTATCATATACAAAAAAAAATCATTTTGTTGATTTAATCATTTTTTACATTATTTTTGTTATTCCGGTTATGTATTTTTAATTTTTTTTTTAATTCATTACGATTTTGGCTTTACCGTATAAACAAAAAAAAATAACCAAATTAGTATATGGATCGAATTTTGTGCCGGTGATTATAGTAACAGTCTGGCTTTACCAGTTTTCGAAAGATGTGACATTTTCAATTTTGAATTAGCAACTATGATAGATAATTTGACGTTATGAAAATTAATCAAATATCGTCAAAATTACAACGCTAAAAAATAAAGGAAATTGACATAACGATTTTGACAATGTCCCGATTTTTTTGCTCACGACAGTAAGATGTTTCGCATTAAATTAAAAGAATTTTTGCAACGTGAACTGAATTTGCATCTGACAAAAGTTGCATGTTCTGCGCCTCAGAATTTCGTTTAACACGTAATGTTGAATTCTTGAACAACTTACCTATGATATGATCGAGTGGACGCCTTTTCGTATCTATGTTTGCACAAATAGCACAATCCCATTTTTAAAATTGATTTCTGCGTTAAGTGTTTATAATATCATCAACACATCACCACGTACAAATAATAATTAAAATAAATACGTGTAGAATTTAACCAAAGAGATTGCAATATGTGTTCCAATCTCTTTGAATTTAACGAAATCATACGAACGCTTTACGAACCTAGTACGAGAATATTTCGACCAATGACTGCACAGAATTGGATCACACTTAAAAACTATAACTGCTTGGCAGTGTATTGCTGCTTCCCCTTTCTTCGCCAAGTTTATGCGGCCATAACAAACGGCTTGATACTTCCTCTAGTATATTGCAATCTCTTTGCAAATTACCAAACATTTAGGTATTATAAGATTGTTCTTACGAACAAATGCAGAACTACACTTTTTGGACTATATTACTTCTAAAAATTTTTAGTTATTCAAAACCAATTTTACAATTGAAAATTATAGAATATTCGAATTTCTGAACAATTCTCCAAATAAAAGAATATACGAGTTAAGATCAAAAAATTTATTTTAAATACATTCTTAGAAATAGAAAAAGAACCTTATAACTAAAATACATACATTTTGAACTAAAACACTTTCTGTTAAATTTAAATCTATTCTAAAAAAAATGTTTAATTTTCAGATTGTTCCTAAATCTTTTCCTCTATTCTTTGTTAACAATCTAAATCTAAAGATACGTGAAATTATGATCGTCAAAAGATTAAATGTGTCAAACAGTTTTCTCATTGGCGGTATTATATTTCTGAAATATTGCTAGCGAGTAACCATTTTTGTTGAAAAAATATCAATTTAACTCATTACTATTTTTTTAAACACATTTAACATATTTTGGTGACTATAAATATGATACATGTTTATAGATAGATTATATTATGTATGTATTTATTTGTTAACTCTACCTAAGATTTAAACACGCTTCATTAGTGGACTACATTCACATTTTATTCTCTATGTATCATTTATCAGAGCAACATGATCACTATACAGTAAAAAAAAATTATTTCATATATGTAAAATTTATACATTTTTAGAGGCATATGAAACTAATTTGGAAGGACAATTTTCGAAGAAACTAATACAGATAATGTGAAAACTGCGCGTTTAAAACAAAAAAGAAAAATACACAATAATTTACCGCTACACAATGAATAATTTACACAAAATTATAGAACACACAGTATCATATTTAAAAAAATTAATAAACAAATTATGATCAAGAGACTGAACAGGGTTTGTATGACGATATGAAAAGTAAAAACTAATGAATACGTTAATTCGTGAAAAAAGTTAAGCTCTTTCTCCTCGGATTCGGCGAGCCAACTGTATGTCTTTAGGCATAATTGTGACGCGCTTCGCGTGGATAGCACACAAATTTGTGTCCTCAAATAAACCTACAAGATAAGCTTCACTGGCTTCCTGAAAATAGAATTCCACAAAATATTAGAATTTCTTCTATAATGTTATTGTTATTTAAATTTAATGAAAATTGTATACAATTAACAAGAGATGAAATACATCCAAACAGTCGTTACAAAGTCAATGCACAAATACCTTGTATAGTACTTGACTCAATTTTAAGCAGCAAACTTTAATATATATTCCGATGATTGAAATTGTATCGTCTAATTACGACCGTGATGAAATATTCGGTACGTCACGTGTCTGTAGGCTCGAAGATCTCGTGTGGAAGCCCCGTACTACCACGAACATCGCGGTATTTTTTATCCCGGTTCTAGTCGGGCTGTTGTAAAACACTTGGAAGTAACTCTTGGGTAATAATAAGCAGTCGATGGGCAACACTAAACAAATTACCATCTCGAAGTACAGAAAGACTCTAGTCATGACGGAACTGTCCTTTTACACACCCATAAGCATTTAAAGTCCCTTTTATGCATACCAATTAGTTAAACATTATTTGTTTGAATCCAACTAGGTACAGTAGTACCCCGTTATCCGCTGACTCCGTATCCGCGGTTTCAGTCATCCGCGATTTACCTATGATGAGCAAAAACGCGTTATATCAATTATACTGAAGAGGAAGGAAAATCATTCACAGCAAGTAGGGGGTGGCTGCATAGATTTAAAACTCGGTTTAATCTAAAAAATATAAAAATGACAGGGGAATCTGCGTCGGCTGATCATGTAGCTGCTGCCCTGTTTCCAGAAAAATTTAAACAAATTATTGCAGAAAAGAATGATCATCCTAAGCAAGTTTTTAACTGCGATGAGACTGGTCTTATGTGGAAAAAATGCCTCAACGGACTTATATTCATAAGACTGCAAGAGTGCACCAGGCTTTAAAGCAATTAAGGATAGACTTACCTTGATATTTTGTACAAATGCAGCTGGTCATATGATCAAACCCGGACTTGTTTACAGATCACAGAATCCATATCTTAAATACAAAGATAAAGCTTGCCTGCCTGTGTTTTGGCAATCAAATCGAAAGGCGTGGGTTACGGCTGTTCTATTTACACAATGGTTTCATCAATGCTTTATTGCGGAAGTGAAAAGATATTTGGAAAAGGAAGAATTACCATTTAAAGTGCTGCTGATACTAGACAATGCTCCTGGGCATCCTGTGTCACTAGGCACAGAAGATAAAAATGTTGAAGTGCTTTTTTTACCACCTAACACGACCTCATTGCTTCAGCCCCTTGATCAAGGTGTCATTAGATGCTTTAAAGCCATATATATTCGACAAGTTTTCGAAATTCTGTATACAATGGCTAACGAATGCTCTGATATCGGGCTCATGGAATGCTGGAGGAATTAAAGTCAGAAACGATAATAGCATGTTGGAAAAATCTGTGGAATGACATCGTTCTTAGTTCTGAAGAGACATGCTATTAATTCACATCTAACGATATTTAACATAGCGCAGAAAATAGATGGAGAAGGATTTAACGATATAACCCAAGAGGAACTCAGTGATTACATAAACGAAGAGGATCAAGTATTCACCAACTAGGAATTGGAAGACCTTGTGAAATCTTCTCCAGAAGCGAGTGACGATGAGGGTCAACAAGAACCGCCAGCATGGACGCTTGAAAAATTTTCAGCGATATTTCGAACTGCTCAAACATTAAAAGAACAGATAGTAGAATATGATCCAATAATGGAACGCAGTATAAAAATTACTCGCACTATAACAGAAGCCTTGATACCTTTGGAGGATTTGTTTATTGAAATGAAAAGACAAAAACGACAACTACCAATAACAATGTTCTTTGAAAAAGTCGACAAAACTAACGATAATGTACAGCCATCAACATCGTTTGCTTCGGATCTAAGTAAACAATCGACTGCTAACTTGGACTTGGAGGAAGATGAATGAATATGTAGCTCACGATGATAAAGTTTTTCTTGTTGTATATTTTCTTGTTGTGTATGTAAATTTGTACTATATGTACATATGTATGAACTTATATATTTATTAAACTTAAATTCTATTTGTGCCACAGCACAAAAATATTTATTTATTTATTGTTTATTTATTTTAAATAAATATTATATAACTTATTTTTTCTTGTTTCATTGTTTTAACTTTGCTTCATATTTCCTATTGTACTCTAAAATAAAGCGTTCGCTCTATCCGCGGAAGACCACAGAACCAAACCCCCGCGGATATGGGGGTACTACTGTATATCCTTTTATTTTTTTATCATCAAAGACCAATGGATTTTATGTGAATAAAAAACTTATATAAACTAAAATAAATGTAAACACGGGAATAAATATAGTAATTAATAACGTGCGAAATAATGCGACGTTATAGATTATGGAACAAATATTATAGGGTGCAATTGTAGTTGAGACGAAACGTGAAGGAACAGCAACAAAGAACTGGAATATTTAAAATATAACTAAGCAAAATAAATGATAACCTAATACAAATGTCAATATAATCTCCCAAATTGAGAGAAAGCAATTAAATAAGTTTTGAACACATAAATTAGAATTCAGAAAAAATTAAATATTAGAACGGGAAAAACTCGAACGAAGATAGGTTAGTAAAACCATGAAATAAAAAGGTAAAAACTAAAAGAAATAGTTAAAAGCTCACAGTTAATTCCAATAATAATGTGATACTTCACTATTTCATTCAATTTCTTCTTCCTGAGAAACTTTAAATTGCTTTGGTAGACTATATACATGAAAAGAAAAAAAAGAAGTCCTGAAAACTTTAATAAAATTTGGAACGATTGAACATTAAAAAAATTTAAATTTTCTAATAAAAAACTTCTCCATCAGGTAATTATATTTATAAATAAGACAAACACCAAGTAAATTAAATGATGTCATTTCGTAAATAACATTAATATACTCATAGATTAGTCATTTATTTGCAAGAAAGACCATGTACGTTTCATATAATAAGAGAAATAAAATTCAAGCAGACATGGTAGAATTTTGTAAATAAATGATCGATTGTTGTGCTTATATGGTTTTTATAGTTACATGAATGCAACTAAATGTTGGAATCCACCAATTTTAGAAATGAGTCACTGTTTTACGGAGTTAAGAGAAATTCAAAAGCTGAACTGCATGTATGTATTTAAATCATCTAGGTAAATATTTAATGGATGGAAACTGTACAGTAAGAAAATATTAAACTTCATAAACAAAATATGTATTGAAATTGATCAAATAAATTTTCAAAAATATACATGGTCTGCAAAAAAATTGTACATCATAAGTTTGGAGTATCAACTTTATATATGTTCTCTTGTTTAATGATTGTTGTATTAAAAAATCTTTGTTGTAAATATAATCATACCTGTAAGGCTCCGATAGCAGCTGACTGAAATCGGAGATCAGTTTTGAAATCTTGAGCTATTTCTCTGACCAATCGTTGAAAAGGCAATTTACGGATGAGCAATTCAGTAGATTTTTGGTATCTTCTAATTTCTCTCAAAGCAACGGTACCGGGCCGATAACGATGTGGCTTCTTTACTCCTCCAGTCGAAGGTGCTGATTTACGGGCCGCTTTGGTTGCCAACTGTTTACGAGGAGCTTTTCCTCCTGTTGATTTACGCGCTGTTTGCTTTGTACGAGCCATATTTTACTCTAAATCAAGAAAAAAAAACAAGTTAATGGGGAAACCTCAATGAACATTTATTCTCAGTCAAATAACCAGAAAGCGCCAAGCAACAGAATTCTAACACAAAATTCCCAAAACAAGATTTTAATAAAATGTATCAATATATAGAAAAAATATCGGTTATTTGTCAGATATTAAGAATACTAGTTATTAAGAATTTTTATTGCATCTATACACAACTTATTACATTTATGCCGTAAACAAACACTTTTTATAAACATACTATTATTCACAAATAAATATAAATAGAAATTATTTTAATACTGCCAATTATATGCAAAAGAAGATTTAAATAAATCATTTAAACTACATTCCCGACATTGATTAACAGCATATGATTTAAAACAAAAACATGTAATGGCGGATAGTTAGCTTTCGACATCGATTATCAGTACAACAATGTCTATGTAATTATTCATTACACAATGTACAAAAAACTTTCAAGATATGTGAAATGAATATATATTATTTGTTTAGCAATATTCTAAACACAATATTCAAATAAAAATCATTTTTAACTTACATTTTTCTATTATTTAAGTTATATTGTAATTCTTCACTCTTTATAGAACACACAACGGATACTGACGCTCTTCGGTATATTGTTATTGGACGGAAATGTCTGAAACGCATGCCCGTGATTGGTAGAAATAACGCTTTACACCATTGGTGGAAAAAATTCGTCTGAAATTATTGATATTTGAAATATTTGTGCTTTCCAAAACTTTTCTATAAAATCTAAGTAATTTAATAATATACACAGAATACAATAAATATTTTTTTCGTAGAGTAATAATACTTAATTTTGTTAGTATTTAGAACTAGCATTTAAATATTTAAAATTTGTGATATAATTGTGACATATTGACGTCACATCTATATTTATCTATGATAAAATTACATATACAGGGACTTCTAATTTATATAGTAAACAAAAATATTTTTTTGAATCAAAAATGTAACTTAAAAATCATAATCTATGAATGTTAAGTTAAATTAAAAATCATAATTTAATAATAATAATTCATAGCTTCATTTTTAATTTTATTTCTAGCTTCTTAAATCCCCACGTACTATAGCGGCATTTAAAATCCGAACGATTAGATATTTATTTTCACTATAATTAAGCATTGTAATTCGGTTTTTGTATAATTGAGTTATGTAGATGACAGCATACTGACATTTATCTGTAACCTCTCACGCAAAATTATGTTATACATTTTGTTATAAAATTATGTTATTGAGTGAATAAATGAAAGACAAGAATTTATTAAACAGAAAGCTACAATTATTTGGTTTTAATTTTTAATACTTTATTTCAGCACCATTTCTGTCTAACACCTCTTGTAAACGTCTAGGAATAGATATTATGACATTATGTATAAATTCTGGTGATAGATATTTCCAAATATCCTCGATCTTGTTAGATAATTTTTGGATAATTGCTGGCCTAAAATTATTTCTGCTCATCATCTTAACGATGTAACCCCACACGTTCTTGATGGGATTCATATCTAGACTTCTAATATATCACCGCAAATACCATATTATCCTCTCTGAACCACTGAGAAACGACTCTTGCCGTGTGGACTGGACAATTCTCGTGTTGACAGATGAAATTTCTTTTAGGAGACTTATATAATTTCTACCGAAGGTAGAAAAGCATTTTCTAATATTCTAATATAATTGTTACTATTAGACGTTCGCTGAGAATCTTCCGCTCGTTTGTGATTTTTGAGTATACGTTTCGTGAAATTGTGAATTAGGTGTGGTCTATAAACACGGATTCGGCCATTATCAGACGACTAAACAACTTTTTCATCTATTTTCCTAAAAATTAAAATTATGCGGCATAAATTCCTACGCAACACCAATCCTTACTTCTTTATTCTGCGAATTTAGACATAGTTTTTTCACAGACGCTAGATTTCTGAAGTCTGAAATTTGTCTCAGCCGTTTTATTGCTGTATGGACACAACGGGGCAAATGTGTTGCGGTCACTGCGTTTACTATTGTTTCGAACAGATCGTTTCTTATAAAATTAATAAGATTTTCATCCCGTTCGGGAGTTGACACGCGGATACCACCGGAGCCTCGTTTTCTATTAATAACTCCCCGACGCTGCCTTTTAATTTTTATATCTGAAATAATCCTCTTCCCCACGCAAAACCTATTCGCTAATCTTCTAACTGACAGTCCTTCTTCTAGTAACGTAATTATTTGAGTTTTACTTTGAATATTCAAATGTTGCATACCTATTAACCTTATATTTTGACAACACTGATGGATCTGTAAATAGAAGCAAATAGATACCTATCTACTCTTAAAAAGCCATATTCAAACCAAACAAATTAAGTGTCCGATTTTTAAATGCCGCGATAGTACCTACAAAGTTTCGTTCTGATTTTAAGGCCAAGATTTAGTTTAACACGAATTACAACTAAAATTTGTACCCAAATATCTTATGTTTTGGTTTTCAAATATATCGATGACAAACTGGCCTCATAACTAAAATATTCGTCTCTATATTTGCAAGAAGAGTTGAACTGTAAAAAACCTGGTACGTTTGATTGAATTTTTAATAAATCTATATATGTATCTTATTTAGTTTAATTTGTTGAACTTCCAAATTTTTGAAACTAATCCATCTGTTCCTATATCAACATGTTCTTCATTTATAAAGCGACTGTTTATTATATGCTAGTAAAATATTGTACAAGTATCAGAAAGCAGGCCAGAACACGACGAAATTATATAGGAATTTTTGACGGCCTGGTTGTTTTCATTGTTTTATCAGCTTTCTAGAATAATGGAACAGTATGCAACAAGTAAAAAGCGTTCAAATAAGCTTTGCCTCTAGTAGGCCATTCCTTTAAAAACGTATGATTATTAATAATTTAAATTTGCATTAGTTGTCAATTAGACAGATGCATAGTTGACAAAAATTGCTTTGTAATTTAAAATTGATTTAACATGGTTTTTACTATACCACACAAATCATTCATGCTAGAATCTTATTTTCGAAACGGACGTAAGATTGACGGACAATGGCAGTATTCTCTTCAAGATTGTTTAGAAGAATTTAGAAATGAGTTCCCTAACGTCATCTTTGATTATGACAGTTTTCGGCACACAGTGACACATTCCGTTATGGTTTTCAGAGAAACAGGGAGTGTTAAACAGAAAGAAGGCGCAGGTCGGGCGAAAAAGCGTACAGAAGAGCTAGTTAATAATGTAAGAGAAATTATAAATAATGCACCAAGAACTTCCGTACGAGCATTATCACAACAAGTGGGTGTGTCAATTGGCACAAGTCATACAATTTTGAAAAAGGACTTACATTTATTTCCATATCACATGACCTGTTATCAAGAAATCAAGGAAATCGACTATCCCAGAAGAATAACGTTTAGTCAGTGGTTCTTAAATAATTTTGATAATGACCTTCTTGACAAAACCTTTTTTTCTGATGAGTCATAGTTTTATCTGAATGAATATGTGAACTCACAAAATATGAGGATGTGGACTAATGAGAAACTACATAATTTTTTTGTTGAAACCGCACTTCATCCGCAGAAAATTGGTGTTTGGTGTGCGATTAGTCGAAGGAGAATTATTGGCCCTATTTTTTTTAACGGAACCTTAACAGGAGAAAGGTATCGACAAGAAATTATTATGCCATTTATCGAACAGCTTGACGACGAAGAAATAACACAGGGTTACTTTCAACAAGACGGAGCTAGAGCACACACAGCAGGTGAAACAATTAATATTCTGCAGCAATTTTTTCAAAATCGGTTGATAAGTTTAAACACTGAACATGAATTTCCACCAAGATCTTGTGACATTACCCCATGTGATTTCTTTTTATGGCCATTCTTAAAGAACTCAATTTATCAAGTACAGATACCTGATCTTGCAGGCCTTCAAATCAGAATTGCTGAAAGAATTAATGGAATTGACAATGCGATACTACAAAACACTTTTTCCTCCATTAGAAGAAGATGTGAGAAATGTTTCGAACAAGGTGGTGGACACTTTGAACAATTTTTATAAAATTTTGCTTGTTTGTTGGAAATAAACATATTTCATTCACTTAAAAATGTTCGTTTTATTATTTTGACATTTGTCATTTCAATCAAATATCTCATCTCATAACCAACAAAATTCCTATTAAAATTAGTAACAAGCTAAGACATAATCATAATTTCCAAGGGCTACTTTGAGGTAAAATTTATTTGAATTCTTTGTATAATAAATTATAATAATTCATAGCTTCATTTCTGATTTTATTTCTAGTTTCTTAAATCCCCACATATCTACAAATTTTGATTCTGATTTTAATACCAAAATTTGGTTTAACACGATTTGCAATTAGAATTTGCTATTTTTGCTAAATAAATTCACATATCGTTCGTGCTAATATTTCTGCGATGTTGATATTTATGGATTATAATTCTTCTTCTTCTTTTTCATCACTGTTTAAAATTGAAAAACAAGAACTGAAGCCCGGTCAGCAACATATAAAACAAAAATTCCACTGCTATGCTGTCCAACTATGTTGCAAATCATTATTACTTAAAGATTTCGACTAAATCTGCGAAACATTTACAGTGTTTTATAACCCGAAGATAAAAAAGGCAATAAGTATCATTTCATTAAAAAAAAACAAACAATCGTTAAAAATTTTAGAAACTAATGATTAAACCTGGAATGAATGGATATGCAGTGACGGTAATTTTATCCGAAACCGAGTGGTATGTATGCATGACTCGATCACGTTGGTATTCATCGGGTCGTGTCAGATGTAAACATCTTCCTTGACGACGCAGTTTCTTAAATGCGACGACTATGAATAAATTCATTAACTAATTACCTAAATTAATATATACTGCTGGTACTATTATTAAATGTATTGTTTGCAATATTAACATTTTATCGTACGATATTTTCCTTCTAAACAACGTGTTAATAGCAAACACAACAAGAAGATAATTACGGCTAATTTACCGCAGGTGAGAAACACAATTACGCATCTAATAAAGATAAAAAATAAAAAAGTATGACTGGCGGTCGATGAAGCAACGAATACAAGAAGAAGTGTGTTAAATGTGTTAATGCGCACCTTAAAAAGCGATGAGGCCTCCTTGCCTCTTCTTTTATGCAATACAATATTACAGAAGACAAACGCGGAATTCATAGTACAAATTACAAAAAATAACGTTGGGAAGTTTAATAGTACCTATAATATACATATGTGTGGCAATTAAATAACGAGACTGCGCCCCTCCTACCCCGTGGTCGCATTGTGGGAGGTTGTCAGTGGAATGTAGTCGACCTTGATCCTTTCCGAGCAAGCATACTTCGCTTCGTCGCTGTACCTGCTTTAGTTTGCTTTTGAGACTTGGTTGTAGTGGACGCTGTTGTGTAGTCGTGCCGCGATCATGGTGAACAAAAAAGTCGAGCAGCGCATTAACCTGAAATTCCTAGTGAAATTAAAGAAATCACCCACGGAATGTTTTCAAATGTTAAAGGAGGTGTTTGGTGACAATGCTATGTCACGTGCACAAGTGTTTGAGTGGCACAAACGGTTTTCTGAAGGTCGGGAAGAAGTTGAAGATGATGAACGCCCCGGACGACCTGTGACTGTCAGAAGTGAAGGAAACGTCCAGAAAGTACGCTGACTTTCTGGACAAATTGTGCGGAAAGACCGACGTCTGAGTATTCGGATGATTGGCGACATGTTAAACATTAACAAAGAGACAGTGAGACAAATTTTACATGATGAATTAAACATGAGAAAAGTTTGTGCAAAATTGGTTCCGAAAAACCTCACTCAGGGACAAAAAGACAATCGGAAGAACATTTGCTCTGACATCATGGCACGACTCGCAGATGATCCAGACTTGCTCACAAATGTCATCACATGTGACGAAACATGGATTTTCCAGTATGATCCGGAAACTAAACGTCAATCCATGCACTGGAAGGCCAAGAATGAAAAAAGCGCGAATGAGCAAATCCAATCTGAAGGCAATGTTGATCGTGTTTTTCGATATCCAGGGTGTTCTGATGATTGAATGGGTTCCTGAGGGTCAAACCGTAAATCAGCAATACTATATAGAAGTCCTAATCAAGCTCAGGGAACGTGTAAGGAAGAAAAGACCAGATGCATGGAAGAACGGCTCATGGATTCTTCACCAAGACAACGCGCCAGCCCACAATGCCCTGTCTGTGAAGCAGTTTTTAGCTGAAAAGTGCATTCCTGTGCTAGAACATCCTCCGTATTCGCCTGATCTTGCTCCATGTGACTTTTATCTCTTCCCAAAAGTGAAAAGTGTATTGAAAGGAACACATTTTGAGTCGGTGGAACACGTAAAAGTAAAAACGGCAGAGTTGTTGCGCAGTATCACAAAGAATGACCTACAGCATTGCTTCGAACAATGGAAGGCACGTATGCAACGGTGTATAGATAGGGAAGGGGAGTATGTTGAAGGGGATAAAAGTGAATTGTAACTTTGTTTGCAATAAATCACATTTTTCACATCAGTCTCGTTATTTAATTGCCGCACTCGTATATTGCCCAATTTGCTCAATTTGTAATGTTGATTATAAATAGCGGTTCAAACATGGTTAAAGCTGGCACGTTACTAAAACAATCTTTTCCTTAATTTCTTCATGCATTCCATCCTAAAGCAAAATTTATTAGAGACAGTAATCCAAAAGTGGATCAGTTAATAGCGGCTTCTGCCAAAAAAGTTTTTATTAAATCTCCAAAACAAAACGCATTCGTGAATTTAAACATACTTGTCCGGGAATTTCTCAGCCACCACAGCGAGTAGTAACGAGATGGGACACATGGGTTCAAGCTGCAATATATTAGGAGAAATATTTTCACATCGTTAAACCTTTTAAATTCACAAGAAGCTCAAGCAATTTCATTAAGCCAGCAGCTGTTTTCAGATATCGAAATCCATACACGAATAGAATAAATTTCCGAAAGTTATTCAATTGTTTTAGAAACTGTTTCCAAATCAGAAAACAGCAATTTTTCCTTAAATAAAGCGTTAGGTATAGTACCTACATTGCCTCAAAACCACGTTAGGGAAGGATAATTTTTTTTTTGCAAAATTTAGTTGAATGTTTAAATGACGATGCTCGGAGTATTTCTGAGTGCAAGGAACTAACACAAATTCAAAATCAGTTGTACTTTCTTCAGGAACACTTTGGAAATTTGCCAAAACTAATCACTTATTTTGAAAATCGAATACTCAAATTAAATGATGGTTTAACGACATTAGATGTGGCTATTAATAATTTGGAAAGTATTCCAAGTAACTTCGGATGTGGCCAGACGCAGTATTTAATAGAAATCAAGATTTAATAACTTGCGGCAATGTGTATGGGGACAATGCCACATCTAACTGCAAAATACGCAGAAATGAAAGAATATTTCCAGTATGCACCTATAACCAATTGCGATATAGAAAGAACGTTTTCTATTTACAAGGATGTATTTCATTCATAGAGAACAAATTTTACAGAAGAGAACCTTAAGAAAGTATTGCTAAATATTAATACTCCTTTACTCAACTTGAACAAATAAAAATGTATTTCGTATTTTGTAGCCTGTTTTATTATTATAAATATAATTATAGAAATAAAATTAAAAACTTTAAAAATACAAATGTTCAATAGTATGCTCGTGGGCGATGAGTCATCAACCTCTCATGTCCACTACGCCACATTTTCGCGTGAGTCTACATCGACAATACACTCAACCAAAATGGTAACTAATTACTACAGCTGAGGATGTTTGCGGTACGGCAGGACCGTATGTAGTGCATCCCCACATTTAACTATTTATCTAAATATTCTCTGAAATGATTTGCCGGATCTCATAAATTAATAGAGTGATATTTTAGTATGCACTGGATATTGTTATTATACAAAATCATAATAGCCATTTGTATTTATGGATCATAAATAATACGCATGTATTTGTATTTGGTTGTGAATTCAATTTAAACTTAAAACGAATCGTAATATTTTAACGACAAGCCGTCCTTACAATACATGCATTCGAGACAAAGTGTGCAACTCTACGAATAACTTCCATAATTGATCGAAAATGGACATTTTGGAGCTGAAGTAAAGCCCCTATTCTTAGAAAATTTTATTACTGTCGTTAAGAACTATAATTATAAACAACAAAGGCCTTTTATTAGTGTTGAAGTTTTAGTTTCATTGAATTTCCATGTTGTAAGTAGTCAATTGTAAAGTGTTCATTCACAATATTCTAAAACAAGGTGTAAATTTAACTAAAATCCAGAAAAACACATTCTGATAATATATTACTAGATTAGAAGCTGTGTTTATTACTATTTATTATATTATTTTTATAACCAAATGCAATAAAAGCTACGAAAAGAAAAGTTATAAAAAAGTTATAAGTTATCATTCAAGTAGGTAGTATATATAAAATATATGCAAAATATGTGCTGCCAGGCTTTGAAAGGCTGTGTGACAAGATTTTAATAAATCGAGGTTTCTTTTGTTTTCGTAGTTTTTATTGCATTTGATTATAAAAATAATATAATAAATAGTAATAAACACAGCTTCTAATCTAGTAATATATTATCAGAATGTGTTTTCTGGATTTTAGTTAAATTTACACCTTGTTTTAGAATATTGTGAATGAACACTTTACAATTGACTACTTACAACATGGAAATTCAATGAAACTAAAACTTCAACACTAATAAAAGGCCTTTGTTGTTTATAATAATAGTTCTTAACGACAGTAATAAAATTTTCTAAGAATAGGGGCTTTACTTCAGCTCCAAAATGTCCATTTTCGATCAATTATGGAAGTTATTCGTAGAGTTGCACACTTTGTCTCGAATGCATGTATTGTAAGGACGGCTTGTCGTTAAAATATTACGATTCGTTTTAAGTTTAAATTGAATTCATAATCAAATACAAATACATGCGTATTATTATTTATGATCCATAAATACAAATGGCTATTATGATTTTGTATAATAACAATATCCAGTGCATACTAAAATATCACTCTATTAATTTATGAGATCCGGCAAATCATTTCAGAGAATATTTAGATAAATAGTTAAATGTGGGGATGCACTACATACGGTCCTGCCGTACCGCTAACATCCTCAGCTCTACTAATTACTAAAGACCGGATTTATAGAAAATATGCTTATGCTTAAAATGTAAGGCATAAACAATATATTTAAAAATATGTACGAATCAGATAAAAAGAAATAAAACTTTTTTATGCCTGTTTAGAGTTTTTTCTAACTTTATGACGCGTTTTTTCTAAAATTTATTTAATTGCGAAAAGAAATTTTCGCCGCGTCACTGCACATTTGTTTCGTGAATATATTTGAACTTTGTACTTCCCCGTTGTGCCGTCCGACGTGGGATTTCCCGTGTTTACTATGACTTGATTTGTGTCGAGTCATCAATTCATTTAGTTATGTTAAAGTTGTTCTCATGAAGTGTGAAGCTTTTTTTCAACTGAAGAAATAGATGGCAACTGATTCTTAGTTTTTTCATAAATTTTCAAAGCCTTATTTATAATTGTATTGATATCAATTGGAATCCGCTTTTGAGTTGTGTCTTCTAGCCATATCATTAATGCTTTTTCTTTCCATATTTTCCATTGCAACATCTCTTTACGTATCTCATTACGTATGAAGGTGTTGTGCTCATACTCGCAGAAACACTTTTTCTAATGTAGTCTTCATTTTTTTTATTGTCTTTATTGTGGCTTCATTCTTAGAATAAAATTTAGTAACATCTGTTACTCTTTCTTTACTATGTAAACGATCTAAAATGTTAATTTTGCTTTCTAAAGATATAACTTTTCTTTTCATTTGTGTTTTTTAAATTCCTTTAGTCATGGTAAAACCTCTAAAATTTAAAAAATGCTACAAAAACTATAACTGTTTATCACTAATCAATAAATATGAAGTTTTAAAAAATGTCGAATAGAAAAACAATGGTATACACCTTTCTGCTGCTAAAAATTTACTATACTAGATCACATCAACAAAAGTTTGATTGTACATACATGGAGAAACAAAATGAAGAATCCCCATTTTTAAATTGGAATAAATGGAAGTCAGACTAGAATGGAATTAAAGAATGACTAGAAATATAGAAGCCAACGAAATTTAAAAGTGACTGCAGAAATTTTTTGTTTTTTTTAAATCTTTGAAAACCGTATAAAATTGAAATCGTGTAAATAAAGTATCGTGTAAATCGGGGGATAAGTGTATTTCATATACATATTGTGATAAACTTGTCTTTCGGGTTCTTTTAAATAAAACTAACGGTAATTAAAAGCAGTATATTAATAATAAAACACTAAATAACATTTAATAACTAATAACAGTATTTACTTCACATTTATATAACAGTATTTATTTCACATTTATCTCGGTCGTGGCTTCAGCTTGAATGAATCGGTGTCTTGCTGTCGAGCGATATATACATCCAAGGGGAAAACTCTCGAACGTTCGGTTTTCTAATATCTTCGTTCTGGCGAAAACTCTGGGAATGTTGACGCATACAGCGGGTAACGTCATTGAGTGATTCGCATCACAATATACCTACATACGATGCCCGATATAGACATGCTGCTAGCGCAATATTCGCTTCTTTACTCATTACAGTAATTACTTTAGCAACTATTTTGGAAGTTCCAGTTTTACTCCCGGACTTCTACTGCTACTTATACTACAGTAGCTACTTGACCGATTCCCTCTATCTATGGTCGCTGTTTTTTTTTACTAAGTAAAACGACCTTTTTTTTTACAGAATTTTATTGATAATTTTTAAAATTACTTTTATAAAAGCGATACAATGTAGTACTCTATTGGTAAATAACTACATACCCTACAAATATTTGCTACTAGCCATTCCAAAAATATTTCGTACACTACAAATACATATTGCCAAAATATTTCATGTATATCTTTTGTACTGTCAAATAATTGATTTTGTACAGTTTTCATTAACGTGAATACTAGTTTGTAACATTTACAAACTGTACAAAATCAAAGACAACTTTATGCATATGCAATGCACGTCATCTACAACAAACGATTTTTGAGCAGTTTAGTAAGTAAATCCATTGTATAATATACACGGTTCTAGACTTTTTTTGCTTATTGAGATGTTGCGTTAAAAACGTTTTAAAAAGAGGATTTGCAAGATAAAATAATCAATGTGTTTAAAAATAAAACGAGCAAGAAATAAAATTAAAAAATTTAATTTGAAAATCTAGTTTAATGTATAATTTTTAAAATATACAATTGTTACATATATATTTATATAATATTGTTTATCATAAATTAAAATTTTAAACAACTATTAAAATACAACGAATGTCTAATTTTTATGCAATGGACAAATAGGTATTAAAACAATTTAAAATGCTAATTAATATTTTCGATGGAGTCAAAAAAACTATTGTTTATACTTTTCAATGCAGCTATAATTTTTTCATTCATATATTTTAGGCAGATTGTTAAATAACTGAAAAATTACAAATGGAAAATACCATTTCGTAGTTACTACTTTTAAACAGTGCAATACGATTTTTACTGACACTTAAATTTTCTTTGTATTTTAGATTCAAATTTGTAATAACAAAACATTTCCAAATAAATTTTAAATTTAGCTAAAATTAAACGGATCTTTACAACATATAAAGCATATTAATTTTCGTGCTCATCACTACCATTCCGTGGGCCAAATGCAATCGCCAGATTGTTATTAGTTATAGACACTCGTCAAATGCATTTTACATTGTTCATCAAATTCAAGCAAACAGTTCTCTATGTTTATGTACAGCAAGCGTTTCTTCTAACTTTCACAGTTTATTTAAAATCATGTGACAGTAAACTTAGTATCTGATGAATAATTGTCGGACAACTATTTCATAATTTCAATGTTCTTTTCTTAAAAAAAAATTTAAAGAATAAAATAATCAAAGAAACGAAAGAGTTAAATAACTATCTTTATTAACACTTTCCCTTCTTCAATTCTTGGGGTTGTCTCGGTTACGTTGTTTTGGTTGATGCCCCTCAAAAATGTCTCGAATAAACGGGAATTATTTCATTGAAGAGAATTCTAAGTCTTTTTCATCGATGGCATTAATTTTTAATAAGGAATTGTAAAATATTAATAGAAATATTTGAAAGAATATCTAAAATATATTAGTCTTCTAGTTTGAAATAAATGAAAGCGTATTACTTATCAATTTTAATCAATCTGTTTACTAATTAATAATAATAATAATGTTAATATATATTGTATAGTGTGTCCAGAAATATACCGTTGACTTTTAAGTAAAATTTAAAACCTATTCATTGCACCGTAATTAACGCAGCATGAGGCCTAACCCTAACAGGGCTATAGGTAGTCGACATACAGATAACCACACACAGAATCCAAATTTAAGGCTACAAAAATAGGGATATTGAATATATAATTTGATATTCAGTAATCATTTTAAAAATATTCGTGGAATTTTATTATGTGCAGGTACACTCTGCATTAGAATGTTATTAATTGAAACTATTACTTAATAACTTTTTAATAAATATAAATTTAAACTAAGATCGACCCTGGTAGACTAATATCTAGAGCTGAGGATGTTTGCGGTACGGCAGGACCGTATGTAGTGCATCCCACATTTAACTATTTATCTAAATATTCTCTGAAATGATTTGCCGGATCTCATAAATTAATAGAGTGATATTTTAGTATGCACTGGATATTGTTATTATACAAAATCATAATAGCCATTTGTATTTATGGATCATAAATAATAATACGCATGTATTTGTATTTGGTTGTGAATTCAATTTAAACTTAAAACGAATCGTAATATTTTAACGACAAGCCGTCCTTACAATACATGCATTCGAGACAAAGTGTGCAACTCTACGAATAACTTCCATAATTGATCGAAAATGGACATTTTGAACTAGGTGAATGAAGTTAGAAGTTATAACTTCTAACTTCATTCACCTAGTTCAAGTAGGTAGTATATATAAAATATATGCAAAATATGTGCTGCCAGGCTTTGAAAGGCTGTGTGACAAGATTTTAATAAATCGAGGTTTCTTTTGTTTTCGTAGCTTTTATTGCATTTGGTTATAAAAATTATATAATAAATAGTAATAAACACAGCTTCTAATCTAGTAATATATTATCAGAATGTGTTTTTCTGGATTTTAGTTAAATTTACACCTTGTTTTAGAATATTGTGAATGAACACTTTACAATTGACTACTTACAACATGGAAATTCAATGAAACTAAAACTTCAACACTAATAAAAGGCCTTTGTTGTTTATAATAATAGTTGTTAACGACAGTAATAAAATTTTCTAAGAATAGGGGCTTTACTTCAGCTCCAAAATGTCCATTTTCGATCAATTATGGAAGTTATTCGTAGAGTTGCACACTTTGTCTCGAATGCATGTATTGTAAGGACGGCTTGTCGTTAAATATTACGACTCGTTTTAAGTTTAAATTGAATTCACAACCAAATACAAATACATGCGTATTATTATTTATGATCCATAAATACAAATGGCTATTATGATTTTGTATAATAACAATATCCAGTGCATACTAAAATATCACTCTATTAATTTATGAGATCCGGCAAATCATTTCAGAGAAAATTTAGATAAATAGTTAAATGTGGGGATGCACTACATACGGTCCTGCCGCACCGCAAACATCCTCAGCTCTACTAATATCTCTCTTTCTGTTAGGGATAGACTTCGTGTTGCGTTAATTATGGTGCAATGAATAGGATTTAAATTTTACTTCTTACTACTTAAAGTCAGCGGTATATTTTTGGGCACACTATAAACACAATTATTTTATTTTAGGCGTAAGCAATACACAAACATATCAGTTCATAAGAAATATAATTAATAACTATGGAATACTAAAAAAAAGTGCCATTAGTTTATTTTTAGTATGTATATACAGTGCCATACCAAAGAAATCGGCATCTTATAAAACAGAAATAATAATAATAATAATTGCAATCAATGACTCTAAATAGTGCTCATAAGTTTGAGTTGATATTTAATTACGAATTAGTTTTTAAATTGGTTTACTTACACTTTACAATTTTTTAAATATAAAAACGTGAAAAAAATGATAAAATACTAAGAATATCACTCAAGTGTTGGTCGATCAATCCTATCTATTTCATTTGTGATAGCTTCTTGTAGTTCTTCTAAAGTATGAAGTCAATTTTCAAAAACTTTAGTTTTTAGATAACTAAATAGACAGAAATCTAACGTCGTCAAGCAAGGAATATTGTTCTAGATTAAAATCAATACAAACAAATTAGCAACCCTTCCCCAATTTTTTAAAAACTACTCTACTATAAAATAATGAAAATAATACAAAACGAACACAAGATTTGGAACAAGTGAAGAATTTTGAAAAAATATTATACATGGGTATACTGGTCAGAAAACCTATGGCAGGATAATAATATCGCGGAAAGGCTGAAATATGTTAAAATACATGAAACATTATGAGACAATAACTAACGACAAATAGCTATTTTTCTACGACCGCTAGTGGAAATAGCGAAAATCACACCAACAACTTCTCTAGTAAATGCTTCATTACGCACATGTGATGGAAATTAACTTCGCCCCCAAACGCAATTAACTATCAATTGATATTTAAATGTCAATTGATATTTGACATTTGAAATTTGTATCTTCACAACCTTGTCTTCAACAAAGGTAAAAGTTTTGTTGAAATTTTGTCGGGATCGTGGCAGTCGTATAAAAAGTATGGTATAAAACTCGAGTTGTAAAGCAATTAGGCTATCGTGAAATTACACATACGTATAGCAAACGCCAATTAAGTTGGCGCGAGGACGGGTAAGTTCGTGCAGGATTAGAAGTAGTGGGGAGATTTGTATTTGGTTTTACATCAAATGTCAGATAATTCTAACCTCTGAGTGTGTATCACTTTATGATCCCCTAGCAAAGATATTACGTTCTGTCAAACGTCAATGACAAATGTATTCTGACAATTACTTGAGTAGTGGAGGTGGACGTTTTTAAAAACAGCTTCTGTGCACCCCCTCCTCGCGCCAACTTAATTGGCGCTTGCTATACGTAATATGCTATTTACAACTCTAGTTACGTAATATACTATTAAGTCACAAGGAATGTAAGGACGTATTAACATTCGAGGTAGCCAAATACAAGTTGAGGCGAAGCCGAAGCTTATTGCCTGCCTAGAATGATAATAGTCAATACATTTCGTGTGACTTATTATAGTTTTCCTGCTGCCGTTAGAAATTGATCTACATTTTTTAGGAAATCGTTTTGGTTTGTCACCTGTCAGAATTGATTTGAAACCCTTTTCTTCGTGAGTCGTGTTACCTATGTTATCACGTCATACAAATAGTTGACATTATAAACAAACCGAGAAGATGATTGAAAATTGCATGAAACGCTGGAAATCAATCCAAAATGGAGATTGATGAAATAGAAAAAAACGTAAAAAATCGTAATTTTGTATATATTTCATATTAAAAAAGTTCAGTTTTGATATTCCTAATTTTTACTCTAAATAAACTTTTGAACCAGAATCATATCCTAGGAATTTTCATCATAATATTAAGTTCCGTTGTTTAAGACGAAACTATCAACGAATGTTGTTGTCGACTTACACGCTGTGTTTTTGTATCACTGATTTACATGACCGGCAGCAGAACAATATTAATTGAAGAATCAATCCAAACGTCAAATATTTAAAGTTAACAAACACTAATATCTTAGAGGATGATCGGTTGGGTCATTTTTGGGAACCGTATTTACAAGCTACCATAAAGTACGAAAGTGGTAACGTACTTCTTCAGAAAGAACGTCAAAGCAAAACCAATAAAAACAGCATGATGCTATTCTTTCTGATTAACGACTTACGACCGAAAATATTGGTCGTCAGAATAATAATGTCAACCAGGCGCGGCTCGTGATGACGTATTTGGGAGTGCAAGTGCAATGATGCGAGTGCCTCGTGTGTTTTCGGTGTTTACTAAGAAAACGTTACAGTTAGTACACGAGAATACACGAAGCACTCGCATCATTGTACTTGCACTCCCAAATACGTCATCACCAGCCGCGCCTGAATTGTCAACTATATTTTAGGTTAGTAAAAGATTTCTTAATCAACCAAAAAAAAAGAAATATGACCCACATAGGATTCCATACAAAGTCTGCATTTTAATATTACGGAATAAGAGTATGGATCTAGTATGAACCGACTCCTTTTCTCTATGGCTAGTTAATATATGGATTTCCTTCATACGCATAAAATAATTAACGCTGCTATTGTGAACCTTTACAGAAGATGCGTGTAGCCAAACAGTTCAAGAGACGAGCCTTCCCCCATACATAGACATTTTACTGTTTCAGGACAGTGGCAGACCGTATACTGCGGCTCAAACACAACAAAAATTGTCTGAATTGTCTGAGCAGCTCCCAAACACGCTCCCCATAGTCTGAACCGTTTATTCTGTAATTTCCGTATGTTTAAACCACTTGAGTCACAAGAAGGCGCTAGTAGGAGTGTGCTTGGGCAATTGCCTGGCAACGATATTAACAAAACATATGCAAGATGTAAATAGTGTTTCAAGAAGAATTTGCAACGGGTTTATTTTAAAAAGCATATAACTGTATTCGGTATGGAATTCTAGACCTTGTAGAATGTATATATAGCCCTACGATATATTACAAAATTAAAATTAAGAGTTCGAAAATGCTATGTACTGCGCATTAATTAAACATTGAGAAGAATTCTTGATATGCATTTATCTTACTTTCGTATTTGGGTATTTTCCAAAACTTGTTTAGACGAATTAACACAAATATATTAAAACGTATTTAACGAATGATCACTTCAACTGCAGACACATGCGTTTAGATCTTACGATCCCATGCTGTTATTTAGTGACGTCTTAACATTCACTCCCGCAATAAAAGCACAAAGTTATCCCGTCAGCTGACAAGAAATATCTCGTGACATCTGACTGACAAGAGAGACTCGCCGGTATGAGCGCTTTCTCTTGAATGGCTACACCATTACAGAGGAGAAAGAAAAATGTATAGCTTTGTAGGTCCATTAACTATCTACACGCCAGATGGCTCAATATATCAAAAAATAGCATATCGATGTATAAACACATCAAGTGTATACAAATTAATACAAATATGTTACAGATACATTTATGTTTTAACATATTTATATTAATTTGTATACAGTAGATGTGTTTACACGTCGACATGGTATTCTTTGGTATGTTTAGACGAATTTTTCTTTAGCACAACACAGTGTATATGTATATACATACAGTAAAAAAGATAGTAAAATTTATTTTGTGCTATAGCATTTATCGATGTGACTTTAATTAAAAGTTTCCTTGTAATTTGAATATGGTGTATGAGTTATTTTTAAGTTATAAATTTGACGAACAAACAAACATGTGAATTGAATCTTGAATGAATTGATACGAGCTTAATTTATAAGTTCAACAAAGTGCGGCTTATCCGTGCATTCTTAGATACACGTAATTTCAAAAATTGTATAAAACACCCACAAATAAAATTAGAGCTACGATACACAAAGTTTTTTTGACCCACAAAAATATCTATTCTACAAATGTATAATAACTATAGGCCCACTACTTTTATTATTTAATTTAATAACTACCTATCTAGATATATAATGTATAGTAATAGAAAAACTTTATTACATAATTTTCAAAAGTTATGAAGAACTGAAAATAAATATATTTTAATAAATAGACCAAATATTAAAATTCCTAATTTTACTTTGTAATTCTCGAAAATTATTTTGTAAAGTAAAACCTGATCATGCAAGAATTATATACATATTTCCCATTTTAATGTTACTACTATTTTTCATATATTCTTTTAGAAAGAGAAGCAATTATTATATAATAATCAGTCGTTTCATTTCTTTTTTTATAATTCAAAAAACACCTAATAAAAATGCTAAATGTACAATATTATACATGCTGCACACAATAAAAATTTTAAAGTAAATAAATTCATTTGCTTTTTAGGCTTTATTTATAATTTGGTGATTTTATCGAATTCATGGAACAAAAATATGTATAACAGATTGAGTCAACTAAATTAAAACATATATTGAAGGAGTCGATGATGTGATTGATAAAATGACACAATGAAAAATTTATTTTCATATTTTACTACTGTAAATACTTAAAATTTAAATTATTTACAAAGGTACTTGATAACTAAAGATAAGAGCATGCGCACTTTTCAATAATCAATATTTCAAGAATACAATTACATACATAAAATGATACAGCGTAAAATGTATCAAGATATTTTTATACAGATATTGTCTTAGTGTTTATTCAAGACTTGAGTAACATGATTTTAACTACCACCGCGCACCGCGCACCGTCGCACCATGCCTGAGGCGCAATGCTTAAATTGTATATGAAATTTATGGTCGGGGATTCCCAACAGAAACAGACTATATTCAATTTAGTTTGAACATAATTACTTTTTTCGGTTAATAAATATAGTACTTCTATTAAATCGTCGTTACTGTTTTTCTCGTTGTTAATATTTTTATCAATTTTTTCTTTTTATTGTTAGAATATATTCAATAACATTTCAAAAAAGAACCGATTCACAAAGTTTACATTTTCAGAGAAGCCAAAAATTTTTTTAGTCGCTTTTCATATCGTTCGTCATCAGACCAGAAATCAACCATCAAAAAGTATTTCTAGCAAAATTAAAGGACAATTAGAGAAAACGTGAGACATCTCGAAAGAACTGCAACAAATAAATACGTAGTTGTAGAAGAGAAAGAACTTTGATTTTTGTTCATGCTGAAAAAAAATCCATACATTAGTGGTAGGAGTTTAGATGCCGTTACTGAACAATTCTAGTCAACAGTCAATTACATAGGGCAAAAATACAAATTGCACTTTACTTTCAAAAGTAATAGGCTAATGAATAGTTATATTATTATTACAAAAACTATCGGTATTGAATGAACCGAATAAACAGTCAAAACTTATTAGCTCTCGATGGGGAGCTAATCCAAACAGTAATACCACCAAGAAACTCCCAGCAGTGCCCGAACTATAATGGGAAACTTGGGAAAGTCTCAACAAACTGCTATGTGGTATGGTTAGATTTAAGGGCAACCTTCAAAAATGGGGTTACACCGAAGATGATGACTGTAGGTTCGGACTCCCTCAAAGAATGGAACGTCTACTAACCTGCCAACAGTACCAGCTCGTTACACCGCCCAGGGTATATAGCTGGAAAATAAAGAGGCGATATATACCAAAGACTTGTGACTCTTTGCCAATGGCCATATACACTTACTTTTAATCATATTCTACTATATACACTCTGCGACAAATGATTAGCATCGCAACAAAAATACAATTTACAGAATTATTTTAAGTATAAAGACAAGTATAGTTGTTTTATATAACAAAGGCTGTACTATCGCGGCATTTAAAAATCGGGCACTTAATTTGTTTGATTTGAATATGGCTTTTTTATATCTATTTTCTTCTATTTACAGATCTGTCAGTGTCATATTCAGATTTGTCAAAATATAAGGTTAATGTGCCACATTTGAATATTCAAACTAAAACTCAAATAATTACGTTAGGATTAGGATTGTCAGTTATTAATAGAAAACGAGCCTCCGGTGGTATCCGTGTGTCAACTCCCGAACAGGATGAAAATCTTATTAATTTTATAAGAAACGATCTGTTCGAAACAATAGTAAATGCAGTGACCGCAACACATTTCCCCGGGTGTGCCCACACAGCAACAAAACGGCTGAGACAAATTTCGGACTTGAGAAATTGGGCGTCTGTGAAAAAAACATTTCTTAATGCGTAGAGTAAAGAAGCAAGGATTGGTTTTGCATTGGAATTTATGCCGCATAATTTTAATTTTTGGGAAATGAATTTTCTCAGATGAAAAAGTTGTTTATTCGTCTTATAATAGCCGAATCCATACTAATAGACCACCACCTAATTCACGATTTGACGAAAAGTATATTCAAAAATCACAAACGAGCGGAGGACTCTCAGTAAACATTTGGGTCTGGATTTGTGCACACGAGCCAGGTGTTTGTTGGATTATAGGGGAAAGATTTAATAACAATTATATTAAAATATTAGAAAATGTTTTTCTACCTTCGGCAGAAATTATATAAGTATCCTGAAAGAAATTTCATCTTTCAACAAGACAATTGTCCAGTCCACATAGCAAGACTCGTTTCTCAGTGGTTTACTGAAAATAATATTGTGTTTACCGTGGTGTTCTAGAAGTCCAGATATGAACCCCATCGAAAACGTGTGGAGTTACATTGTTAAGACAATGAGCAGGAATAATTTTAGGCCAGCAAATGTCCAAGAATTATCTAACAAGATCGAGGATATTTGGAAAGATCTGTCACCAGAATTTATACATAATGCCATAACATCTATTTCTAGACGTTTACAAGAGGTGTTAGACAGAAATGGTGCTGAAATAAAGTATTAAAAATTAAAACCAAATAATTGTAGTTTTCTGATTAATAAATTCTTGTCTTTCATTTATTCACTCAGTAACATAATTTTGCGTGAGAGGTTACAGATAAATGTCAGTATGCTGTCATCTATACAATAATTCAGTTATACAAAAACCGAATTACAATGCTTAATTATAGTGAAAATAAATATCTAGTCGTCCGGATTTTAAATGCCGCGATAGTACATATATTTGTATTTGTCAGTTTTGACGCAGTATACAAGTTTTACTGTTACATGCCTCACCAATAAAAACTTTATTTTTAAATAAATGTATTAAAAACAATAATAAATAGTCAAGTTACATTAATTTTGGAAGTCAGTAAAATACGAGAAGATTGAGTACAGAAAAAATAGGTAGAATTGAAGCATTGCACGAAGAAGGTTACTCCAATCGAAAAATTACTGGTACAATCAATAGAAGTTCGCAAGTTGTAAATAATTTTGTACGAAATATGGAAAACTATGGAAAAAATTACAGAAGCGGCATTCAAACTGCAATTGCCGAAAGGAAAGGAAGAAATATACTACACGAAGCTTCTAATTCCTGTTGTACTGCCAGAAAAGTCAGGCAAGCCGTGCAATCTGTGGCGGATTTGAGGACTGTACAAAGAATAATTAAGAAGTGTGCACATCTAAAACGGCGTAAATTACAGAAAAAGCCAATTTTAACGCAAAGACATAAAGGAAATAGACTAAACTTTGCGAGAAACCATATGGGCAGGATTGATCAGTGGCGAACAGTTATTTTCACGAACGAAAAACGATTCTGTTTGGATGGTTCCAACGGATATTTGTATTATTTTCATGACTTGCGAAAAGAAGAAAAGTTTGCGGCCCGATATCATAACAGGCAAGTCGGGATAATGGTATGGGGTGCTATTTCTTATGTGTGGTGCAACTAGAAATTTTAAATGGTATTCAAAATGCCCGACCGTACAGAGACCTATTAATAAAAGTGAAACCCAACATATACAGGACCATGGGAGGTTTACTATGGATTGTTCAACAGAATCACGCAGCGATTCACACAGATTATTACTACCTGATTTGAAGACCAAAATATAGAAATCCTAGAGTGGCCTAGTGTATCGCCCGATTTAAATATTATTGAAAATGTGTGGAGATCGCTTACGAGACGATTATGTGGTGATAGTCAACAGCAGTGACGCGCCGTCCATATGGGCAAGGTCGTGCAGCGCACAACGGCGCCAAGGCCTTAAAGGCGCCTACGGCCACTTGTGATAAGTTAAATTTTAAAAATATTAAAAACATTTTTTGAAAGTTTACAACAAATCAACAAATTTACATAAAATAATTATTACAATTATTTTAGCATTGACAGCAATAATTTTATTGTTACTTCAAAGAGTGTAGTTGACCTTTTGTTTTTTAATAATTTGGAATACTGTTTTTTATTTTGTTACTGTTGTTTCAGTGTGTAATAAAAATTTTAATAATATTTTTTTGTATGTGAACCAATTGTTTGCCTCAAATAAAAAATACCTACCAGTACTAACAAGTCTAAAGAGTTCGTCATAAATTTCAATGTTGAACTGTGGGAGAGTGGCTGGTAATTTTGGCTCAATACATATAGGCCGCAGGCGCGGCTCGTGATGACGTATTTTGGTTTGCAGTACAATGACCCGAGTGCTTCGTGTATTCTCGTGTACTAAATGTAACGTTTGCTTAGTAAACACCGAAAACACACGAGGCACTCGTATCATTGTACTGCAAACCAAAATACGTCATCACGAGCCGCGCCTGAATTATAGGGTAAAGGCGCCTATCAGTATTTCGCACGACGGCGCCGAAGATACTTGGCGCTTTACTGGTCAACAGTATCGTAACACTGTACAACTAAGCAACGCAATAGAGGCTGCTTGACACGTCATACCCCAAGAATATTTAAACACTTTGTTAAATTCTTTACCAAATCGAATATTTGATGTTATTCGCAACGGAGGAAGTCAAAATCATTAATAATATTGTTACGTTAATTCCTTAGTTCTACAGCTTTCAATTTTGTAGTACCTACTAAAACCTGAGTTGGCCTTTTCTTTCGTGTGAGGCTATTCAGATGTCGCAGCAGCTACGTTAACTTTTTTAATTGAAGTGCGATTAATGTTAAAAATTGTATTTAATACTTTAATTTAAGTATAGTTTCGAGCAATATAACGATAAAAATACTATAGTTGCCTTTATTCCTAAAATAATTTTGTAAATTGACGCGAATGTATATATTCAATTATTCATATACATATATGTTTTCATTCGTATATCTGTTTAGTTGTACTGTTATACAGAGTGCCCAAGATAAAAGAGGCCATACGTGATATTTGAATCGAGCGCTCGAGAGGCGACACGTGGTGTCCAACGGCCATTCCGTGTTAACTGTCATATTGTGTTTGCCTGTGTTGCGTTGTCAGTTGTTAATGGTGGTTGTGAATAGGGTTCTCCATAATGCCGTTTTCAATCGAACAGAGTGTTTATTGTTGAAAATTATTTGGAATGTAAATCGTTTGTAACATTAAATGAAAGGTTCACGATAAAATATCCACAAACGTCTGCTCCTTCTAAAAGTGTTGTGCAGAAAATGATTACTAAATTTAGAGCTACAGGTTCAGTTGCTAACGCCAAACGTAACCGTGTAAAGACGGTTTGTCCACCGGAAAATATTCGACGTGTTCAAGAGACTATGCTAAGAAGTCCACGGAAATCAACTAGATGTCTATCCTTCCAACTAAACATCAAGCGAACGTCAAGCCAGAACATGTTGTGGCAGTTGCATATACGAGCGTACAAAATAAGAGTGATGCAACATTAAAACCTACGGACTATGCAAAACGACAACAATATTGCGAATGGTTACACACTTATGTCGCTGATGGTTATCTGATGATTATAAAAATATATCCAGTGCTTTACTACTGCTAGTGCAATAGTAATTCTTAACTTCAATGAAGGTATAAATCTTCACGACTTCAGTCATTTTGAAAAGTGGATAAATTCATGTCATTGACTCGCTCGTTTAAATATTTCAGTTAATTAAAAATGTTAGCTAATATGCTAAAAAATGCAATAAATACAAAAAGCCTTTGAAATCAATCAATTACTTCTTTTGTTTTAGAAATTTATGAAGTGATTTTAATCACTTTACAAATTTGAATCCTTTAAATATTTAGAAAATTTTAGATTTTATTTTTTTTAATACGACTGTGTATTTATATTTTATTAATAATTCATTGGAAATAATAATAAACATTAGTATAAAACTTAGTTCTCATATAAACAAATTAAGTGTAATACCTGTAAGTAACGAAATTGAAAAATCGAAAACATTTGATTAGATTATTGTATCTTTCAAGAATTCACAAATACATTTGTTAGTTTATTGCTTTATAGAATCTCCCGATCTTAGTAAATATTGCTATTCTTGATAACTTGTTAGATTCTACAGAATATCGTATACTGTAATGGAAGTAATACGTTATTGCTGTATTATAGTTTGTCAAAATTTATATTGCATTTTTTATTATATTAGTTCTGATAATTTTTGACTCATCTGTGTGCAACTACATCAAAAATAGACTAGCACCACCTATGTTATTACACTTATTACATTTATATATAAAAACATGGACGATAAAAGGTTCTTAACATTATACAAAGTAATTTCTTTTACTAGATGGTAAAGCAACACTGATATTTAACAATTCAGATTAAATAACGAACCTGCAATATACAGAGTGTTTTTGAAATAAAAAGACGGCGTATGAAAAATGGAAAGATGTATTTATATAGAATATGAATCCAAAATATTACGTCAATTACGACGCGAATCTCAAAATTAAACCCCCCCTGGAAATTTTAATATGTGCCATCAATGAATTCCAGATATTTAGAATATAAACAATGAAGTTACACATACACCGTATGTTTACATACTAACAGCTGTCGATGTTATAAAAGGTATAATATCCTGTATGCTAAAGTCAATACCTCGTACAAAATCAGGTTTCTAATACATTCAAGTAAACATAACGTGTGTTCATTTGAAAAGTCAATCTAGTTTACTTTGAAATTTTGATAGAATAATAGTATGTGTTTGTTGTTCCGTAAACGTAAATCCAAATGACATTTGATAATGTCAATCACAAAAAATGTTGCAGAATATCATCAGAAATTTTGAACGGAGGATTTTAAAGTGCATTGATCTTGAAGGACAACATTTTCATTTGTTATAGTTTTCAATAAATACCTATTATTTGTATGTATGAAATTGTCAAAATAAACGACTTCGTAGGTTAAGTAGTCAATTTTAATTTACGACATACTTGAAAATGTTCTCAGTAAATCACATGCTACTAGATTGACTTTTCAAATGAACACTTGTTATAATTAAAGATTAAGACGTGTATTAGAATTATTTGCAAACCTATTTTAAAAATCATACTAACATTTCACGTGTATTATGAGAATTTAAATAAGAATGTCGGTGTGAGAATATCCTATTGTATTGAAAAGCGGCAATTTTTATAAACACAAGCGATAAGTTTTCTTATGGTAAGGGTTCAATAACCTGAGTCAGCTGTTTATTTATAAAAATTTATACATGTAAATTCTTAAAGTTGATATATTGAAAGAATACGCAAGACGTATGCTTTACGAGAATTTAGTTTACAATCTATTACCTTTAATCGAAAAATTGTAACAATCGACAACAGAACAAACTTGAAGCGAGATATACGATAACAAGACTATTCATTTTGTTATTGTGGGTCACCTTTAAGTTTCGTGTACGATAGTATTTATGATATATTCAGTAGCGTAACACATTTTTTTTTTAAAATATCTTTGTCATTTTGTTTCTCGCTTATGAGAATTTTGGGAAAATATTTTGGATATTTATGGATTGTCCAAAAGGTATGCACGTTGAAATTTGCTATTGAATAATTTCTATTAAGCAAGTTAAGGAAACTACAAATTGATAAAGTATTTCTTTGCAGTTCATACTGCTGAAAGGGCGAACCGCAAATTGTACTTTTCTCTTTCTAACACGCTGTAAGACTACACACGTTAGTCATTTTAAGGTCACCTATTCTTATGCTTTAAATTTGCCATCGGACTACAAAGAAATACTTTATGAACTGTTTCAGCAGTACGTAAATGTATTATGAATGTTTCTCTTTCTTATATATTGCAATATGTAACAAATGGTTTTCCTTGACTTATTTACAGAGTGGGTTTTTTATTAAATTTAACATCATATATCAGTGGCGGCTCGTGCTAAAAATTTTAAGGTGTTCTGCAAGTTTTACAAAAAAATTTACCTTGCACGGGCAGTAAGAGGTTGTCTCCCATCGATCTTATCGCGCTTTCTTCGCCTTCCGCACTGAAGTAATGGATTTCTGGAACGATTGTCAATTGTCACACAAAAAAATAAGAGTCACTAAGCACTACTTTCCTAACAAATTATTTCTTATAAATTAAATCTATTCTACGTTCTTTTCGATTTGCAAATTTTGTTATCACTTTGTCATTAAAATTGTCTATTTCGGAGATAAACTTTTTTTTCGATAGATAGCATGGAAAGAGATGTTAAACGATCTTCGGTCATTGAATTTCTGAGAAACGTCTTAATTCGATTTAGTGTTGAAAAGCATCGTTCGGCCTCTGATGTTGTCATGGGAGTTGTTATTACAATTTCTAATAATTTTCTAGTCTCCTTCAACGTATCTCCCAGATTGTTTTTTATTAAAAATTTTAGAAGAGGTAGTGCAGTGCGCCTTTTAAAGATCTACAATCAGTTCTTGAGTAAACAACAGACAATTCAGTTCGTAATCTTTCTTTATCAAGGGTGGGATAATAGGAGCATGCGGAAGTGAGTTTGTCCTCAGGAAATTTACTGCAATACTCTCCAAAGCATTCCGAAAAAAAAGTGATGCCACTACTAGATGCTCTTTAAAATGAAATCGATCTTTTGCACAATTTAGAATAACATCACACACCTCTAAAGCCGAAATTCGATGATTAAATCTGCTGTTATTTGGACGTTTGCGTTTTTCTGGTGGTGACTCATCGCTTATTAAATCTGATGCTTCACTTATGATGTTGTCAATATTATTTCGAACTTGGCCTATACTGCGTTCAAAATTTTCGATAGCGTCTTTTACTAGAGTGGGTTCAATTTTTCTTTGCTGCAATTGATTAAACAGGATATCTACATGGGGCATTACATGATGGAAAAGTCAGCCAAAAATTGAAGATCGGATCATTTAATGTACGGCGAATAGAGGCGGCTGCACTACAGACTGTTGTTGGAGAATTGTTCTTCTATTTCTTCCATACACTCAATGAGAGAGGCCCTATTTTCGTACACAACATTAATGGTCCTGATATTAAAATTCCAACGGGTTGTAGCGCCGTGGGGGATCCTTCTGTTTATAATCTTGTTTAACACTTCTACTCGTTGGGGTGAATTATTAAAAAAGCCGGGAATGTCTTGTAGATTTCCAAAAAATACACGTACTTGCGAATTTGCAGAAGCAGCTTTAGATATAATTAAATTTAATTGATGGGCATAGCAATGTACATAGTGCGCAAAAGGGTACTTTTTTTAAATCAATGCTTGAACGCCTGCGTGTTGTCCGCTCATCACCGCTGCTCCATTGTAACTCTGTGCAATCAGTTTGTTAGGTGAATTTTGAATTAAAGCATCTATGACACTTAAAATTGTTTTGCTAAGTGTTTCTGCATTACATTTTTCAGGAATGACGTAGTTCCAAAAACGTTCAATTGGCTCACTATCACGAACATATCTAAAAATAACTACCATTTGAGTTTTTGCAGCAACATCCGTTGTTTCGTCCGCCATGATCGCCAAAAACGGAGAATTATTAATTTCCTCAATTATTTGTTCTTGGCAGACTTCAAGTATGCACTGTAACAGATCATTCTGTATTTCTTTGGAAGTGCCTTTAAATACCGAACAATTTTTTAGGTGTTCACTTAGAGTTGCATCTAATTCAGCCGAAAAATTAATAAGTCCACGAAATATCCCCGGATTCTCGGAAGTATCGCTCTCATCATGTCCCCGAAGGGCCAATTCAAAAGCTCCACAAAATTTTATACAATTAATAATTTTTGATAAAATATACCGATTCTTTGACACATTTTCATTATGTCTCTGTATATTTACCCAATAAGCAGAATCTAGTTGAGCCATAATATTAGTTGACCCTAGTAACGCAAATTCCATACAATTATGAAGATGGCTTTTAGAATTCCCATGTCTTTTTATTTTCAAACTCAAGTGCTCTAGATCCGTGACCCCTATTTCCGTCCAAGCTTTATCGCCACCAAAAAGTAAACAGGGAAAACAATATAAAGCATTTTTTTTGTTGCATCCACAAATCCATTCGTTTTTTGAATAAATAACGCTACTAAATTTACGTGTATAATTTTTCTCTTTATATACACCAGTTTTTTCAATAGTGATATCTATTAATGGATTATCTTTTGCTTTTAATTCTATTTTTTCTTCGTATGAATATTTAAAGAATCTCTTCACATTAATTAAATTAAAGACTACTTCCATAATATAGAGTTTATATAAATTGTTAAACAATACACAAAAACAGAAGCACGCGCACTCTAATATTATTGTTTTTACGTTAAACTCGCCGCACCGTAAAAATAGTGGCGAACATATTAAATATACCGAATCATATCGCCCTCCGCGCTGGACTAAATGCAGCGAACAGGCCTGCTAAAATCACGCATTGGTTTTAAACAGCCGCGGGGGTAGCGGGGTGCGCGCGGGTGTTTGAAAGAGCTCTGAGAGCACGTTCGTGTGGACCAGATAAGGAACAAGTGAGCGATCGCGCGAATTAGGTTGGTTATTCCACTGGTCGCCTATTGAATATTATTTGATAATAACCGGCGATCGTCGAGTTGCTGCACCAATACGACTTTGATGTTTTTGCTTTCATTTTATGTTGGAATTTCGGAAGTGAATATCTCGGCTTCTACTGGTCGGATTTTGATGATTGAGGTGTCAAATTGTGGGGTTTGATGTCCTCTACAGGATGATGTAGAAAAATATGCAATTTTTTTGATATACAGGGGGAGAATTTTCACAACAATATGTTACGCTTTTATAGACATCAGAAATGTCGGAAAAATTATGTAAAAGAAAACTAGTTATAACTAATACAGGTTCGCCCGCCCAATTTTTTGGGAGCTATGCAGCACTTATGCGCTAGCAGCCACTGTCATATATACTTCTTTTTGCAGCACGATAAAGAGTAAAATCTTATGTAATTAACGAATTGTTAAAGATAGAATCAGACGATAGTTTGAAGACAACAATTATATCTTATTTGATTCTATTTTACTGAGAGATTTCAATGAGTATTGATGAGACGCCACCCACCGATGTAAATAATAAACAGATAGCAATAAATTATTTATATTAGATATCCTTGATGATGAACAAATAGACTTGACCGTATACCGCAAAAATAGTAATAGGTAGATGCCTATTACTAAAAAGTTTTAAATAATTCTAGCTTGTGGATAAAGTCTGTCAGGCCTGCCGGAAATACAAAAATGCTCAATTTAAATAGGCACTTTAAAACTTAATTTTCCATTATTGTGCAAACTTTTGTGCTTTCTAGGCAACCGCATCGAAATACTTCTTTCTCTGTACTCATGCTCACATAAATCTAGTATAACTTACTTGTCAAAACTTTCTAATATTGCTTAGTGTTTATTAATCTTTTTTTGAAAGAAAAACCAAATGTCAAATAATTTTTTAATACAATTAAAAAACACAAATAAACTAATACTTAATTGATTCGCCATTCGCATTAATTACTGCCCTTAACTTTCTAGGTACAGAATCAATGAGTAAGAAAAATTAGTTTTTTCAACAATGTTTTACCAGAAATTTTCAATAGATTCCCAATTAGTAAATCTCATGAATTTGCTGTCATTTCGACCCATACATTTTCTATAGAATTAATGTCGGCACTTTTCAGGACCCATTGCAAAATTTCAATATTATTCCGTTAAAACCATTCAGTAGTAACGAGTTCAATTAGTCTTTCCGTCCGAGGTAGCTATGTATTGTAAAACGCATGTCGTTACTAATTTATATGTCTTACTTGACAGAAGTTTGACTTAAGTCAAAATATACATTACCTATTTTCTGTGTGTCACTTAATAGGTTATATTAATAATTTAAGCACAGACATGCGTTTACAAATCCATGGCAGCCCAGGACGTAAAGACTAATTGAAGGCTTGCCGTATGCACAGGGTAATTGTCATATTGGAAAATAATTTTTTTGTGGATATATCTGTTCTACGGACGACAGCATCACATTTTCTAAATTGTTTATACTGGGTTCCCCATATTAGACTACCCATTTCGATATGCTATTTAAATCTAAACGAAGTATGTGATTATTTTTTCTTTAGTAAGTCAAGTTTAGTAGGCTTCGGGATTAAATTTTATCGAGTAGACGTCTGTCCCAAACCAATCGAATAATTGCTAGACATAAATTCGCGTTAGTATCACAAACAAAGTGTTACAATTTGTGTCAAATTTTATAAAATTTATCAGTAGTATGGATTATTCAGTGCAACAACGTGTTTTCCGTGGAAATTTACATTAAAACTGGTTCGGTAGAAGAAGTTCGTCGTGCATTTCGACGGCAGTTTGGTGATAATAATAGGGTTAATGTGCCAACGTGCAAAACAATTATGGCATGGGTTCGTCAATGGCGTGAAAATGGTTCTGTGCAGAACATTAAAAAACCTGTACGTGAAAGAGCGGTTGTTTGCAAAGAATCTCCATAGTTCAAAGGTCGTTGTTTGGTGTGGTGTAGGATCATTTAGTATCATTGGTCCTCATTTTTTTTTTATGATGACAAAACCGTTCTGTAACGGTCAATTCCGAGCGTTACATAAACATGCTACAAACGTTTCTCATACCAGAACTGATTAGACGGAGATTACTAAATTATGCTCTGTTATTCTAACAAAATGGAGCAACAGTTCACACAGCTAGAAACTTCATGAAGATTCTGGTAGAATTTTTTATACGGCCGTATAATTTCGCGATTTGGAAATTGACCTTGGCCACCTAGGTCTCCCGACTTACCGGCACCCGATTTGTTTTCTATGGGGGTATTTGAAGACAAAGGTCTATGCAAGTCGTCCTGCAACAATTGACGAACTAAAAGACCGCATTCGAGAAGAAATCACAGGATAGATGGACATTTGCTTCGCCGGGTGACGCACTATTTTGCATTCAATTATTGGTCGAATTATCAGAAAATTTCAAAAGACCGGTTCGGTAGATCAAAAAAGAGAAAGATACAGTCGTAGTGGTCGTTCACAAGAGCATATTGATTTGATTCGTGAAAGTGTTGCTGAAGCACCTGAAATGTCCATTAGTCGACGTTCGTAACAAGTTGGACTCTGTGAATCTCAACATGGCGTAAGGATTTAGCTTTAAAGGCATATAAGGTTCAAATAACATAGGAACTAAAGCCACTGGACCATGCAAAACGTCGTGCATGCGTCAGTTGGATTATTTTTCAGAAAAAAATCATCCTTTCTGATCAAGTACATTTTGAAATTTATGGTTTTGTTAACAGACAAAATTGTCGAATTTGGGGTAAGGAAAATCCACGAGTGATTCATAAAAGACCTTTACATCCCCAATTAGTCACTGTTTGGTATGTATTATGGTCAATTGGACCATATTTTTTTCAAAATGCTGTTGGTGATGCTGTAACATTGAATGGTGAATTTTGTGACCTGAACTGAATGATATTGATTTAGAGGATAGATAGTTTCAACAGGATGGTGCAACACCTTCATTTTACTAAGAAACAATTCCTTTATTAAGACAAAAAAAATCCTGGAAGAATTATTTCAAGAAATGGTGATGTTAATTGGCCACCAAGATCATGTGATCTAACACCGCTGAACTATTTTCTTTAGGGTTACGTAAAAAGTCAGGTCTATAAAAACAAACCATAATCCATTCCTGAATAAAGGATAAAATTATTAGTGACATTAGTGAAATACAGCTTTAATTATGTCGAAATGTAATAGAAAATTTTAACAAAAGAGTGAACAGCTGTGAAGCAGTAAGAGGTGGTCACTTGTCAGATATTATTTTTTGTGTATAAATGTTATCAACTGATACTACAATTACCAATAAAAGTTTTTGAAAATCAATGCAAATTGTGGGTTTTATTTATAAAAAAAAGGCGCTCAACTTGAATGACTTTAGTTTATCAATCGCTTGTTTCTTTTCAAACACGTGTAATATGCGATACATACATATATATATATATATATATATATATATATATATATATATATATATACTGTCGTGAGCAAAAAAATCGGGACAGTGTCAAAATCGTTATGTCAATTTCCTTTATTTTTTAGCGTTGTAATTTTGACGATATTTGATTAACTTTCAAACTCTACGACAAATTATATATCATTTGCTAATTCAAAATTGAAAATGCCGCACCTTTCGAAAACTAATAAAGCCAGGCTTGTTACTAGTTTGAAAAATGGGAAATCATTAAAAAGTGTATGGGTTCAATTTAATATTGTTAAAAGTACAGCCGCAGGAATATATAAAAAATGGAGGGAAGAGGATAATTTAAATCGGAAAATAATTTCCGGACGTAACAAAATTTCGAATACGCAGGAAGACGAAACATTCGTTATTGAGATTAGGCACAACCCTTTCAAAACATTAAAGGAAGCTATAAGAACAACACAATTTCCTGTCTCATCTTGTAACACAATGTTACAAGAGAATGAAATTTAAACTTGAGATATCCAGCCCTACAGTCCTTATCTAAATCTCATTGAAAATGTATGGGGGATTAATGAGATAGAGCTTCTACCCAAGAAGAATTTTGGTAGTGTTCAAAATGCTTGGCATCAAATTTCTATAAATGTTGTACAAAATATTGTCGCTTCAATGTCTACACGATTAGATGCAGTTAATAATAACGGTGGAATGACGAAATACTAATTATTTTAATGTAATAATTATTTTATTTAATAAATAATCTTTCTCTATCGTTTTTAGTAATTTTTATTTACATTTATTTTAAAAATGTTTAATAAATGTTAATAAGACACACATTTTTGACAATTCCTGACTTATTATTATGAGTGAAGATAGACACTTAAGTAGTCACAATTTAAACCCACGCAGAAATAGTGTCCCGTTTTTTTTGCTCACGACAGTATATATATATATATATATATATATATATATATATATATATATAAAAATATGTCATTACTTTACAGTTTTCATTCGTTCGTGTAGTAAGCTATTGACTGTTGACCAAAAACACACACATACTCCAATACAATTGAATGCCGTGAAAAAAAGACCTATCTTTGCATAATAAAATAGAAATCATAGAAAAAAATTAAAAGCAGCATACTAACCCTTTACGTAGTGAATTATCCCGTATAAATGGTGTGTCTATATCTACAGTTTCTCATATAATTATTAATCAAGAAAAATTACAAAAGGAATGGGCAGATTTAAAAAATCAAGGAATATCAGGAAAACGATGGCTAGAAGGAAAAGATCCAGAAGTAGACGATGCCGTCAACCGTTGGTTTTCTATTGCAATCCGTTGAGGTGTTACTGAAAGTGGAACAATGTTGCACCACGATGATTTTTGTGACATTTAAAAAATAATGTTTAAAAGTTTTTTCGAACGAAATTGCTCACAGGATGAAATAAAACGTTGTATGATATACATCCCGCAAAAGATTTTTTCGTCGTCTTGTCCAAAAACATCTCACTCGGTAACTGTAAAACCTCATTTGCCGGACTTACAACGTAAATAACTATTTCGGTTATTAAATTAAATTACATATGAATATTGTTCTTACTATTTTACAGTCGAAAGCAAAAAAAGTAGACAAGAGATCTCGCGCTTTATAAACCTGGCTTTATTTACTTGTCATTAGTGTGAAGTCATTATTCTATCGAATATCAAATAATTATCAAAACATCTTCTATCTGGTTAATACGTAAAAATACTGAAACGGATATGCAAAATACATATCCGTAACTGTAAACATGGACAAACACCTCGTATTTTTAGCATTTACTTCTGTTCAATACATATGTTTCAGCCATCTAGGCCTCATCGGTTGAACTAGTGAAGCAATGTATATACAAATTAATACAGATCTGTTAAACAACGGATCTGTATCTGTATCTACATTTACGCTAAAATCGTCTCCAAGCCATAACCAGTTTCGTTCTATCAGGCGACACCAATTTAATCAGTGACATCTGACGGAAGAAAGCGACTAGGCCAGAAAAGGCGACCTTCCGCTCGAATAGCAAGGCTATTACATTACATTATTCTGGCCTAGTCGCTTTCTTCCGTCAGATGTCACTGATTAAATTGGTGTCGTCTGATAGAACGAAACTGGTTATGGCTTGGAGACGATTTTAGCGTAAATGTAGATACAGATCCTTTGCTTAACAGATCTGTATTAATTTGTATATACATTGCTTCACTAGTTCAACCGATGAGGCCTAGATGGCTGAAACATATGTATTGAACAGAAGTAAATGCTAAAAATATGAGGTGTTTGTCCATGTTTACAGTTACGGATATGTATTTTGCATATCCGTTTCATTATATAACAACGGCGTAATACGTGCAAAACGTATTGATAAATATCCCTTTTTTGTACGTAAAAATACTAATTAAAAAACATCATGAAGAAATATACGCATTAATATCTGGTTATAAAGCCGTTTTTGTTTAAAACTTCTTGCAATCTACAAATATTTTGATTTAATACATTCTCCCATGCTGTGTGAACTATTTCTACCAGTTCTTGTCTATTTTGAAGTCTTCGATTTATTTTTTTTTCTTTGCACACATTTTCGATATTTAAATCAGGACTTCTTGGCGGAAAATCCAACACATTCATATTATTTTCTCTGAACCATGTTTTCACTCTGTTCGATGTATGGATGGGACAGTTATCCTACTGAATTAGAAAATTGCGATTTGGAAAAAAT
Source organism: Melolontha melolontha (assembly GCA_935421215.2). Classification (NCBI taxonomy): domain Eukaryota; kingdom Metazoa; phylum Arthropoda; class Insecta; order Coleoptera; family Scarabaeidae; genus Melolontha; species Melolontha melolontha. Next base: position 74,766,262 of record OW285242.1, on the reverse strand, counting down.
GGCTCCACTGAAGGCAACATTACATTACTTAGAATGTTGATGTGAGACTCTGAATTTAAGTTTCCTTCTATTTCCCATAAAACACCAGTCGTGAATTGAAATCCAACCCCAAAAATTTACTTTTAAATTTTCTGGATACAAATTATTAATAAAATTTTCGTCAAATCGAGTACCTCTTGGTCGGTATACATGAATCGGTCCATTTTTCTGGCTTTGAAATAATTTTTCATCTGTAAAAATTACAGTTTCCCAAAACTGTCCGTTATTTACCAGATGTTCAAGCGCATATCCTACACGAGTTTCTCAGTGGGGCGCATTCTAATTAAGTTGTTCGGCAGTTTTATGGCACCGCAAATTAGCTTCTCTAATTCTTCGTCGGGCGGTAAAAACAGAACCCCGAAAGTTACTTACATCAGCTGCATTCACTGCTGAAGAAAACGGATTTTCAGTAAGCACATTTGTGAGATGGCCGTCTTGCTCAGCTGTCGATATTTTTTGCGGTCAGAACCAGAAATTCTACAAATTTTATAGTGATCTCGCCATTTTTTAATAATTTTAAAAGCTATGCTTTTATTTATATTATTTCCTTCCGCAATTTCACGTATTTTGAAACCTTTACTCAAATCTGTAATAACATTGACTTTAATATATTCATTTATAAAAGGCATCTTTATAATAGTTTAATATCAACTGTGAGGTTGTCAATTTTGGTAGATAACCAAATATTGACAAGTGACTTTAAAGCCGCTTTTACACTAATCATTTTGAGAAAGTCTATAACAGAAACCTGTATTATTTCATATTTGAGCTGCCCCTTAATAAAGCAGGTTTAGTTATGTCCCGATGAGGTTCCATTAAGCGGAATACATTATAACGAGCCATCGAAAAAATTCATAATTGGAGTAGAATGTGAAATTGTGTTGGTACTTTAGCCACTTCCACATTCTAATTACTTGATGCTTGACAGTTTCATTTGGTTTCATTGTAAAAAAAAAAGGTTATGGCATTGAAATGATACTACAACAAAAAAGAAAACAAATAATTTATTTAATATTGAAATCATAATCAAAATTTACATATAGCTACAGAAGTTGTTGAAAATGTTGTCCATTTACATCTAAACAAATTTAATTTTCTTAACAAGAGTTTTGAAAAATTTGACACAAACTTATAGTTTCAATGTCAAATAATAAATGTCATTATGTGGAAGTGGCTAAAGTATCAACCCAATTTCACAGTCTACTCCAATTATGAATTTTTTCGATGGCTCGTTACTTGGATGCAATTTGAACATACGAACCAAGGGACTTTAGCCCCATCTACAAGACATCATAATAACTATAAATAGTAAAAAAGAATGTATTTTGAGTGCGCACAATTTTAAAATAAGACGAATACATTTTGATAGAAATTTTTTTGAAAAATGAGATAATAAATAATTAACAAAATTGTACAAACTGTACAAAATTGATAAACTTATTTTTTATGATGTGAGCGTTTTCAGAATATAGTTAATTAACAATAAAGATAGAAATTATTCATTTAATACGATAAGTAAGCTGTTTTGTTCCGGATTTGATAAACCAGACAGACCGGCTTTTGATAAAAAAAAAAGGGTGAGAGCTTATCTTAAATTATATAAAGTTATGTATGTTTTAGAAAAGAAAGAACCCCGCCGCATCAAGTAAATTCAGATTATTTTTAGCATTTTGATTAATCTAATCAATTCTCTTTTATTTTAACAATAATTTTAATTTACACACATATAAGTTTTGTTCCAACTACCGGTTTCGTTACGGTACGCGTATCGTATTGTGCGCAAGCGTTAGTTTTGCACAGCTTTTGGACAGGTGATGATTATAAAGAAGTTGGAATAGAGTTGTCAGATTTGTCCCACATTCCAGAGTCCTACTCAGTATAAGTTAATATATATATATATATATATATACAGTGCTTCTCAAAAGTCCCCTCCCCCCCCTCTTATCTTTGGAACGATTATACATACACATGTGAAATTTGGAAACTGAATATTATAGGTTATAAACTTCCCTACTAGTGATGATAGATGACGAAATCGTCATAGATGACGTCACAAGGCCATTGTGACCAATAATTTTAAATTGAACGCTACGGCAAGCGACACCTCTTTTAAAAGGTATCGAAAAAGCCTATTCAAGGATACTAATTTTGTTTTAACAAATTATTAAAATGTACAAAAATATTAAAAGTACCATAAGCTGTAAAAACAGTGAGACGTTCGATCAACAATACACAAATTATTAAATGTACAAAAACTTGGACAATTACAAAAACGTCGAATATTGGAGACTAACAAAAACGTCAGATTATTTGACAACTAACCATAGGCGGAGCTTGAATTTGGAATTTTAGTATTAACTTGACAATATTGACGTTTTAAAACAACGTATTGTTGCAGAATGTGAGGCTGTTTCCGCAGACACATTTGAAGAAGTACGAGAAGAGTTTAAAAATAGGATATTTTACTGTCAGGAAGTAAATGGAGGTCACTTCGAGCAATTTCTTTACCTACATACTGTTTCTTAAATCTGTATTTAATATCATACTGAATGGAATTTAAATTTTCATGTTTACTAATGAGCCATTAAAACTGCCTCAAACACAAACAAAATTAGTATCATTGAATAGGTTTCTTCGATACCTTTTAAAAGAGGTGTCGCTTGCCGTAGCGTTCCATTTAAAATTATTGGTAACAATGGCCTTGTGACGTAATCTATGACGATTTCGTCATCTATCATCACGAGTAGGGAAGTTTATAACCTATAATATTCAGTTTCCAAATTTCACTTGTGTATGTATAATCGTTCCAAAGATAAGAGGGGGGGAGGGGACTTTTGAGAAGCACTATATATATATATATATATATATATATATATATATATATATATATATATATATATATATATATATGTACGAACGTTTCCAAAAGACATCCGAGTTTTATAAAGAACACGTGTTCGTATGAAATTACAACTCAACATTTTTGTTAATATATACAGTCCGAAGTATTAACAAAGAAATACTTTGTTCTGTCCTATGATGTGTGATATTGCCATTGCCAACTGTAGTTCCACAGGAATATGCATGGCAGTCCAAGCGGTACATGCTTCGGTCTGTGAACTGGTTTGACCGTCCCGTGACTGATTTGTGTACGTTCAAAATTTAGTTGGAACACTTTTGATATCGTTCAATGTACGGTCAGAAATGAAGTTGAAACATTTTTTACCGGACCGTCATTGTACGGTTTTCTTAGCGAGTTGGAGAAAATCTATAATATGCATATTGTAGTTACAACGTTTAAGCTGACCGATACCGCAGTGGTAACTGAATCCGGGGATTGCTGTCCGAGACGATTTTTGTGGCCTTCCTTCTCGTTTAAATGAATGCCAACAGGAAAATATCGACGTTAACCTGTTGGAGGATGCTAAGACATGCATTATTGTATACGCGTGCTTACGTTACAAACTTAGTGCATAACTTTACTAGTGTAAGTTTGCGATTTTGGTTATCAATTATGGAGACGTCTACAAGGCAACACCGGCGATCAGTTTTTTCGAGTTGCATTTCTTTTGTTTTTTGCATGATATAACGGAGGTGGTGCGAAACTTGTTTTGATGTTGGCATTGACAGTTATTAATTTTCAATTCTAAAAGATCACAATAATTGGCGCTAGAACATAATTAAAAATATATTTATGTACTATAATAATATATTTATATACTAACTAAATAAATATTGATATGTCTAGCTGGTGCAGCACATACTTTTATTATAATTAACAAATAAAAATTGAAAAATTTATTATTCCTAACTAAACTATAAAATTTTATAATAATCTCTATGTAAAACCTATTACGATATGATCCATTGCTCTGGATTGGCGAACGGTCACATCTATAGTTCAAAATTTCCACCATTACAAACAGGATGAACTAATTGTTTTATAGGTTTCGTGCTTATATTTAATTATGAGTATTTTCAATAGTGATAGCTCTATAATCTTTAAAGCACAAACTCTCCCTCTATTTACTGAATAATATAAATGCGTTTTAAAATTTGTCAACATTTTGCAAGCATATTTAGCGTTAAATTAATTAAATAAAAAATACCAAAAACATTTGTGATTTTGATTGTTGCTGCGTATTTGAGATTTAATATCGTATCACATGATAACAGGCGCGGCTCGTGATGACGTATTTTGGAGTGCAAGTACAATGATGCGAGTGCCTCGTGTGTTTTCGGTGTTTACTAAGTAAACGTTACAGTTAGTACACGAGAATACACGAAGCACTCGCATCATTGTACTTGCACTCCCAAATACGTCATCACGAGCCGCGCCTGCTTGATAATATTAGGTAACTAAATTTGTATATGCATATATTGACATTAAATAAAAAAGGAGCTTATATAATATACAAACTAATGAAGTTATTTTATCACAGCCAATTTTATAGTTGCAATAAGCCCAAAACATAACCGCATATTCTTTCTTCTTCATTAATATTATTTGATATTTTAAAGTTGTTAGACAACAAAATAAAGCTTTTACAAATAAAAAAAGGAATTAATACGAGACATGATAAATACGCGATCATATCTATTGGAGACCATATCTTTAAATCCAAGCATGTTGATTCATTTTATATTAAATATCTTTTAACATGCAAGACGAATATTATTTTCTTCTATCCATATACTATTTTCTTATAATATGTAATAAAAGTATAACATTAGTGTAAAGTTTTGTAAGTATGTAGACTTCCACGGCCGGCATAAATACGAATGTTTGATTCCAAGCTGTAGAGCCATGGAACAAAAGAATTTCTTCCGTACGTTTCGTTCACAGCTATGGTGAAGTAGTGTTCTTGAATTCTCGTCGTCTAGTGATACTACGATATAGGTTCTCTTCTGTGTGCAGAGTGCCTGGAGTCTTCTCCTCTAGCTCTTCCGTCATCAATGATGTTTGACCTGCTTCCGGATAAAGTTTGCTTCTTTCTTCGTTTTCTTGATTCACACCACGCTCGGTGGATGACGTCTTCTTGCTCCATCGTATCCTCAGTTCAGCATCATCCTAGTTCTTCTATATTGCCATGGACTCTCGGGATCGTAGTCGGCGGCTTCTACAATGAAGGCATTCAGATGATCCGGTACCCTCCCGAATGTCTTCTTGATTTACTCCTAGATTGTCAGCATGTTGGTGTCGCGGTGGAGGGTGGTGTTCCTCACAAACCATGGAGCATCGATGTGATACTGCGACCGAGAAGGCGTCGCTATTTATAGGGCCGGAGGTCGGTCAGCTTTCGGGAGTGGTCGTCTTCGGGAGTAGGCGTGTTCTTCGGTTACTTGTTTCTACAGCGGTGCGTACGTTGCGCTTAACTTGCATGCGTCGTAGAACCGAGTACCAGATCTTGTTGAGAGCCCGAACGAGAGCCCTTTTGTTGAAATTGTGTACTTTGCTCGCCGCTGATGATGGTCTCCGTAGCTGTGAACGAAACGTAAGGAAAAAATTCATTCGGACCACAGCTCTACAGCCCGGAATCGAACATTGATATTTTGTAAGAATGTTTTACAATTTCAGTTTGAAAGTGTAGTTAACTAAAATTGTATTCAGAATTATACCCAAATTCAATAGAAAAAAATCTGTTAGCTAATGTTTACCGATACATCTTTATATTATTGCGTAAAGTAAAATCGGTATTGCAAAATCAAACTGAATTACTAAGTTTCAAAATTTTGGCTGGACAAATCTATTTTTCTAAGAAAAGTTTGATATATTTACATGAGGTTTTAAAGTAGAATGTTAAATCTATTTATTCTAAGTAAAACTAAAAGAATAGAAAAGACTTTTGTTGTAACTAACGTGCCTTCAAAAACTTTCCTCAATAGCATGCTTTTTGATAATGGTTGGTGCACGTAATCTGTCACAAACACATAATTTTGAATGAGTATGGACAAGATAAAGATATAACTTAATAATTTATTCAAAAATTTTTATGATTGTTAATTATTATGCTATTCCTAAAAATCAAATATTCAATTTCAACAAAAAAGTATGAAAATTTTATCAAAATATATAAATGATTTTCAAACTGAAGGTAGGTTATATATTGGCTTGTATATGTTCTGCAACTATTAAATCTTGTCATTAGAATTATAAAAAATAGTTTAGAGCACGTCCATAATTTTATATAAAATGGTTAGAAGTAAAATTTATTATAATTAAATTACTCTACAAATCATGCAGAGGATTGCACTATTTTAATATTAATTAAAATACCTAAATTACCTTGCTAGAAATACTATTGAATGTAATTTGCATTTTCATAGGATTAATTTATGCAATTATTTATACAAAAATATTAAACTTTATTTCTGATATATTACTGAAAAGATCTCCACTATATAACGGGTATCCCATTAAGATTACAAGATTTAAAATGTGCCCTACGTTCGTTTAGTTAGCTTGGCGGCACTGAAACTATAACATCCTTCATTTAGTATTATTACATATACATTTAGTAGTATGTATTGCAATTAGCAGTCATGGAGCATTACACAACGGAACAACGCGTTATTGTTGTGAAAACGCATTATAAGTATGGAGAATGTTATGCAGAATCAGTTCGCAGGACGAAATGCACCAAATCTGTCAACAGTTCAAAGATTAATTAAGAAATTCGAGGAAACTGGTTCGACTGTTAATAGAAAAATAGCCGTACGTCATCGTACCACCCGATCTCTCGAGAATATTGCAGTAGTGCGTGAAAATGTTCCAAATCCAAAAATATCGATTGGTCGTCGTTCTCAATAGTTAGACATTTCGAGAAGCACCCTGCACCGAATACTCACCAAAGATCTGCATATGCACGCGTACAAGATGCAGTTGTTACAAGAACTGAAGCCAGCAGACCATAGGCAGCGCCGAGAATTTGTTAATTATGTGTTGGAAAACCAACGATTTTTTGAAGTCAATTGTCTTTGGCGATGAGACGCATTTCCAACTTAATGGGTACGTGCACACTCAAAACTGTCGGATTTTGGGTGAGGAGAATCCTCGAGTGATACATGGAAAGCCTTTGCATGCAGAACGAGTTACTGTCTGGTGTGGATTCTGCGCTGACGGAATAATAGGGCCTCACTTTTTCAAAAATGGTGCTGAACAAGCAGTAACAGTGAATGGCGTACGCTATCGTAACATGCTGAGGGAGTTTTTGTGGCCACTGTTGGATGGAATGGATATCGAAGGAATGAGGTTTCAACAGGACGAGACAACCTGTCACACGGCGCGAGAAACAATGGATTTTTTGCGAGAAAAATTTCCTGGACGAATCATCTCACGCAATGGCGGCCGGAATTGGCTCCCACGCTCGTGCGATTTGACCCCGTGCCACTTCTTTCTTTGGGGTACGTGAAATCTTGTGTATATGCCAACAACCTACGAAGAATTCCTGAACTGAAGGCGGAGATTAGACGTGTTATTGGAGAAATCGAACCACAATTATGCGCAACAGTCATCGAGAATTTCGTACAAAGAGCAAAAACGTGCCTGCAGAGTCGTGGGGGACATTTATTCGATATTGTCTTCCACGCTTAACCACAATGTGTGGACTTTATACTGAAATAAAAATGTTTACACTTTTTGATGCATTTTATTACAAAATTAAATATTGTGCTCTTAATGCGACACCCTATATTACCAATGTAAGAACGTGTATTTTCTCCAACTATTCAATAAAATTTTAATTTTAATAAAATTATTGTGTATAGTAGGTACTAGCTTTTCTAATTAAACCAAATTTACTATTTTTTCGCTTGTTTAAAATAACTTTTCAAAAAACTCTAGATTTTTAAGAACTAATTCAGTCCTTTCACTCACGAAAAACCTGAGTTAAAGACTGTTAAAGAAAAAGTAAAGGACGTAAGAAGGCTTGGTTAAATCAAATTGAAGTGATTGGACAGAGAGGAAAACGTACTGCAAATGAACATGACGGCAAAGGACCAGAAAACTTAAGAGGAACTTGGTGGGGGGAAAAAACACAAGGATAACCGAAACCAGAGAAGGTATAGTTGAACAATAAATTACAGCGTAGGAAAATATGTAAATGCAAAATTAAATAAAGGGGCGGTTCATGTATTACGTAAGCACCAAGGTGGGGGGGGGGGCTCTGCTTTGCTTATTTTTGATGACATGGGGAACGGCGGATCTGAATGGTGATTACGTCAGCAATATTTATTTATTTACAGTCATGAATTCAAGTGTAATGTTGGACTGAGGAAAATTAATTTGAGTCTACCAAATTTTTAAATAGAACAAAATAAATAGATACCGTTTATATGTTAATAATATAATATTTAAATGTGATGTTAATAATTTGCTTGAATAAATATTAAATGTGCAGTAAATGTCTTTATAGTTTATAAATTGCTTATTTCATTGTGATAGACTTAATAAGTATGATAGATAGTGATGTGGCTCATGAATAACAGATTTTGTAAAAATTATACCAATGTTTACGTAAACATACGGGGGGGGGGGGGGGGGGGGGGGGTAAGACCTTTGCATACTTTTGCTGACAGGGGAGGGGGGTTAAAAATTACTAAAATTCTACTTACGTAATACTTGAACGGCCCCATATGCGTTTAACGCTAAAATATCATAGAAAGATTATTACAATTGAGACTCTATACATATTGCATACACGTGCAATGCTTCTCGTTGGTCTGGTAGTTATCACATGTATGAAAGCCTAAACTCGCATAACCTAAATTTAGTAAAAGAATTATGACATAGCGGTAAACATTAGTGTTTTATGCCGTTTTAAGCAATACAAAACTATTTTATTGCTAATGCCTAAACGTAATAATTCATTAACGATAACTGCGTCCACATTTAATTTGCGCACAACCAGATTTGGCAAAAATTATGAAGTAATCAATGGTATTTGTGTGTGGTATTTTAAGGTTCAAGGTATTTTAAATGTATTTCAACTTTCACAAAGTTATACAATACAAACATGCTTGTTTTAAATCTTGATTAAAAAAATTACTATTTGTATTATTAAGTACGCGGTAAAAGAAAATGTCAAATTAAGTACCAGAAAATTCAAAAGTTAGAAGCAAATGTTACATTGTATATGAAGACACAAACTTTTAATTAAATATTATTTATTTCTTTTATATATATTATAATATAGTATTTTGCTTTCAAATTGAAATTATTTTCTTCTTACTATTTAGAGCTTGTTATCACCATGTAATAAAAACCATACATTGTTGGTTATATTGGACATTGTTCTTATTACACGAGAATAAACAATCTGCTCACTTTCTAAAGTATTTGGTGTCAATTTTGAAATATTCTAATAGTTTTTACATAAAAAATACATAACTATAAATTAGAGCGATCCTTTAAAAAAGTTTATTTTATTTGTTTTCTTAATCATTAAATATATATAGTATAAAACTTGAGTTCACATAATATTGAAATCATTTGCCCAACTAAGATCTTTCAGTTTTTTTTTTGTCGAAAAAGAGCACAAAAGATATAAATTGAATTTAAAAAGGAATAAAAATAATAAACGATTTTAAAAAATCGCATAAAATTTGTTTTAACAACAAACCTACAAAATTATCTGTGTATTAAATTTGTTAAATGCATGCAATATTACTGTGTCCATTTATTTTCTTTGTGCCTTTATTGCATTTCCAAATGCATCACCACATACACTTTGAATTCATCCCTTCGTCATTATATCTTATAATAATCATTTTACAATAAGGAAGGGTCAGAAAAATATAGTAATTTCCATATAAAAATATCACATCACCTCAAATATACAGTACAAATTGACTAAAAAATATTGATTTGTTTCAAAACCGACCTACATTTTTCTCTCGTTAGTATGTATAAATTACAATTTCTCTTTTATATTTCAGAAATTATCTTATTAATATTATCATATTTGAAGCAGTACAAGATATAAAATTACTTACACTTACGAAATAAATAAAAATTTTGCTTCTTGTTTAAATTTTTAATTTCGTCTATATTAAAATGTTTATAAATAATTATATATTTAAACGAGTCACGTCCAAATTTTGTATTTTTATTCTTTCTTAAAAAAATTTAAGTGAAGCTTTTGATATTAGTGTAATACTTATCAGCATAAAATTTTAATTTAGAACTTTTGTAATATAACTTTCATATTGGGGAATTATTTATCTTCGGCGAAAGATTCAGTCGTTGTACCAACATATTTTTTTTAACTAAAATTAAAAGCACATGCTTATTTAATGCAATCGTCATCTGGCAATGATTTAGTTCATATCTACAGGAATGTTAATGATTTTGTATACATAAACTAGATTAAAGTACAGTTTGATTAGAAGCAGAGAGGAAATATTGAATTTTAGCCGCAACTAGTTTGGAACTTGAGTGTGTTATACTTTTTTCGTATAATTGTACATACAGTTTTTGGATATGTTACCATTTGATATTTTAACAATATCGGTATCATTTTAAAAAGTATATTCATATTTTTAACGTATTATTTAAAACTACCACCAATAACTTAAGTGATTTAGAAACAAGTCTAATGATGAGGCTACTTAGGTTCCCAAACCTGATTGACAAAATAACTTTCTATATATTATATTCTTTTTATAGTGTATCCTTTCCTTTAAACTACGGCGATGGCGTTTTTACAATACAACAATGATACTAAATGCATTTTTTTAAATTTTAGCCGTGAAAATGTTGAGAAATATTTAAATATTCTTAACGTTATTAATGTGGAAAACCATTACAAATGAAAACTACATAAACTAGTTCAAAAATAAGTTAAAAGAGTTTTCTAATGCTACAGGTGAAACAAAAAATGTCAATTTTCTTCCAGAGGTAGTATTCTTTTCACATGTAGGACTCATCATTGGATATGCTAACACATTTTCCTCATCTTTACCCATTCGGAAAGATGTATTTGTTACATTGTTAGCTCTATTGGGAAATTTATTTAAGAATAAGATTTTGTGGGTATCTCAGAGTTATTGCATTACTTTAGAGGATGTGAACTAAATCAACTTATGACTGACAAATAAATATCCAGAGTTACGTAACTTACACAATCTAAAGGGTGTGGAAAATTTGTTCACTAGTGCAGCGGATAAACTGAAATCCATTCCTACAAGTGACGCCATGTATATCAAATCGTTGTACTCAAAATCTAATGCAGCAGTTATACACGAATCGTTTCGATGTTTATGCAGCTGCCGCTACAGTTACATGTTAGAGAATACTGCTTTTCAAGATATTGCAGATAAGGTGAAGAGATACCACACACTAAGAAGTAAGCTATTGGTTGGAGCAGCAGGAGATTAGGACTACGAAAAATTGGAGCGTCTTCTGAACGCGAAAAATTTTTCGAGCAGGCCGTCAATGAGATAAATAGTAAATAACATAAATAAGATCAGGAGGAATTATTAAGGGAAGAATAGGCTATAATATTATAAACATTAGTGTTATTTTTTGATTCATAATATCAAATAAAAAAGTAATTAACGAAATTATAAAAAAAATATGTTTATGTAAGACTAAAAAATATACGCCATATCTAACATGATTTTTTCGCTTATTAAAAACTGAATTTGCTGAAATGTATTTATAAATATATTCTTTAAAATATTAAAAAAACTACTATTTTACTAATAGGTATATCTAAATTACATCTGTTTGATCCTTGAAATTCCTATAAAAGACGTCGGTGGCCGTTTCGCAAAAATAAACTAGCACTTGTTAATGTGGTGACAACAATATGAGAGAATCCGCTAATTTTATTTATTCGAATAAGTGGAGACTGTGGCAAAAACAAACAAACTCAATCAAAAATCAATAAATCCTAAATACGTATTTCGGCAACTAAGTTGTCATCTTCAGTAGAACAATCTGCAAAATAGTGTTAAACGTAGCGCTTTTGGCTAGAGTACAACCTTTGAAGATATGTGCTTCACCAAGTCGCCAGTGGGATAATACTCGATCACCACTATTATCTCACAGGCGATTTAATGAAGAGCATATCTTCAAAGGTTGTACCTTAGTCAAAGACGTTCCACAACATTTTCAGATTATTCTTCTGATGAGGGCAGCTTAGTTGCCGAAATACATATTTAGAGTTTGATTTATATTGTCGTCAGGGTTTTTCTTGTTTCTGTGTATACTAACTTCATTAAATTTAATACTTTTTATAATTTTGCTTGGTTAGAGTATAAAATCTCTACTTTTGTAGTCTGGCTCATAAATCTTAAAACTAATTTAAACATTAAATTATTCTAATTGTAAGGGTGAAGTATATATAAAAAATTGAAGTTTTTTTTCTCTTTCTTGATTTTTGAATACAAAACATGGTGTAAAATTTAAAATCATTAGAAAATTTCTTGTGTCAAAATGTAAATGGGAAAAGTAGTTCCAATTGGTTATAGTATAAAGTGATAATTGGCGAAACTTCCTGTACTATAAGTAGTTAGTTGTTAATTGGTCATATAAACGGAAACAGCACTATGTAGGTGTAAAAACTGATAAAATTATTATTTATGATTATTATCTGAACTACTGACTAAATATATTGTTGAAGAGAGGTTCACCATGTACATTCGTACTGACATTAAAAATACATTGGACGGCTCTGTTCCTTCGTTTTCAACCACATCTGGGTTGACTACTAATATCAAGATTAGTCAGAAAGACTTGGAAGATGAATCTCGTAACGTTTACTTGTAAAGTGTAAAGATATCTGAAACTGATTAAAAGTTTCTGTTATTGTTATAGCTATAAATAGAGGCAACATACACCTGAACCGAAGAAATGGGTTCAAAAAAGCTTATTGTTAGATGGATTGTTGTGTTTGTTATCAGTTGATAAATATAAGTTTCGCAAATGAATAGATTCTAGAGTTCCTCAAATTACGAAATGAAACGTAAATTCTTTCAAGTACAGTGCAATTCTATAATGGTAACATAAAAGCATCGAATTGTCTCCTCTCTTTACCGAAGAGAGCAATGTTGTTGAATTTTACTGAAAAGATAATACTGTTTTCTGGAGTGCTTATGTGGATTATTTACCGAAAGTTAAGACAATAACGGAAAAATCACATAGATCTGAAAAGAGATTAGATCTAACAAAGGATATACATTTTAATCAATATAAGAAAATATCAAGAAAAGTATAGCTTTCTTAAATCTCTTCCAACTTTTAAACAGCTTCTTATGTTGCTGATAAATTTGCAAAAGACGTGGGGGAACTAGAAAGCATTAAATATTTTACAAATTACGATAAAACGCACTTTTACTGTAAGATAATGGCTTTGGAATATCATTGATCAAACACTTAAAGCAGAATATGCTAAAAAATAAAATTGAATTTTTGTAAGTAACTTTCAAATCATTCTCGTATTAAGAATTTCTATTCTTTTCAGATGTGTTAGCGAATTTAAATAGTATGTACACATTTTTTTTAATCTTTAATCTTATTATTAGTATTATACGTAAATATTTTAGTTCTCAAATAGTTTGGTATAAAAATTAACATTCCTTAAATAAGAACTATGTAATTGAAAATTACATTAATTTTCGTTTTAAAATTAAATTGGCGAGACTATTATATTTATAATAATTACGTATATTCATTCATTAATTAATAAAAGTTCATATATTAAGTTAATATATATATTAAGTTAATATAATATATTTTTATCAAAATATAATTTTAATCAACTTTTGGGTTTGTAAAAATACAAAGTAAAAATATCTATAACGATTGAAAACAATAGCAATATGCTGTGTTGAAAAAATAATAAGAGCAAATAAACATCAAACTTTTCTTCAATCTACAAAATGTCTGAATAAAATCTTTATATATGTTCAAAGAATTGCGTACAATAAATAATTAGTACCAAATTCTGTATAAATTCGACTATTAATAATTTTATTTTGATGAGAACGATATGCCTAGGTTTTTTATCTTTTCTTATCAACACATTGTATATGCTATCGTAATATTAATGCAAACTTTATTTTCGTAACTCGTTATTACCTAACAATTTTTAATTTTTTCTTAATATTTTTGTGTCTTTAATTAATAAAAGTGAACCTGTATTATATGAGATATAAAATTGTTTTTAGAGGAAAATACGATAAATCTGCTGTAATCGTTTTCGACAGGTTTTTTTAAGTGAATTCCTTTTTCAAGTTAGCATTACTTTCACTTATTTTTTTACTCTATACATAAAGCAATCGAAAATATAATTTTAACACAGTGACATTGCACACAAGCCTATGCAAATTAACCTCACATAGAATTCATAGGCGTCTGACAATATGGGCATTCGCTTTGACTTAATGCACAAGTATTACATAAAACAAAGTGATTACAATTCAAAGTAACAGTCCTATTCCTTTCCTCACATACCATACATTTCGAAGCGGTTTCTCTATACAGAACTTTGTCGATCTCTTCTAAATCCTGTCTTAGTTGAGCTTGTATGCTCTTTAAAACACTCAGAGGCAATTTACTTAGTTCGGAAACTTTTTTAATACTGTGTAAATGCGGACCGCCCTGTAATTTTTCATACTCGGCTTTTAAATTGTTATATTGGGCTAAGGATTCGTTTAATTTACTTTCAGTCATTTGTACTTTTCTATTGGCCTCTTCAGTTTCTCTTTGCCAAGCTTCACAAGCCGTCCTAGCTTGCCCCAAACGATCCTCCCATTTGGAAAGTTGTATCCTAGATGTACTAAGTTCCTCCCTTAAACGGGCTATTTCCATATTACTACTTATACTCGGTGATATACTAAAATTATTGTGATTCCTAGAACTTGGCGAAATATTTTGCGTGGAAAAATCGAAGAAATTTGAAAATGAGTTAATTTTTGAAGCACTACTGCTCAATGGCATCTGAGAATGGTTCAGGAACGGGTCTATGTTATCCGACTGCGAAAATCTATTGTAGAGTTGCAAAGGACTATTATTTGTCGGACTAAAAGCGCCTAGTCCGCTCCTTTGAGCACCCGGAATGTTCACGGGAGCCGAACTACCTAGTAAGCCGCTCGATGCCAAACCAACCGAAATCGAATTTGAAACTGTAGGGGATTCTGTCTCCAAATCACGATCTAATGAGGACAAGTTTAGCGGATTGTCTAGGTGTAGTTCATCTAGAGCATTACCTGAAAGAAAAAAGATATACAACATAATAAAATAGTTGCTACAATAAGAAAATTACACTACAGCCTCGCATAGTGTATAAATTCACAAATAGAACTCTTTGATTTAGCAAGAAAATGCAAGTTATCTAGTGTAATAGTAGGCTTTTAAACATACAAGATTAAACAAAAAGTTTAGAGTAATAATACTTCCAGCGTCTTTTGAGGAGATTGTCTAAAAATAATTTAAATATTTTTTTATTCCGTATTAGTCTTCTAATTACAAACAGTTTATTCTAATTGTAAATGTGTCATCACAAGTACAGACACGCAATGCCCGGCACGTTTAACTTAGTTTTGCCGCCATTATCAGTAGTAGTACGTACATTAAAACTTATTTTCATTTTCCATGCAGCACATGTGTTTTGTATTCTGACATTTAACTCTTATTACTACGTATTGTATAAAGAGTATTCGAAATCGAAGAGCAAAATCTAATTAAGATTAGTTATTAAGATAATAATTTATTGTCTTGATAAACTAAATAAAAATACTAAATTAGGTATTGCAAATTTATGGACTTAACGGCGATTCGTTTCCCGAGTAGATCTTGCTTGCATATTCGGGATACACCATGACTAAATTTAAACTATCATCTTCACACTTATCTTTTAAAAATACGTGCTTGCTGTTAAAACATCACAGTACTCTAAACTAGAAACATATTTCGAAAGGTAAGCAAACGAATTCCAAAGTAACATGTTTTAAAATTACTAACAAAATCTACAAGCTGTTGAAGTAACAAATTTAAAATATTTATTTTTTAATGTATTTCGAATTAATTTTCGTTAAGCAAAAATTATTACCCGTTAATTTATCAGTGAAATAAACAAAATTCTAGGTCATTACTACTTTCAATTTTAGATTTTAACAGTGGAAATAATTATGGCTTATTCAAACTAAGAATTAAAATATTTGACTTGGATAATGATTTTTAGAGTTTATTGTTATTTAGGAAGAATTCTGTAATATAAGGGTATATCAAAATCTAACGAGACTGGTGCTATAACTTCTTTCACAACTAGAATTTTATAACTATTATCGGGATAAAATAAAACAAATTTTAATTATGGATTTCACTGCTTTTTACTTTACACAGTAACGATCGTTTCGCTCCAACCTGAGCTTCATGAGACATATAACAAGTAAAGGCTGAAACAATCCTATAGAATTTTATAACACAAAGAACAGATCATGAAACCCCCATCTCTAATGTACTTATCCTTAAGTAGGGTTTGATTTAACTTTCGAAGTTTATTACAAACTAATTAGTTAATTGTCAATGTTTGACATACCCATCTAAAAAATAAGAGTGGAACAAGGATATGCGATAAAATTGTGTTCGGTTGGGTAAAACTCAAATGAAACTTTCGAAATGATTAAAACTCCATACCCAGATGATAGTTTATCACGATGTAGAGTGTTTGAGTGGCATAAGAAATTCAAAGACGGTTGTGAATCAGTGGAAGATGAAACTCGACGCGGGCGACCACCAACTGCACGGATTGATTCAAAAATTGCAGAAACTAACAACTTGATCCAATATGATCCTCGGATTAACATATATCGAATTTCTGACATTGTTAATTTGTCTTATGGTTCCACTCAAAAAATTATTCATGACGATTTAGGGTACCGAAAAGTACGGCAAAATGGATTTCAAAAATGATGACTGCTGAATGAAAAGCCAATCGAGTGACAATTTGTCGGCAGTGAAAAAGGCAACATAATGTGTAACATAATCCAGTTATTAAACAAAGTGGTTACATGAGAGTTGGTTTTATCACAACGACCAAGAATTAAAGTCCCAAAGTATGCAATGGAGGCAGCACAAAGGCAGTCCAAGACCGCAGAAGGCGAAAAGTGTGAAAAGCGCCGGTAAAGTAATGCACCTTTTTTTTATAAATGGGGCATTATTTATGATGACATTGTACCTAAAGAACATACAGTAACTGGAGAGTACTATTCTAATGTACTTCGAGGAACCCTAAAGTCAATGCTCCGGCCCACAAATCAGCGATTTGTCAACAAACACTTGCAGAATTGGGGGTGGAAATTATGGTTCACCCTCCCTACTCATCTGACCCTGCTCCATGTGACTTCCATTTATTTCTTGAAGTCAAAAAGAATTGAGAGGTCGAAAATTTTAATCGAATTTAGAGCTCAATGGTGATGGGTATACTAAATAGACTCTCAAAAAATGTTTTTTCAGATGTTTATGACACGTGGACAAAACGATGGGACAAGTGTATTGCACAGAATGGTGAGTACTTTGAAGGATAGTTGTTGAAGTTTTCTAAATAAATGTTTCATTTTTGTACTACAGTCACGTTATTTTCTGATATTTCCCCGTACATGAAAAAAATATACTCGTTAACAAGTAAGGGGACATTAAAAACAGTTTCTGGCTATTTGTTAAAAATATATGGAACAAGCTGTCGGAATGTCCCGTGCATGAATTACATGCACGGGACCATTGCATGCGAAAAAATTCGGCCACCTTTCTTGTAGATATAAGTGATGATTTACTAACATGTTTTTTAATGACACCATCATGGGAGTACGATATCGCACTAATATATTGCAGACTTTTATAGATCAATTACATGATGAATTACAAATGGGATATTTCCAAGAAGACGAAGCACTACCTCATGTTGCTAATAATACTACAGGCAATACGTATCGTATAATCGAATATTTTCAAGTGTCTTGTATAATATATGACTATATCATTCTAAAATTATGAACCAATGAAAATGCAGGATTTTCCGTAGTTGTCATGCATTTTAGCGATTATTGACGTATTATGACGCAAATCGAATATACCAAGCTTTGTATAATCGAATATACGAACTCTTGTATATTCGCTGCCAAAACTATGATTAGATTACTATGATTTCGACTTCAATAATTTGACGGTACTGAATTGTCAGATTTGTTAGTGATCATCATGGCTCGTTTCACACTACTTTTTTTCTTTTTATTTTCACGATATAATCTACCTGTATACAACTCGAAACTTGAAAATTCTCGAAACTCGACGTATTGCCTAAAAAACACCACTCGACCTTGGTCTCGTGGTGTTTCAGACAATACGTCACGTATAATCGAGTATTTTCAAGTGTCTTGTTGTATAATATATGTCTATATCATTCTAAAGTTATGAATAGAGCTGAGGATGTTTGCGGTATAACCATGGTTATATCATGTAACCATAGTAATTTACTATGGTTACATGATATAACCATGGTTATACCGCAAACATCCTCAGCTCTAGTTATGAACCAATGAAAATGCAGGATTTTCCGTAGTTGTCATGTATTACAGCGGTTATTGGCGTATTATGACGCAAATCGAATATACGAACCTTTGTATAATTGAATATACGAACTCTTGTATATTCGCTGCCAAAATTACGATTAGATTACTATGATTTCGACTTCAATAATTTGACAGTACCGAATTGTCAGATTTATTAGTTATCATCATGGCTCGTTTCGCACTACCTTTTTTCTTTTTATTTTCATGATATAGTCTACCTGTATACAACTCGACACTTGAAAATTCTCTAAACTCGACGTATTGCCTAAAAAACACCACTCGACCTTTGGTCGCGTGGTGTTTCAGTATACGTCTCGTATAATCGAGTATTTTCAAGTTTCTTGTTTTATAATATATGAATATTTTTTGATAATAGACTATTTAGTACGAATTGTTGGCTGTCACGTTCATCTGACTTGACACGATTAGATTTTTCTCGATTTGGGTATCTAAAAATTAAAGTTTTTCAAAATCGAGTTCATATTTTAGAAGACCTATAAGCTGTCACAAATGAAATAAATAGGATTGATCGACCAAAACTCGAACGAATACTTGAAAATGTGAAAAAACGAGTTAATTTATGTTTAGATGCCAATAGTGGACACTTCCAATATTTACAGTGAAGAATTTTTAAGAAGTAGTGGTATTATTCTGTTATTATTAAGCCTAATTTATTATAAATATATTGTTACGTGTACAAAATCATTTTGAGTTCTTGCAGGTAAACTTTAGTCTTTATATTCCTTTATTATCCTCAATTAGTTTACTTAGTCCGATGATTTATCATTATTTACGTTAATTTCTATTTTATTGTAATTTCTGGTTTACTATTGATTAAACTTATGCTATTTTCAAACTTTAATTCCAACTTATTCTAATCATGTCCCAATGCTTTGGCTGACTCTGTATATTGCCGTAGTATTTTAGAAACGAATCGACACGGTCAACATGTGTGTAACTTTTATTCGTACTCACGTTTCTTTGTAATGTTTCTTTTACAATTATGACGTAGCGTACCTTCTGATATATATGTCGATCTCCGTTGAGGAAGAGCGTCGCATCTCGTGCTAAGCTCTGAAGTAATCTATTGACCGGTAACTTAAATCTAATTTCTGCATTTTACGCTTTGTACATATTCTGCGTAGGCAGGTTTCAGTCCATTTTGACCTTGTTTAAATATTGAAATCTCTTTAGTGAAGTGTAAGTTCCCTACCGATTTCGTGCTTCAGGTGAGTTTATAGACAGGAGGACGACTGTAATTTTACTGCAGCTTCGTACTCTGATTTCTTCTGAAACTTATGAACTATCATTTATTCGTTTTCCCTCTTTCATTTATTTAGGGCTGTAATTTCACGGCTTAGGGAGTGATCTGCCGTATTAGCGTCTGCGCGGGGAAAGTATCCCGACATAGGCATCCCGTTGAGAAGGCGCAACGATTTCCACAACCTTCTGGGACACCGGAATCCTCGATCTGGAAATCTAAGGTTCTTTTCACGCAAGGTAGTGTGGGAAATTATTTTAGTATACTCATTTCCAGTAAAAGTCGAAAATTGCGAAAACCGTCAGATTTCCGGTTAATTTTATTGTAGATAGACTCATTTAATGTTAAAACTTTTTCTATTCTAAAAACTGAGAGCGAACCACATGTTACACTGTAACGCATCTTTATTTTGTCATATATAGAGAAAAACCTTCTGTTTTTCCGATAATTTTATCGTTGTATGTCACATTTAATGTTAATCTTTTTAAAATATAAAAACCGAGTGCGAACCACATGTTGCACTGAATTGGTACATTATTTTGTCAATATAGGCAAACTTTCGTAAAATTATTATTATAGAGAATTCTTTCGAAAGACTAAACTTTTTATTCTAAGTACTGTTAAGATTAGATATTTCCTATAATATTGTATAAATTCTTAATTTATCTTTCGAACTTTGTGGCTTTTAGCGTTTTGTTAAAGTAATTTAAATTATAACTTCTATCCCTTACATTATTGTGACGTAGCTTGTTTAAAGTTCGTTTGTTATATTCATACTTATCCCTTCACAGGATAATTATATTTCATGAGCTATATTAATTTTCTTGATTCAACCCTCAGATTTTAGAGAATATACATTCTGGTACTAGTCTCTATACCGGGTTCTGATTATTTTGTTTATCTTATATCTTAGGGTAAGATTTAGATATTTATCGACATAGATGTATTTAACATTGAAGTAATTATAAATCACTTTCAACTGCTTAATTTGTGACATACCAGTTAATGTTATAATACTTTTATATAATCTAGTATGTTATTTAGAGTAAATTACTGAGAGAACAGCGTGGACTCTGTTAAGTTCGTCAAAGCTTTGAAGTTCTACTGACGCCTGTAAATTAATTAAGTACTTGTTAACATCATTCACCTTCCGTGACATATTTGAGTATTTCTTATAGGATCAAGCTATACTGTAGAGTTTTTAATTTTATTTCGCCTAAGACTTTAACTTACTTTATTTGTATATTCTTTCATAATACATTGTTTCGAACAATCAATTTATGTTTACTGTTATTTAGTGTTTGAGTTTGTAAGCCCAGAACCCGAACGAGCAAGAGTTTTAGAATTTTTAATCAGGTAGCCGAACACCCCAATATAGTGTTCTAGTGCCCATCAGGCCCGAGGATGTTCTGCGTTCACCATAGAACTTGCCAGTCCGAACGCAGTGGTGCCCAATCTTGCGTTGTGTTGGCCCACGTCGCTCCGGCTTTCTTATACTGAGCTGGTCGGCAAGTTTTTCTAGGGGCCTTTGTAGATCTGAGGTATATTTACCCGAACTGTTTGGAGGGGTAATAATATCCAACTGATTAAATTATGTAACTGCTTTAATTAACTGAAATATTTTTTCCACGTTATAATCTTATTATTATTATATTATACGAGTACAATTTTTTTAAATGAAATTAGTTGTAGTATTAAAATTACGAACATAAAATATTTTTTCATATCTAATAATAAAACAGTTGTCAACCTTGGTGTAGGAGATATGAATTACAGGAGGAAACTAGTTTGTATGTGATATGAGACGTACGTATGTGTGAAAAGAACTAAGACATAAGTACTTCGGCAACAATCTGTAGGAGCCTACGAGAGTACTCATACTTCAAGTAGAATAATCGTGTTTATGAAGAACACATGACGTATCAAACGGAAATGGGAGGGTTAATTGGAACGATACAAAGAGCACGCTCAAATACATAGGCTATTTAGTGTCCAACTCTATAGAATAATGAAGATGATCATTCAGTACAGTGAAAGTGATTGTGGAAATCTATGTAACGCAAATTCAATAATTAGAGATTTCACTTACCATTAAGAATACCGAAAATTGTAGAGAAACTACACCATCATCGTGGATATTTTTCTCAACTTTTCTTCAACTTCCACTAGAATATTAGAAAACTCTTGAGCATCTCTTTTTAATGAAAACTATCCATGATTCCACTATTAATATATGTATTTAGAAGTGGTAAAGTTCTTATTAGTATTTTTTAAATATCTTTCTCTTGGATTTCTAACCATGTGATGCTACCGTATGGTCTCAGAAAAAGAATAGTATTTGACTGGAGTACAATTACTCGAAATATTTTCGAAATAAAATATAGTATACTATTGCAAACGAATTTTAGTTGCAAAAATAGTTCTAATAAGCACATACAGTATACTGTTGATTTGTCTAACAAACCTTTTTGATTTGAACCAGCTACTTAAAATTTGGCAGGTGAGAAAACCTCATAATGGTTATAAAAATTATTTCTGTTCCGATTCAAAACAAGTTAAAGGGTTTAAATGTGTCCCTGAATCGGTCTGTTTCGCGGTTGTTTTTTTAACAAATTACTCCCTAACTATAAGGGCCAAAAATTATTAATGTATACGTTTCGAACGAGTTGTCCAGGTATGTATAACAGTAGTCAGACGTTTGCTCCAAGAAAGGCATATATTTTTTTACGGCTACAATACACTTTTATTTGTACTATTCAAAACGATGGACTTATATCTTAAAAATCCTCTAATCTGACTAATTCATGGAAAACCGTCGATACATACGCAAAAAAGTTCTAAAAACTACTTTGATTACTATTACTACTTTGATAGTTATAATAAAGACATATTTTATATCAGTGCATTCATAAGACGCGAGGCAACAAATAACTAGACTTTATTGCGTTCGAGATGAAAGCACTAACGTGCTATCAGCTGCATTACTACATTTGTAGTTTTCAAAATTTTTGAGATTGTGGTGCTGAGTGTCGTCTCTAGAAAACATGAGATACGTGTAAAAAGCCAACATAAAATTTCTTGTGAAATTTGGCAAAAACCCGGTCGAAATTCTACAATAATTGCAAGTCATGTATGGCGAAGAATATTTGATTGAAAGCGTGTATCAAATCGGATGATAACGATGTGAGAGAGGAGCCTCCAAAAATAACACCCACAGACGTCAATGTTGAGTGGGGTACGTGTGTTAGAATCGACAATCAATTCTGCGTTCTACCTCGAAGCTTTGAAGCGTTTGAGAACAAGGATAGCCCGTGTTTGCTCGAAATTGCCTGAGAACGGATGGTTGCTCTATCACGATAACGCGCCGTCGCATTCAGCGGTGATTAATCGTGAGTTCTGGGACTATGGAAGGCATTCTTGCGCTCCTCCACACCCGTGCAAACCTTGTCTTGCTCCTTTCCACTTCTTCCTCATTCCTAAAATGAAGCGCCAGATCAGAGGGACTCATTACGCGAACATCCGAACGACCGCGACACGTGTTCTTAAGATACTTTCGGAATCGTTCCAAGAATGTCATAGCGTTGTGAAAGTCACTGGAACCGCCGCGTCAAATTAGGGGAACCTATTGTGCAGGCATCTAGCCTTAATTTTATAACTGTTAAATTAGAAATAAAAGTGAAGATTAAAACCGTAGTTTTATTTCTATTTTAAATTATGGATCTTCATCAAGTAAATGCCGAATCAATTCAATTAAACTGTTAAATATCTGTTTGTAAATAAAATAAGTTTCGTTATTTAATTTCTACACTTTGAATATGTGCATTCAAGCTTATTCGTCGTAATAATTTGTATAAAAGCTTGCAAAATATAAAAAAATATTGCATGTTGAATACGTAATGAAAACTACTTACCGCCATAGAGAAAATATATAAAAGTTCGCGAAATGTAAAAAAAAATATTGCATGTTGAATACGTAATGAGAGCTACTTTCCCCGACAGAGAACGATTGAAATGAAATTGTCATCAACGGAATAGGCAAATTTAATTACACTTAAAAAAGAAATTCCTTTTACAAAACAAAAAATGGAGAACGAGTGGAGCACGTGAATACAGTTTCCGCAAGTTGCAGTTGTGTCCGTCAGATGCAAACCCTGGCAAAATCTTACACTTGTAATGAAGCCAGCGATGGTTGTTTTATCGTTCGTGATATTGACATTAGTCAATGAGCGGCGCTGAATGTTCTTCTACGCTCTGTCTTAATAACTTTTGTAATGTAGCAAGGGGCAGTGGCGGCTGGCGCATAAGCGCTGCAATGCTGCAGAGCTCCCAAAAAATTGGGCGGGCGAACCTGTATTAGTTATAACTAGTTTTCTTTTACATAATTTTTCCGACATTTCTGATGTTTATAAAAGCGTAACATATTGTTGTGAAAATTCTCCCCCTGTATATCAAAAAATTTGCATATTTTTCTACATCATCCTGTAGAGGACATCAAACCCTATAATTTGACACCTCAATCATCAAAATCCGATCAGTAGAAGCCGAGATATTCGCTTCCGAAATTCCAACACTAACGCCGGTTATATATAGTATATTATCAAATAATATACAATAGGCGACCAGTGAAATAACCAACCTAATTCGCGCGATCGCTCACTTGTTCCTTATCTGGTCCACACGAACGTGCTCACAGAGCTCTTTAAAACACCCGCGCGCACCCCGCTACACCCGCTGCTGTCTAAAACCAATGCGTGATTTTTTCAGGCATGTTCGCTGCATTCTGTCCAGCGCGGTCATATGATTCGGTATAGGTATTTAATATTTTCGCGTGTTTTTTACTGTGCGGCGAGTTTAACGTAAAAACAATAATATTAGAGTGCGCGTGCTTGTTTTTGTGTATTGTTGACAATTTATATAAACTCTGTGTATTATGGAGGTGGTCTTTAATTTAATTAATGTGAAGAGATTCTTTAAATATTCATTCGAAGAAAAGATAAAATTAAAAGCAAATGGTAGGCCATTAGTAGATATCACTATTGAAAAAACTGGTGTAAGTAGAGGGAAAAATTGTACACGTAAATTTAGTAGCGATATTTATTCAAAAAACGAATGGTTTTGTGGATGCAACAAAAAAAATGCTTTATATTGTTTTCCCTGTTTACTTTTTGGTGGCGATAAAGCTTGGACGGAAATAGGGGTCACGGATCTAGAGCACTTGAGTTTGAAAATAAAAAGACATGAGAATTCTAAAAGCCATCTTCATAATTGTATGGAATTTGCGTTACTAGGGTCAACTAATATTATGGCTCAACTAGATTCTGCTTATTGGGTAAATATACAGAGACATAATGAAAATGTGTCAAAGAATCGTTATATTTTATCAAAAATTATTAATTGTATAAAATTTTGTGGAGCTTTGGAATTGGCCCTTCGGGGACATGATGAGAGCGATACTTCCGAGAATCCGGGGATATTTCGTGGACTTATTAATTTTTCGGCTGAATTAGATGCAACTCTAAGTGAGCAGGTAAAAAATTGTTCGGTATTTAAAGGCACTTCCAAAGAAATACAGAATGATCTGTTGCAGTGCATACTTGAAGTCTGCCAAGAACAAATAATTGAGGAAATTAATAATTCTCCGTTTTTGGCGATCATGGCGGACGAAACAACGGATGTTGCTGCAAAAACTCAAATGGTAGTTATTTTTAGATATGTTCGTGATGGTGAGCCAATTGAACGTTTTTGGAACTACCGTCATTCCTGAAAAATGTGATGCAGAAACACTTAGCAAAACAATTTTAAGTGTCATAGATGCTTTAATTCAAAATTCACCTAACAAACTGATTGCACAGAGATACGATGGAGCAGCGGTGATGAGCGGACAACACGCAGGCGTTCAAGCATTGATTAAAAAAAAAGTACCCTTTTGCGCACTATGTACATTGCTATGCCCATCAATTAAATTTAATTATATCTAAAGCTGCTTCTGCAAATTCGCAAGTACGTGTATTTTTTGGAAATCTAATAAGCGATGAGCCACCACCAGAAAAACGCAAACGTCCAAATAACAGCAGATTTAATCATCGAATTTCGGCTTTAGAGTTGTGTGATGTTATTCTAAATTGTGCAAAAGATCGATTTCATTTTAAAGAGCATCTAGTAGTGGCATCACTTTTCTTTTCGGAATGCTTTGGAGAGTATTGCAGTAAATTTCCTGAGGACAAACTCACTTCCGCATGCTCCTATTATCCCACCCTTGATAAAGAAAGATTACGAACTGAATTGTCTGTTATTTACTCAAGAACTGATTGTAGATCTTTAAAAGGCGCACTACCTCTTCTAAAATTTTTAATAAAAAACAATCTGGGAGATACGTTGAAGGAGACTAGAAAATTATTAGAAATTGTAATAACAACTCCCATGACAACATCAGAGGCCGAACGATGCTTTGCAACACTAAATCGAATTAAGACGTTTCTCAGAAATTCAATGACCGAAGATCGTTTAACATCTCTTTCCATGCTATCTATCGAAAAAAAGTTTATTTCCGAAATAGACAATTTTAATGACAAAGTGATAACAAAATTTGCAAATCGAAAAGAACGTAGAATAGATTTAATTTATAAGAAATAATTTGTTAGTAAAGTAGTGCTTAGTGACTCTTATTTTTTTGTGTGACAATTGACAATCGTTCCAGAAATCCATTACTTCAGTGCGGAAGGCGAAGAAAGCACGATAAGATCGATGGGAGACAACCTCTTACTGCCCGTGCAAGGTAAATTTTTTTGTAAAACTTGCAGAACACCTTAAAATTTTTAGCACGAGCCGCCACTGGCAAGGGGGGTGTTATTTATGGTGAAAGTATCTCTACAGAAGCATGCGCTGATGATTCTATATTAAGATGAAACATGTCGGCATGTCTGGAAAAATACTTTCACACAAACATGAACTTGTCTCTTGTGTTTTCTACAGCTGATTTTTAATATTTATATGAAAAAATTATTTTGTTTTAGACAAAATACGGTGAGGTTTTACCTACTGAAGTACGTTTCAAATTACTTTGTTAAATTATCTTTTTTTTAGGCACAAGGTAACAAATATCAAAATAAACTATGTATACATGATATAAATGAAATATTTCAATATACGCTAATATATAATAGATATGTAAAACAGCAATTCAAAACTACAAAAAATTTTATTCTATCGAAACCTTAATTTTTACGGAGATTTAGGAACAAAAACTATTCAAATACGGTCCTGTATTCAGATTGAATCTAAATAAATAGAAATGATATGTTTATATGTTGTCGATCCAAGAAACAAGTAGGCATTTATTTGTTCAAGTTCACATTTTGGGTAATAATAGTTACGTCTAGGTATGCGCGATCTGAATCGATCTTTCCCGAGATCGATTCTTTCGTAACGCCATCTCCGATTTTTTCGATTCAATTCTTTTGACTAAAAGATCGAAATGAAAATAGCTTTGCGATCTTCACGTAGTAATGCACATGAATCGTTTCATGAAATGAGCATCGACATTTTCATTGATGTTTTCGACAACATCGCATTCGATTTATTACAATATTTAAAAACTACAGTGGCAAAATTTTGTTTCATGTTTAAATAATACACTATATATAAAACATTTTTTTTGTTAATAAAAGTATAGCAAACGCCAATTAAGTTGGCGCGAGAAGGGGTAAGTTCGCGCAGGATTAAAAGTAGTGGGGAGATTTGTATTTGGTTTTACATCAAATGTCAGATAATTCTAACCTCTGAGCGTGTATCACTTTATGATCCCCTAGCAAAGACATTATGTTCAGTCAAACGTCAATGACGAATGTATTCTGACAATTACTTGAGTAGTAGGGGTGGACGTTTTTAAAAACGACTTCTGCGCACCCCCTCCTCGCGCCAACTTAATTGGTGTTTGCTATACCTCCGTTTAAGTTAAAAAGTATAAGTTTTGTTTCTGTTGTCATATCAATTTTAATTGATAAAAACAAAATCGTACGATTTGATTGGTAACATGCTTGGCATTCGATTTTTATATTAGCTCGATTTTTAAACACTTTCTTATTCTAAACTGAATCGATCTTCGATTTTCCAAGAATCGATTTTTTTATGCATCGACATTTTTCAGTTCGATCTTGAATTGATTCAAATATCAATCTTTTTAATTGAATCGGCGCATCCCTAGGTACGTCGTTGTGTAAAAGTTTTATGGCATGTATTCATTCATAAATTTTCTTATGCATCAGCTGTTGTGTTGTTATTTATAAGCAGATCAATAACCTGACCTTTGTAATATCCGAAAAGATATCCAGTTTCTTTAAAATTTTTGTGGTGATCTGGAATTTTTAATTTAGTTAATATTAAATTCACGATAAATAATAAATTACATTTGTAATTTTAATTGAATGTTCATATTTTTTTTTCTGTTCTATTTGCCTCTTTTTCAATGACAATTTTTTTGCACATTTGTGTGAAACAGGTGGAATGCTTAAAGGGGATATTCAATGTGACAGTCATTTGCGTAAATACAAGTATGTACACCCTTTAACACGGCTCGGTCATCACGGATATGGGCCGCAGCTTGGAAAATACGTTGCCCCAGATCGTCTTTCACGGTCACGGCCTTCATAACTTGGATGCAATGTACCGCGATCTCTCAATCTGTACACGGTTTGTAAAATTAAATCATTTGATGGTCATCTTCGGTTCAGAATACGGCCTTCATAAATACGTCTAGAAGTTCTAACATTTTCACCTGTTTCACCGTATAGTAAGACGATATCCGTTAATTCGTGTTTTGAATAAGCCATACTTCACGGAAGTTGATAGCAGACTGACTAATGATTTACAGTATGCATCATCGCATCTACTACTTCCTTCATTACACTTCAGTAGGGGTAGCGCTGTAGTTATAAAGGAATACTAAATTTACCAGAGTCGGCTCGAGCCACGCGCATTAACTAAATTATTTTTTCTTTGATCTCGTTCGAGATAAGAGTTTTCGTGCATTAGTATTTTATGCTTAATATTATTACAGCTATTACATATTCAAGTCTGCAAGCATATTTCGTTTCACCCTGTATATGTTTTATCTCTAGGTGTTCGTGGGCTAAAAATACTTTGTCATTTAAATTTGTTAAATAAAATTCAATGAAATGACAATAGATTATTAATCTTGCGATAATATACTTACCAACTACACTGTCTATAGTGTCCCCAAAGAACGAAGATGATCCAATGCCGCCATATGCCAAGTAGGTTTGTTTCCTTTGTTCTCTATCTATTACATCTAAATTAAGAAAAGCCATATATAGTACATTAAAATATATTTAGGATAAATAACTTCTAGTTATTTAATGTTTATTAATGGAATATGAGGGTATACTGATATGTACTTATGTTTGTGATACTACAAAACTCATGAAATATTCGATGCTATCATATACATTTATTAAGAAACAACTGCAAAGTTATTAAGTGTATAGTGTGTCCAGAAATATACCATTGACTTTTAAGTCAAATTTAAATCCTATTCATTGCACCGTAATTAACGCAGCATGAGGCCTAACCCTAACTGGGCTGTAGATAGTCGACATACAGATAACCACAAACAGAACCGTATTCAAACATATATATTACTATTTTATAAAAAGTAAGACTACAAAAATAGGGATATTGAAGTGTTATAGTACTTTACAATAAATCTAAAAAAGCAATAAAAAGTATAACATTCCATTTAAAATATCAAAGTTGTCTATGACTTTCGGTATAACCGAAAGTGGTTCATGAGTGTAAATATGTTATTTTAATACATCAAGTATTCAGATTACGTGCCACAAATTTTCAAAACTATCCTAAGGCGTTAACATACAAAACTTCTAACGAACGGGTTACGTGAAAAACACTGTACACTATTGAGGAATTGTATTGGTTTGCTAGAAGGTAATTAGACTACCAGTTCGAAGATCACGGATTGGAATCCAGGCTGTAAAATGAAGGGTAGGTTTGGGGTAGTAGGCAGTCGATGTGCTATGCTAGTCATGTTACCATCCTGGAATACCGAACGGCTTTTGCTGTAACGGACTTACCTCGTCACTAAACCATAGGCCTTACAAAGAACTATTATATATACTATTGTACAATATCAATATTTGTCTTTATCAACACTTTTTTTGTATTTTTATTAATCAGAGGACTTTCCAAAGAGCTGATATAGCCCAAAACAATTTTTCTTTACCTTATGCAAATAGCCTATGCAAAGAAAAAGAGGTTTAAAAATAAACTTAACCAGACGCGAGATAATTAAAATTCTTGAAACCTATGAGTAATTACTCTTAACAAAGCTATTCTAATTAACTTTCTTTTAATGGTTTGAAATTAATTAATGAATGTAATTTTATTATTTTCCTGTTTCTTTGTAAGATTGTTTTACCAATTTTTAATAAGTGTCCAAACTTTCAAAAACTTTCTCTGGCTAGATACTATCCATTGAGTTAGTAGTAAGTGGATGTGGATCATTGCGAGTCCAAAATGAAGTTCACCAATATAATATTGCTAGTTATTGTTGGGGACTGTCAATGGTGATAAATTATATAAAGCAAAAAGCTTTGAAATTTTTAAATATGTTATTTCTTATATAGCTTATTCACTGTTATCTTCGCGTCAATGTGGACTTCTAATATTTACTGCAATTGTTAAGTAATTATAGTTTGTCCAGAAATATACTTTTAAGTAAAATTTAAATCCTATTCATTACAGATTAATTAGCGAAGCATGAGGTCTAACCCTTAGTTTAAATTTGAATGTATTACGTATTAGCTTCAATTCCACGACTATTTTTGAAATGATTAAATTATATATTTATATTAAGGTTTCTTTTGCAAAAAATTAACTGTTTTTGAATTATTTTGATTTTTGTAAAATTTGTTGTTTTTTCAATGTGCGTTTTAAAACCACATATGTCAGACCTAGTTGATCTGAACAACGTCATATTTCTACTAGATACAGCGAAAGGTATAATATTCTGAGTAATGTCTGAACATTTAATAAATATCTTACAGGTTGTTCGAAATTTATTTATTATTTAAGTAATCTTAAATCTCGATATTTTTAAATGGAACGCCTGTAGATGAGCACGCCATAGTAAGTAGATAAACATTTTGCATCGTATAGGTTTCCCTGTGTCTATCTCTAATAGTTTTAGTTATTAATGATTATTTTCTAAATTGAGCATTATCAAGAAAAATTGTAGAAGTAAGCCTTGAAAAATAAATCTGATCTGTCAAAATTGTCACAAAGTTTATTTCGTGTCTAACTGGTTCGATGTCGTTCACAAATATGCAAGACGAATTTAATATTTAATCTAATAGAGATATTTTGAGTTTATTCTACATTCATGGTGAATCTCTTCAAATTATTGAAACAACATGTCGACTTTTTAACGAAGGATACCCACATTTACCAGCAATGAATAAAACTAAATTCAAAATTATTAATGATTATTTTCTAAATTGAGCATTATTAGTAGAAAGCTTGGGAAAAAAAATCTAAATAATTTTGGAATTATACCAATTATATATGTATATATATTAGGGTGGTTTTAAAAAATCGATGTCGGATATTTTTTGGGGGCACCCCCCTAAAATGTTTCATTTTGTTAGATTTTAAGATTGCCAAAGTTTGAGCACAATTGGAAGATGTTAACCCGTGCCACTGGGGCCTCAATGTTTTGAAAATCTCGATTTTTTGGCAGTTTGGCGACCCATATCTCTGGAACGGCTAAAGCTATTTGCCCGTGTCATCCATCAAATTAAAGGCCATACTGTTTTTAACATTTTATATTCTACACAATAAATACGCAACTAGTACTGAAACCGAAAAAATAGAGCCAATGTCCCTAAAAACGTGACTAGGTACCCCTGAGAGCGAAGATGCGTTATTTGTATTATTATTGCTTATTATGGACAAATACTTGTACTTTGGAATCCCATTTCATTTAAATATGTTTGCTATGGTATACCGTTAATTTTAGACCCACAACAATGTTTTATTTTTATGTCAGGTATGTATCTATTTTTTCCTCATACTGTATCACTGGCGACCCCAAGCAGGTAAAACCAAACTAGTTTAAAAATGTATTGGGTTACCCTACTACCTATTGTTATATTTTAAGTAGAAGTCCAGGGGTTCAGAGTCTGTTATTAAAAAAAGAAAAGGATAGCTAGGTGGTTCTTGCAAAAGACATTTTTATTTAAATTAGGTCGGTACCTACTAACACGTACTCTTTGTTTTAGTTAGTGTCATTCTGTGTCATTTATTCTTTCTTCTAGTGAACATTTTTATTTCTCGTAAAAGTGATGGCTTCTACATCTGGCATGAGAAGTAGAGGTAGAGACAAAATTTTTCTAATTGACTATCCAGCTCATCAGATAACTGGATGTAAGCTGCCCTCCAATCGACAAGTTCTAGCTACTATGTTCTACAATTTGCGTACTGTGAAGTTAAATGTGAGAGACTCTGCCACAACTACTGTTGACGAGGTTTTCGTTTTTTGGACAAAAGCTCGAATTCCTACAAAACAAAAGAAAAATGTCATAGTAAAGCTGGAAAAACTGTACGATGATTGGAGAAAAATGCAAAAGTACAAGGATAAAAAACGGAAAGTGCAAGAAATGCTGTAAAAGAGTTTACCCTAAAGTTGGATGATCTCTTTGATATTGCCCACCAAGATGCCCTGACGATGATGACTTCAGAAGACAAGGAGTTTCTGTTGAAACAAAGACAGAAAGGAAGACCAGGCTCCATGCTCGGAGTTGACCTGAAGTTGGCTCAAGCTGAAGAAAGACTACTACAGAAACAACGGAAGGTCTTGGACAAACAACTTGAAGCGGGAAATTTGGGTAAGCATTTAAAAAAAAAAAAATTTTCCTTGTAGCGAAACTTTATAAGATCTGGATCACTAGCTGAAATTTCCATCAATATTAACTTTATACTTATTGTCTCATCTCATTGTTCACAGAGACGGTGGAGCTCACGGACGACGAGACAACAGAAGAGTCAGAAGGACGTGAAACGCCGTATGAAGAGCTCGAGATGAACGTAGAATCTGAAGGACCATCTGCCCCCAAGAGAATCAAGCGTGGCTTCAAAGAGGTCCTAACCATGAAATTGTCATTGTTGCTGGACCGCTGTAAGGTGTCCGATAGGAACGCTACTCGTATCATTTTGGCTACAGTAGACGCTCTCGGAGAGGATACCAAAGAATATAAGATCTCCAGAAGCGTTATCCGTGAACAGCGGAGAATAAACCGTGAAAAATACACGGAACAAATTCAAGACAGACTTAAGATACCCCAAAACGAGGCTGTTTGCGTGCACTGGGATGGAAAACTACTACCAGGTATCCTCAAAACAGAGCAGAAAGAACGGGTTGCTGTTCTGGTATCACATGGGACTAAAGAACAACTCCTGGGCGTTCCTGAAACTGACAGTAGCTCAGGGGAGGAACAAGCCCTAGCAGTGAACGAATGTCTAGAGGAATGGGGTCTCGCCAGCTCGGTCGTGGCTATGTGCTTCGATACAACAGCATCAAATACTGGGAGACTCAATGGAGCGTGCAATCTCCTGGAGCAGATGTTAGGTCGAGAGCTCCTGTACCTAGCGTGCCGACACCACGTTTTAGAAGTCTTGTTGAGAAGGGTTTTTGACTGCAAGTTTGGAAGCACATCGGGACCTCAACCAGACATATTCAAGAGATTTCAAAAAGAATGGTCGGGATTGATAAATCCAAGTTCGATGTAGGCGAGAATGTTTTGAAACTACTGCCCAAAGAAGAAGTAGAGAATATCAAAGAAGAACTGCAAAGAAAACTAATGGAATGCCAGCCAAGAGACGACTACAAAGAGCTGTTACAGTTGGCATTGATATATCTTGGCCATCTTGACGGAAAAGATGTGCGCTTCAGGTCTCCAGGTCCAGTACACCATGCCCGGTGGATGGCAAAAGCTATTTACTGTCTGAAAATACAACTCTTCCGTGACCAGTTTAAGCTGACTTCCCAAGAACAAGAGGCCCTAGAAACACTTTGTGTTTTCATCGTTCGAGTCTACTGTAAAGCCTGGTTTAACGCCCCCAGAGCGTGTTTAGCACCAAAACAAGACCTAGACCTCATTGAAAATCTATTGAAATACGAAAGCATTGACAAAAAAATATCAGAAAAGGAATTAACAAAATGATAAATCACCTGTGGTATCTTAGTCCTGAACTTGTTGCCCTGGCATTGTTTGACCCGACAGTGCAAAACACCGTAAAGAGCCAAATGGCGACAAAAATCTTAACAAATCAAGCAGAAGAAAATGAGAAGTGCTCCAGAAATATGCGACCCAAACTAAAAAAAGAACAACTGCCGAAATTCCTAGAAAAAGGTCTCCCAGCCCTAATTACAAGTGAGACTTACCTGTTGTTCAAGAGATTAAACATTAACACCGAATTTCTGGAAAAAGATCCTACAACTTGGCCGCAGAACATCAACTACCAGGAGGGGCAAAGGATGGTAACCAACTTGAAAGTTGTGAACGGCATGGCAGAGCGAGGAGTCAAGCTCATCACAGATTACAACCAATTACTTACAAAGGACGAGCAACAAAAACAATACGTTCTCCAAGTAGTCAGCAGATGCCGTCAGCTGTATCCAGATAGCTCCAAAACCACATTATGTCAGTCCCTTGAATAAATTTAAATAAGAATAAAATGAAAAAGACATTTATTATACTTGATTTTTTAAATACATAATTGTTTTCATTCCAAAAATTGATAATATAGGAAGGAAAATGGGTTTTTTCACAATAGGTTCCATCTTCGCTCTAAGGGGTACCTAGTCACGTTTTTAGGGACATTGGCTTCATTATCTCGAATTCAGTACTACTTACGTATTTTTTTATTGCATATAAAATATTATAAACAGTATCGGCTTCAATTTGATGTATGACACGGGCAAATATATTAAACCGTTCTAGAGATATGGGTCGGCAAAGTCGCCAAACTGCCAAAAAATCGAGATTTTCAAAACTTTGAGGCCCCAGTGGGACGTGTTAACATCTTTCAATCGTGCTCAAACTTTGGCAATCCTAAAATCTGACAGAAAGAAACATTTTAGGGGGGTGCCCCAAAAAAATTCTGACATTTTTTTTTTACCCTATGAGATAAAACCACCCTAATATATATATATATATAGAAAATAAATTTCAAAACTGAGAAAATATTTTATAACCACACATTAATAAGCAAAAAGTGAATAAAATCAATATATTAAATACACATAATGCGTTAATAATAATATTCGCAAATGTTCAAAATTATATGCGATCTAAACAAAGCATGACTCTTCTTAAGTCTGTTGTAGTTGCGTTTCTTATTTGCTCAGCGTTCAAGTTTCGAAAACCATCTTTTATTCTAGTTATAAGCCATTCTCTGTTTTGCACGGGAGACGCATAAACCTCATTTTTTATTTGATCCCATAAATAAAAAACCAATCCACTTATCCTCAAAGATATTGGTTAATTCCCGATATACCTCATGTGAAGAGTGAGCGGGTGCTCGATCTATTTGAAACCAACATAGGTTATTCAAAAATGGCAGTACTACTTTCCTTAACAATTGTAGATACCTGACACTTGTTAAATTCGCGTTATAAATTTCATTTTCAACGTGAGTATGTATAATTATTGCAAAAACAGAGCTAAAAGTGTCTTGAAAATTTGGTTCTCTAATGGCATGTGGATTTTGTTGTGCCCAATGATGACGATTTCTTCTATTAAAAATCCTTAAAATTTTAGATAAAAAATTGGGATCTGTGTTTTAGTTAAAATAAACTCACAAAATTGAATTCTTCCATCTTGATCTCCTGGATGAAAAGCCTAAACTTATTGGAAAGAATAAGGATGCATTTTATTTAAAATCGTTTGATGTACATGAAATTCCTACATCTGCAGACGCCGCCGGTGTAGAATTTCCAAAACCGATACTCATCGGTTTTGGAAATGTCTTCTTGACTTGAATACCAAAGCGAATTGAATTTGACTGTATTCGTTTGCATTTAGTTTAGCCAGTAAATGTGGGTATCTTTCATTAAAAAGTCGGACTTGTTCTTTCAATAATTTGAAGAGATTCAACATGAATGTAGAATAAATTTAAATATCTCTATTATAATAAATATTTAATTCGTCTTGGATGATTGTGAACAACATAAAACCAGTTAGACACGAAGTACACTTTGGGACAATTTTCACAGATCAGATTTATTTTCCAAGGCCTACTACAACGCTTTATCTTGATAATGCTCAATTCAGAAAATAATCATTAATAACTCCAAAACTATGAGAAATAGACATAGGGAAACCTATATCATGATGCAAAATATTTATTTTCCATTTAAAAAAATCAATTTTTCTTTAATTAAAGATTATTTAAATAATCAATAAATTTCGAAAAGATTTCTTAAATGTTTTCGACATTACTCGGAATCTTATACCTATCGCTGTCTCCAGTAGAAATATGACGTAGTTTAGATCAAATACACGTGAGATATATTATTTTAAAAAGTACATTGAAAAACAAAAAATTTCAAAAAATAAATAATTCAAAAACCGTTAATATTTTGCAAAAGAAACCTTAAAATAAAGTGTTACAGTACTTTACAAGGAATCTAAAAAAGCAATAAAAAGTATAACATTCCATTTAAAATATCGAAGTTGGCTATGATTTCCGGTATAACCGAAAGTGGTTGGTGGGTGTAGATATTTTATTTTAGCACATCAAGTATCAAGATTACGTGCCACACGTTTTCAAAAGTGTGCTAGCGCATTAACATAGAAAACTTTTAACGAACGGGTTAGGTGAAAAACCCCGTATATTAACATATAATTTGCTTCAGCAATACTTACAATTGAAACGATCTTCAATGCAAAACATAAATACATATTGTAATATTAATATTTCTTAGCCTTCTTTGTAGAGGGAGTGCACATTGTAAAAGATACTTAATCCCCAATATACTTTGTTAGGTACATTCTTTTCGTTTTTTTTTAACATTCTAATAATTCTTACGTGCTTGCTTTTTTGAAGGTTTAGACTACTGTAAACTTCTTTTCGCTTGAATCATACTTTAGAGTATCTAGAATGAAATGTACAGTTCTGTGCAATAAATTGGCGTACACTTTATATACGATCATTTAAACCAGGCTTTTGGTTTCCATAATTACGGGATAAATATAAATGTATATAGGCTTTGACACTTCCATTTGTCATATCGCGTCAAATCAATTTGTCATACTTGACTGACAGATACAGATTGAAATATTCCCGCACATTTAGATTTGTTAAGTAAGGCTCGCATTATAGGGAAATTTTAAGATAACTGGTCAATTAGAGCAGTAGCACAGCAATTTGGCATCAATAAATCTACTGTGCTAAAAATTAAGAAACGGTGGGGGAGGGAGCAACAGTTTCGAGAAAACGTGGTTCTGCTCGTCCACGAATATCGACACACGAAAAGGACGCGCTGCTTTTACGGCATTTGAGGAAAAACCCTTTTAATACCGTTAATAATGCTAAAATTGCAGTAAATTTTCCTGGATCACGATCCACAGCTAATCGGAGAATTTAAGGATCAGACTTGAAAAGTTGTGTGGCGGTTAAAAAATTATCGCTGACAGAAGTTCACAAACTCGATTATAATTTTATAAGAATAATACAGGCTGGTTTGTGGAAAGGCCGGGGGGAGAGTTTCTTCTGATATTGCAGATTTCCTTTCACTGGGACCGAAATTCGGCATCCCTGTCACTACTAACGACATTCGGGTTGGTGGGGTTCTGGCTGAGTGTGAAGTCATACTCAACGGTACATGTGGCGAGAATAAAGATATACGTAGAGCTAAGATCACTAATATTTTAACTAACTTTATGACATCCTCAATAAATAAAAATGCGTTTTGGGGGGAGATCAGCAACAAATGTCGATCTTTTCTTAAAAACAATCCGGACATCCTGACTGATCCTTAGAGCTGACAAAGGTTCAGTAACAGTAGCTGTTCATAAAACAGAATATATAAATAAAACGGAGGAGCTATTATCAGACACCTCCACTTACAAAATCATGAACTCTGACCCCACGTCTGGAGTACAACAAAGATTGAACAAACTGCTACGCAATCTAAAGAACAACAAAGAACTAGATGAACAACTCTACAACAGGCTCACAATATTCAATTCCATCAGTCCAAAACTGTATACTTTACCTAAAATACATAAAGTCGAAGTCCCATATAGGCCCATTGTATCTTACACGGGCTCCCCTTGCTACAACATATCTAGACATGTTGCTGATATCCTCACAATGCTTTAAAAATTGCAGTCCATATGATATCCATGATTCTTTTACTTTCGCTGACAAATATCAAGATATTCAATTACCAAATGACTTTCAAATAATATCATTGGACGTGATATATTTGTTCACAAATATACCAACTAGTTTGGTCTTACATGTACTAAGAAACAGATGGAGTGAAATATCGGAGGTGACGGATTTAACTTATGACTCCTTTTTTACATTATTGAACTTCAACTTTAATAATAGTTATTTTAGTTTTAATAATAA
The DNA here is from genome assembly GCA_935421215.2 of Melolontha melolontha. NCBI lineage: Eukaryota > Metazoa > Arthropoda > Insecta > Coleoptera > Scarabaeidae > Melolontha > Melolontha melolontha. The sequence continues at coordinate 74,727,717 of OW285242.1, read as the reverse complement.
ATCATACACTCAGATATCTGGTTTACCCATGGGTTCACCACTCAGCCCGATCCTTGCTAACTTAGTAATGGATTTTTGCTTAGATAACATACTTAAAGTACTACCATTTGAATTTGCATTAATACATAAATATTTAGATGACTTAATTTGCGCACTACCTGCTCTAGCAATAGATGACATTTTGGAAATATTTAACTCATTCCACCCTAACATTCAATTCACTATCGAATGCGAAAATGAGGGAGGTGTGCCTTTCCTAGACACGAACGTAATCAGAAACAACAACCACTTAATGATTGACTGGTATAGAAAACCCAGTAATTCAGATAGAATGTTAAATTACTACTCTAATCACTCGAATAGCCAGAAAATAAATCTCATCTTAGGCATGAAACATAGGGTTTCTAGGATAAGCCACCCTTCCTTCAAACAACGAAATCTTAACATATTGGGTAGGATTTTCTCAAATAACGGTTATCCACGCAGTTTGATTAACAAACTAATTTTCACCACACCTTCTTCCTACAATCAAATTCCAAACAATACCATTGCTGAACAACCCAAAACATTCAAATATTACCTACATTGTTTGTGTATCAGAACGGCTCTCTCGTGTGCTCTCCACAGAGGAAATTAGATTAGGTTTTTACAATTACAACCCAGTACGAAACTTTTTTAGTAAAACCAAAGACTTGACGCCTTTGCCCTTCCGATTCAACGTTGTGTATTGCATTCCTTGCAATGAATGCGGTCAGGTGTACATAGGTCATACCTCCACTTGGCTAAAAACTAGACTCGCCACGCACAAGAGTGACATTCGGACTGGTAAGAGGAGATGCGCCTTGTCTTCACATATGATTAACAATGATCACACACCTAATTTTAATAATGTTAAAGTCCTTCAGACTGTAAACAACTTAAAGAGTTTTTGGAAATGGTAGAGATCAATAACAACGCTAATTCGATGAATTTCAGATCTGATACGAACAACCTAAATGCAAATTATGCTTACTTGCTAACAATAAACATAAACTCTAAACAATAAACCACACAAAATAACTTATCAGTTACCGTTTAACACATTGGTCCTCCTCAGTTTTTGCTCATTTATTAATTACATAACACGTTTTTCTTTTTTTTTCTTTTCTAATGTAAAATTCTGTGAGACGACACATTCTGAAGAATAGCCACATTGACTTTCGCACACCAGTGTATAAAATTTGTGACCTTGATTATGAATAGTAACTTTTCCAATTCGATGTTACACACCTGGAATCCAAAAAAAACTTTACCGGATCTTTTACACTATCATCCTCTAACATTATAAGTATTAACTTTGTGACAAGAACATGTGTGTGTACGATTATTTCTTTTGTTCGTCAATATTGCACATGTGGCTTTCTTCTAGATGTGGTTGTCCTGCTTTTAAAATGTAATTTCGAAATAACTAAGTGTACGTCCGTTGACATTAGTTGTATTAATTTAGAATATTACAAATATATGAGTAATTTCTCAAAAAAAAAAAAAAAAAAAAAAAAAAAAAAAACAAATTCACATTTGTAAGTACATATTAACGACTTTCTTTTGTTAATAAGTACTAAATTTATGTCCATCTACTCTTAAAGTGATCCCCCAAGGAAGCATACGAATTCGATGCGAAATATTGGGCCAAAAAATAAAGAACTGATTTAAGTAATAGAGTTTAATTTTGCTGGATTCCCCCAAAAAAACGATTATCCTTTCCACACATGTTCTAACGGCAAAGACTCCTGGTCTAATTACATATATATATACCGTGTGCACAACGTCGTGCGATCGATGGATATATAAGTAATGACTGGCCAACTGCAAGTATATTCGCCTTGCTTGAACACAATGAGCGACTGATAGGAATATTCAATGTGTTAGAGAGAGATTATTTGATTCGTACTTAGATCGTATGTAGAATGTGTTGGATAAAGAAATGGAACGCCCGTACAGTTAGACAGTAGAACAGATTGAATATGCTCTCTCAACCCTAACCACATAAACTCGCTATTCGTCTTCGTCTTACTACATTGTGGTAGATCAATCACTCCCCGGCGTTCATATGGTATATTTAGTGTTACTAAGAATTAAAATTTATTTCTTATTTATTTTATTGGCCGTGTCATAATATTAAAATAATAGACATTTTATTGGTCGAAAGTCGAAACGTCGTATTAAAAAAATGGAATTCATTAAAGGTCGCTAAACCAAGAAAGTCTATTATTTTAATATATATATATATATATATATATATATATATATATATCCAGTACAACGGAGTGGACGGTTCAACGTAAATGTGTGGGGTTGGTGCAGTTATAAGAGGCTAGGAGTTTGTTACAAAGTAGACAACTATAGCTATATATTAGAAAATGTAATGCTACCGTCTGTTCGACAATTATATCCGGAAAATTTTATTTTCCAAGATGATAATTGTCCTGTACATACGGCTAATGTTGTTAGAACATGGCTATATAATAATAACTTTGAAGCGTTACCGTGGCCCGCTAACAGCCCAGATTTGAACCCCATTGAAAATATCTGGAGTTTATTAACTAAAAAATGTTATTCTCAAATTCTTAACGTGAATCACCTTTGGGATCCTATAGATAATGCTTGAGAAGAATTAGCGGCAGATGAAAATTACATGCAGCAATTAGCAAACTCAATGCCTCATCGATTGAATAGTCATTGAAGCAAATGGTAGTATGACGAAATATTAATGTTTTCTTGTGATGGTTATATATTTATTTTTATTTGTATTTTATTTTTCGTGTTAAATATTAAACAATTATATAATGTAGTAAATTTCTTTATACGCATACCTATGTAAGATCATACCAAATTTACTAACATTGATAGTTGTATAGAAGATGAATAGAATCAAGCATTTTGACAACTAATGTCAATAATGAAGGCATTACTTAACCTTTTAAATATGGGAAAAATAAGCCGTTTTCACAGTGATAAAGTAATGCCAGAATGAGCAATAAGACGTGTACGCCAATTTATTGCACAGAACTGTACATACATAAAACTGGCGATGTAAATAACTGCTCGTGAAAGTTCAGCCACACAGTGGAAATATATTAACGTACGATTACTTGTTAAGATTGTACACGGCCTGACGCTTCAAGAAACACCTCAGAACCCGTACATATACGAATAACATTAACAAATAAAAAAAATTGTCACTTAATAGCATTATAAATTATGGTAGAGCTAACAATAGATTAAGAAAGATTACCATTAGTACTGCAAACAGCATTTGAAAGAAACTATTCGAGAATTACTCGAAAATCACTCTTCCGGTACGGACAGCTGTAACCAGTAAACACACATTAGAACCGGACGGTTCGTTAACAATAGGCGACGAGTTTTGGTTAGAAGATTAGGAATGCTGCTAAGATGCACAACACCCATTGTTAAAGAGGAAGATTTATATTGATTTGGGGTTGCTTTTCATCTGCGGAATATATGGAACAAGAAAGAAAAAAAAGTACTGGCGCGTATTCAAAATAACGGAATCCAGTTTGGATTGCCTTTAATTTGAATGAAAGATAACCCTGAAGAAATATCTTGATTCTGCAAAGATTGTTTAAAATTACAAAAAGATACCTCAATTCCAAGATTTTTAACCCGATTGACTGACATGGGACGAACACGACAGTAGAATCTCGTCTATGTTCAGAAATGAGGCATTCTACGAAGCAAATTGAAGAAGTAGAATCGCAAACTCTTCAAAAACTTATTAAGAAAATGCGAAGTGTAAAACTCACTATTGGTGCTAAAGGAGGTTCTTTAACGAAGAGAATATTTAAATAATTGACATTTCTTCTCCAATTAATTATACATTTGCACATACTATAATAAAATCGTAAATAAATCTCTTATTTTTAATAATTAAATATTATAAATGTTATTTTTAGCAATTATTGTGTAACGAAACCATAGCAATCTCATATTCTCTTTCTTAATTAAAAGAATATTTAGCGACAGTACAACGATTAAAATAGCATCATATCATATGACTAGTAAATTTAATAAAGGTTAGGAATGTGCTTCATTAATAATGAAATCAATGGTCATTATAAAAACACCCTTAGCAACTATCTTTTGCGAGTATATTGATGATGAAACAAGTGTCCACCACAAATTACAAACGATTTAGAGAATCAGAAAACGAATGTGTAGAGCTAGCATATTTGCTGAACTAACTACAAAAGATGCTAATTTTGAAGCAAAAAATCTGTTTGAAGTAGGAATTGCAGAATAATAACAAAAACTTATATAAACATGAAATCAACAATAGACTAGATATTTAAAAAAGGTATATATCCCCTTACCACAATTATTAGTCGTATCCTAAATACGTATTTCGACAACTAAGTTGTCATAATCAGTAGGTAAAAACTACTAATTAAAAGACGCACATGGGGCACAGTAAAGTAAGAAAAACGCTTCCGCACAACTACTATACACTGCAACCCTGTAAAGACAGTCTTTACAGGGTTGCAGTGTATAGTAGTTGTGCGGAAGCGTTTTTCTTACTTTACTGTGCCCCATGTTGGACTTTTAAGTAGTAGTTTTTACCTACTGATGATGACAACTTAGTTGTCGAAATACGTATTTAGGATACGACTAATAATTGTGGTAAGGGGATATATACCTTTTTTAAATTTTTATTTAACCACAGTCTCCATTGAAAGAATAGACTAGATCTTCACGTTAAAGCAATTTTCATAAATATGTTTGAATATATAATCTTGAGTATAATTTTTATGGATTTCCAGAAAGCATACGACTGAGCAGGCATTGCCATTAATTAAAACGCTCTCAAGGATTTAAAAACATGAAAGAAATTAGGGACTCTTATGACTTTAAAAAATTAGGAATAGTAATTATAAATAGAAAGACATTGTGTAATAGGAGTACCAACGCTTGGCTTATGCGGTTCATATACCACTCATCTTCAAACATATAGTGGAGCAGAGAACAATTACAAAGAAACTAATAAAAGTGACAACGTAGGAAGGCTTAAAAGAACACCAAGAAAACCGTAAATTCATACAAGTTAAAAAAAGCACATGGTATTAGAAAAACGAATGTTATTATTACAGCAATAAACCCCGAAAAGTCAACAGTTTTATACACCTACTCTGACTAAATCGGCGACTGTGGCTGATTCTATAAAAGTTAATTGAAAACAACCCTTATCACAATCTAGTTTCAATCCTGGATACATATTTTGATAACTAAGTTGTAATCACCAGCAGTATACACTTGGCTAGTGGTGTCCAAGTGTATACTGCTAGTGACGCACAAGCAAAATGCAACGCTTTATCACCGACGTATTAATAATTTTGTCTACTGTTATCTACTCAACTTAGTTATCGAAATACGACCAGGATTGGAGCTACGTTGTGATAAGTACTATTTTCAATTAACTTAAATACTTAGTGTACTAGTCAATAATAGAGTTAAGGAAGAGAAAGAAATTTTTAGTAAAATAGTAAAAGGAAACATAACCAGTCGCTTTGAATAGTATGTTAAGAGCAAAACAGGTATCTTAACAAATAAAAAAAAAATTACAAAAATGTTGTTAGACCAATGTTTATGTATAGGTGTGAAAACTGGGGATTGATTAAACAGTGACGAAATCAATTTAGAAAATGGTAAAAGATTTTTTTTCAAAATCACATTTTAGGAATTTTTTAAAAACCTAAAAATCATGTTTGCGCATTCAAGTATATTAAAAGGAAGAAATAATTTTTTTTCCAGATTTGATAAGAGCTGTAAGATATTCTGTTTAGACTTTTTAAAATTATGTTCAGCTCAGCACTCTCATGCAGCAATATTCTAAGATATATTTTCATTGTCATTATTATTTATTTTACAGTATATTTCAATACAGCAAAGTAACTTTTTTTACGATCATGATTGCCTAATGCCGTAAGCAATAAATTCTTTTGACATCATAGTGCCTTTGGACCTAAGAACAATAACACCTATTCTTTAACATTAATTCTACATTTGGTTTTTAATGCAGCCACTACTAAAAATTCGAATGTAATATATGCAGAACTGTTGCTGTCACTAGTTAATGTTCTACTAAACATTAATTAAATGAATAAGCAGAAATTCCAGGAATTTGAATGTGGCGCGCGAAAGGATGTTAGTACAGCTCTATAGCGCTAGCTGGTGCGAGCTACGTCAGTCTGTCAAATGGTACTTTATTAGGTGGTGACAAAAAAGTTTTTATGTTTATATTTGTTGGGTTATGTTTAAGTTATTCTGCGACACTACAGTATCTGACGTGAAAGAATAAAGTATATGCATTAAATTGTTTAAAATTTTGTAAAACGCCAGTAAAAACTGAGAATGCTTAAACAAGCGTTTAATGAGGATGCTTTAAACTTATGAATGGTACAACCGTTTTAAAAATGGGCGTGTGTCGGTTGATAATGAATGTTCCTAGCGTGATGCTATCCTGCAAGACCGAAAGAAAACAATCCATGAAATTTGTAACATGCGGCGTATTGTTGCAAAGTTTGTGCTAAGGTTACTCAGCATTTGAACAAAAACGGTACAGTATTCATGGGTCCACATAGCTGAAAATGGCTGCCGAAAGGGATATGAACTTTAGTACCAGAATCATTACTGGCGACGAATCATGGGTGTACTGATATGACTTTGAAACAAAGCAGCAGTCATCGCAGTGGAAGACGCCATTGTCACCACGACGGAAGAAAGCACGGACAGTTCGAAATAACGTCAAGTCGATGTTGATTTGCTTTTTTAACGCTGATGGCATTATGCACAAAGAATTTCTTCCACTAGATGAAACAGTTAATGGACGATTTTATTGCGATATTCTTCGACGACTAAGAGAAAATATTCGACGCAAACGACTTGCCAAGTAGCGCAACAATTCGTGGATCCTACACCACGACAACACGTCACTTGTTGTGCGTTAGTTTCTAGCCTCAATGAAGACTACAGTACCACCTCACTCTATCTACTCCCCAGATCTTGTTTCTGAAGTTGAAACTGAAGCTCAAGGGCTACCGTTTTGAGACGATTGAGGAGATTTCAGACCGAATAGCAGGCCGTGTTGAACACGTTAACACGCGAAGACTTCCAGCACTGCTTCAAGTCATGGACAAGTCGCTGGGATCAGTGTATTCATGCGGAAGGAGAGTACTTTGAAGGGGGGTGGTAGTGAATAATTTGTAAAAACAATTTGTTTTTTTCACATTCTGGGAATTTCTGGGTAGCGCCTCGTATAAACAGATTGGCTTTCTCCTTTTAGAAACGAAGTAATATATATTAAATAAAAGTGGTTAGATCTTATCTAAATATCCTAGTCATTACTTATCAAATTTACTATTGCAACTGTATTCAAATTTAAAACTGATGAGTAGATACTAAAACTGTTTTAATAGTAAATATATCAAAATATTAAATAAATGCAGAAAATTTAGATTCAATTTTAATTTTTACTAAGAGCACATCAAACTGCTACTCCTATATCGTATTCAATGAGATCACATGCATTAAAACCGGCAGATTGGCAAAATAGTATAGCAACAAATAGTCAAGAGTAATTATTTATTTTTTTTGATTAATTCAAGGTTGTATTGCATAAATTTGTGTGTATACGACACCACTATATACAGGGTCCGGCAACGAAGCGGGGACGGAAGATTACACGCGTATTTGAAAGTTAGTCAAATATTTAGTCATCGGATATCCTTCCGTACCATCAAGCGCACGTTTTAAAAATATTTCGTTTTATACAGGGTGTTCCAGATGGAAATGCCAGACTAAAGTTGCATTTTTTTAAATGGAACACCCTGTATATTAATAGATAAAATGATCCGCGCTTGAAAGCTAGTTACATCGATATAATGTTGTATGGGTCTAAAGTTGATAGTTTCTGTGTAAATAATTATTTTACTTGATAAATTGATACATTTCAGTAGGCTATTCTGCATAAGGAAAATCAAAAAATCCGAAACCAATAGAATAGAATATTTTCTACTAGTATGCACTTTCGTTGCTACGTGAAATAAATTCTGCAACTGCTCGCGTTATACAGGGTGTTCACAATTTCGCAAAATCGTAGAAATATCGTAATTTTTAAATGGAACACTCTGTATATTTTTAGCTCATTGAAAAGCCCTTTTACTACGATTTCTATTGATACCTCATTTGATGCACCTAGGATGGATCATTTGCTAATTATTGCTTTTTAGAATTGAATTAATGAAAAATGCTTGTATTTTTAGTAGCTAATTTGCGCTTTTAAACCTTCTGTAAGATCGGATATTCAACAAATTATCCATAAATGGTCTGTAACAAGAAAAAACTCCATTAAGTACGAGAAACAGTTGATTTTTGCTCAGCGGGAAAGAAAACATTAAATTAATATAAAGTAATATAGCATTTTCAATAGATTCACTGCCGATTAAGTTATCTGGTGTCAGTTTTAAGCTTGTATACTTAATAACCAAGTTGTCAAAAATTTCGTTCCATTTTACACAGTATTTCGTTCAATCTTTAAAAGAAATTGCTATAAAGACTAATTTTAGTATTCAAGAAATGGTGAATATAATATTTATTCTTGGGGAGTGTAGAAGAAATAGTCTCCTATCAAGTAGAGTATATGCAGAGAGATTTCCAAACCTTGAAAGAAAGCCAAGACCGGAAGCATTTGAAAGGTTATTAGAGAGATTTACAGAAACTGGTAGTGTAACCTATAAGAAGAGAGAAATAAATAAGCCGGTAATCAATGAAAAAAGCGAATTGGCCGTATTATTAACAATACAGGAAAATCCACATATAAGTATAGACGGTATTTCAAAGGTAACAGCAATTGAAGATAGGAGCGTAGGAAGAATTTTAAGAAGTCATAAGTATCATCCGTACCATATGGAATTAAATCAGTAATTGCATGGTGATGATTTCATTAAAAGAACAGACTTTTGTGGTTGGTTATCAAATAATATGCGAGAAATGCCAAATATTTTAACCAAGATTTTGTTTAACGATGAGGCTACTTTCAAAAGTAATGGGGCGGTAAATAAACATAACATGCATTATTATGCAACAGAAAATCCGCATTGGATACGTCATGTAGACAATCAGAATAGATGGTCTCTTAACGTCTGGGGAGGTATACTTGGTCCATATATCGTTGGGCCGTACTTTTTCGATGGAACCGTTACAGGCGATACGTATTTGGCATTTTTGCAGAACGAACTGCCTAATTTACTTGAGCATGTGGATGCTGACACCCGACAAATTTTCTGGTTGCAACATGATGGTGCACCTGCTCATTGCAGCCTTAACGTTAGGGAGTTTCTAGGGCAATGGAAGGAAGACAAATGGTTAGGACGAGGTGGTCCAATCGCTTGGCCTCCACGAAGTCCAGATCTTACTGTCTAGGACTTCTACTTTTGGGGATATGTCAAGGCTCTAGTTTATGTGGAAGTTCCTACAACAAGGGAAAATATGATGGAACGCATAAGAGAGGCATTTAGAAATGTTCGCCAAGAAACATTACAGCATGTTCAACAGAATTTCACCAGGCGGCTTCATTTATTTATTGAGAGACATGGAAGGACATTTGAAAGTTTTCTTTGATTTATTTGCATTTACTATTTACATTTACTTTATTTTTATTTACTGTGCTACTACTTTTGTTAATTAATTTTGATGTCGTGGTTAATAATTACTAGTTATTTAAAATAGTGCAAACTTTTAATACTACTCGTACTTGATTCTTTCCTACATGATTTCGATTTATGTTGAGCTAATTAGGTATGTATTGTTTTATATTAGGTATTCGTAAAATAGTTGGTTTTACAACATTTTTTAAAATACAAATTAATTAGTGCAATTTTTTTATGAAACTAACACCAGATAACTTAATCGGCAGTGAATCTATTGAGAATGCTATATTGCTTTATATTAATTTAATGTTTGCTTTCACCGCTGAGTGAAAATCAACTGTTTCTCGTACTTAATGGGGTTTCTTCTTGTTATAGACCATTTATGGATAATTTGTTGAATATCCGATGTTACAGAAGGTTTAAATGCGCAAATTAGCTACTAAAAATACAAGCATTTTTCATTAATTCAACTCTAAAAAGAAATAATTAGCAAATGATCCATCCTAGGTGCAGCAAATGAGGTATCAATAGAAAGCGTAATAAAAGGGCTTTTCAATGAGCTAAAAATATACAAGGTGTTCCATTTAAAAATTACGAGATTTCTTCGATTTTGCGAAATTGTGAACATCCTGTATAACGCGAGCAGTTGTAGAATTTGTTTCACCTAGCAACGAAAGTGCATACTAGTAGAAAATTTTCTATTCTATTGGTTTCGGATCTTTTAATTTTCTTTATGCACAATAGCCTACTGAAATGTATCAATTTATCAAGTAAAATAATTATTTACACAGAAACTATCAACTTTAGACCCCTACAATATTATATCGATGTAACCACCTTTCAAGCGCGGATAATTTTATCTATTAATATACAGGGTGTTTCATTTAAAAAAATGCAACTTTAGTCTGGCATTTCCATCTGGAACACCCTGTATAAAACAAAATATTTTTAAAACGTGCGCTTGATGGTACGTAAGGATATCCGATGATTAAATATTTGACTAACTTTCAAATGCGCGTGTAATCTTCCGTCCCCGCTTCGTTGCCGGACCCTGTATAAGTTCATGCTATATGATAAAATCATAGTATATATTATTTATTTGTTTTAAATATATGGAATAGTAGACGTAGAATAATTACTGTAATAACAAGGATCACGTACTGCGTTTTGTCCACATTTTACGTGCAGAAGAAAATTTTAAATCCGGATAAAATTATAGAATGCAATCATCGAAGATTACATAAGTTGAAGTTTAGGATATGTACTTTGTGGCCAGCAACTCTGTAAAGAGAAAGTTTTCCAGTATATTCTTAAAAAATATTTTAAACAAATATTAATGACGAAGCGAAAACAAACAAATTAGTGTCGAAACACATGCTCTTGGCCATGTCCTAAAAGCATTAGTTTTACATTGTTAATATTGTTAAAAAATTTCGGTTGACGGTGTCTAATGTACATTGTAACGGTACGCGGAAACCTGTACCAATGCAGATCGTAAGCAAAACAGAATGCCTAAAATACTTACAAAAATAGATTAGCTTATTATAATTACTAGACTTAAGTTAGGTCCACAAATTAGCGCCGAGTTAAGCCAAAAACGGGGAAACGCTGGTTAAGAACCGTTGGATTGCCATTCGAAAACCTTTCCAAAGTACCAAAATTTATCTGTTTCGCAACTGGAAAAATGTGATATGAACAAGGAATGAAACACGGTGGTAGTAATACCGTGATTTGGAGGCATCTTGAAGAGGATTCGGTGGAATCAATTTGCAAAATTGACAAAAGAACGATATCACTGGATGATACATGATTATGCTATTCCCACAAAATTACTGTTAATTTCGTTTCTAAGCTAAAAACAGGAAAAAGAATTCATAAATTATAGCGGTCTCCCAATCAAACTTTTGTAATGAAATAAACCATGTTCATCTTCGGCACTCACACAATCCCCAGACTATATGGAGAATTCTAAAGGAGAAATGGGGCAGTATTTATCAGATATACTAAATAAAGACAGAATGGCATATACATATATGTATAGCCATTGTAAATGTCGAAGGGCATTTTAATGAATCCAGCATTTTCTTGTATAATAAAGTAATAGTTTAGGTGTAAACAAGTTGTCCGTTAATAAATATTCAGACAAGTTTCTTTTACTTGCACATAAAAGTGCCCTTTCATAAAACCAATTGTTTAATAATATTTTATATTATTAAAAATACCTTTGTATTATACAAAACTGGTGGGGTTTACCTACTCATGTATGTTTCAATTATTCTGATACAAACCAATTGTTATATAATAATATATATTTTAAGACGAAAAAATTCTAGAAAATAATATGTATAAACAATACTTCTTTAAATTAAATAGTGTTTGTTCTATTTTGTAATAAATAAAAAATAACAATCCTTTTCCAGCTATTCAATATTCACTTGCGTGCATAGAAATCGGCCCTCTATAAACTTTCGACTTTAACTATATTTGGTTTCGAATCTAACGTATGATCAAAAAGTCTTTGGATCGTGATAGCCATGAAACGTAAAGCTATCTATAAAATTATTTACTTCTGTGATTCATTACCTTGAAGTACGCATAAGTCACAAATAAAATAGGTTATGGTATTTATTTACATTTTATGTATGTTATATTTAATAACATTTATAGAGATTACAGAATACATTTATAAATAAACGAAGTTTTAATAACTAATAAAAAAAAAATAAGGCTCATTACAGTTAAGAAAAGAACTCCCACAATGAAACAATAACATTCAGGAAGGTACACTTTTACAATAAAAAATTATAAAAGATGTTGAAAATGTCTTCCGTTCTTGAATACACCGGTTAACACGTCGGCCAATGTTATTAAAAACTTTAATTAAAAGATCAGGTGTTACTGTGAGACAGTTTTCAACAATACGTTCTTGTAATTCATCTAAAGTGTGAACTGGAGTTTTAAAAATGTTATTCTTAAGTAATGGGAATAAGAAGTAGTCTAAAGGACTCAAATCACAAGACCTAGGTGGGTAACGTCCGTCTGATATTAACCTTTCATCATAAAATTGACGTAAATATTCCATGGTTACTCGAGCAACATGCGGTCTCGCGTTATATTGCTGAAAGTATCCATTATAAAGTTCATCATCGTGCAATTGATTGATAAAATGATTAAGTATTTGATTTATATATCTTTCACCGTTTATGGTATCTTGAAAAAATATTGGGCCTATTACCCATCTACGGGACATTGCAACCCAAACACCAATCTTAGGACTATGTAAAGGAACCTCACTATGAAAATTAGGATTATTTCCACATACGCATAACTTGTTTATTAACGTATCCAGATAGGTAAAAATAAGATTTGTCTGCAAAAAATGTTAAATCAAGGATATCGTTATTCATATGGTCATTAAACCAGGTACAGTACGATACTCTCTTCTGATAATCTAGTGGCAGTAACTTCCGACACATCTGCAGTTTATAAGGAAACATATTCAAGTCATGTTTAACAATGGTTTGACACGTCCCATAACTTAAATTGATTTCTTGTTTCAATCTGCGCAAGGATAAGGTAGGTTCTTCCTGCATGCGTTGCCTAACCAGACGTCTTCTTCCAGATCGAACACTATCGCTGATATTACCAGTTCCTTCAAATTTGTCCACAGTTCGTTGAAGTTGCCGAAAAAAATCTCTTTCGATTATTGCGAAGTTGGGAAATCTCTCACGGAACTCATTCAAACATAAACGAGGTGAATAAACCCAATTACCATTTTCACCTATATTTCCATTACTGTAGTATGATTTGATAATAAAAATTTTATGTTCTAATTGAAACATTTTGAATTATAACCAGCTGACTTGAAAGTTGTCAAGTAAATGTCAAAACTAATTGAAATAAATAATTTCATAGATATCTCGTAAATTCCACGGCAATAGCGATCCAAAGAATTTTTGATCATATATTTATCAGATCAAGAAAAAATATAAGCTGTTTGAAAGACAATTTAATATGCTTTGATGAGTTTAAATGTATAAAGTGTGCTGATCGTCTATATGCATAGTAACTGGTAAACAAATGAAACGTATTTATGCTGTGGTTATAACAAGAACTTGTGACATATTGAAATTTTTGCCTTACCAATTGAAATTTGCACATTATTCGTTTTTCATAATTTGATTAGTTTTGACGTGTGTTACTGTAATGCATACTACACCGCAAAAAGCGGCCCAAGTATAGCAAACGCCAATTAAGTTGGCGCGAGGAGGGGTAAATTCGCGCAGGATTAAAAGTAGTGGGGAGATTTGTATGTATTTGGTTTTACATCAAATGTCAGATAATTCTAACCTCTGAGCGTGTATCACTTTATGATCCCCTAGCAAAGACATTATGTTCCGTCAAACGTCAATGACAAATGTATTCTGACAATTAATTGAGTAGTGGGGGTGGACTTTTTAAAAACGGCTTCTGCGCACCTCCTCTTCGCGCCAACTTGCTTGGCGCTTGCTATAATATTTAATCGAAAATGGACTTAGTCAACGAGCTGTTGCTCGATAACTGCATATCACACGCGCAGCTGTGAATGCACCAACGTTATGAGGAGATTGGATACTTATAAACGCGACCTGGAACCGGCAGAAAGCGATATACGACGGATTGTGATGACCGCTTTATTGTATCAACAGCATTAAGAAATCGTTGCCTTAATGCGGTGCAAGTGCAGCAACAGCTCCGTGAAATACGAGGAGTGACAATTAGTCAGTGGATGGTAAGACGAAGACTAAAGGAACGTAGCTTGACTTGTAAAATACCCGCACTTCGTCCAAAACTTACCGCAGCTTATCGTCAAGCACGCTGCGTTTTGCACAGAAGCATCTGAATTGGTCATTGGAACAGTGGGGCGTATGTTCTACTCTCAGCTAAGACCAAGATATGCCTCTATGGCAGCGACCGAAGAAGAAAAGTGTATCGGAGACCAGGAGAGTGATTTTCGGATTGCTGCATTCAAGAGCGGAATGTTTATGGAGGTGGTTCTTACATGGATCTAAGGTGCAATTTCTATGGGAGCACGGACGGACCCAATTCTCATCCGTAGGGACGACCGTGGTTACAGGAGAAAAAGTTTAACGGGTGCTAGGTACATCGAGGAGATTTTAGCAGTTCATGTGGTACCTTACGTCAACTACATTGGAGACGAATTTATTTTTATGCAAGACAATGCTAGGGCGTACACCGTAAGAATCGTGCAAGATTACATTACAAAAGTCGGTTTTCGGATTGTGTATTGGCCAGCATGCAGTCCCGACCTTAAACCGATCAAACATAGGATAAGCTTAAATGAAGAATTCATGCTAGACCTCGTACCTCAACCTCGATCCCAGAGCTTATTGTTGCAGTAAAAGAAGAGTGGGTTGACATCCCACAAGAAACAATATCGAACTTATCAGATCTATGCCTAATCAAATGAGATGTTACTAGGGTAAGAGGGGGTTTATACCCATTATTAAAAACTAAGTGTCAATTTAGGAAATTGTCAATAAACCATACTTTCTTAAGTAATAAAAAAGATCAATCGTTTCGTGTATTCATTTCACAATTTTAAGTTTAAGAAACGGAAATAAATTTTGATAAATTTAAACTCATATCAAAGCATATTAAATTGTTTTTCAAACAGCATATATTTTTTATTGATTTGAAAGAAAATATAGTTAAAGTCAAAAGTTTACAGTGGGCCGATTTCTATGCACGCAGTACTTATCAAAATAAATTTAGTAAACATTAGACTAAACATTCTACTAAAATTAGATTCTTGAACTTATTTCTTGTTCCTCAACATACATTCCAGTTCATTCACAAAAAAAAAGTTCGCCTAATCCAATATTTGAAAAGTTTTTTCTGAAACATCATATTATGAAAAAATAATGTTATCACAAACACAACTATTTGTAGATTGTTAGCACTTAAATAATACCATGGATTTCAATACTCCTGGTGCGAAAATAGCTATGTACACAATAAATCGCCATAATTCTGGACAATGTGCTTTTTTCTGTGAGTAACACTATAATTCGACCAAGTCACTCAATATACAGGACACTCGCAATGATTAGATGTCCGTGATTAATAACTATGTATACTTTGAACAGCTATTCGTTTTGTAATTGGAAATACTTTTATAAAAATGTTAATATTATTTTGTAAATAGATTTAAAGCATTCTCTGTCAGCAATTCTGAAGAATACCAATATTTTTCTATCAATCTAGGTTTACAAAGCTATATATTACAGAATGATAAAATAAACCTCATTAAAATCTCGTTACTTTTAAAAGTGCAACGAAAATCTTGCTTGTCAATTGTAGTATACCTAACAGAATAATACAAGCCCAGTACTTCACTAATTATTAGGAAATAATGTGACAATAAAAGTACGTTTTGCATCGCCAAAAGACTCTTATGGTCACTTTTTGAAAACAAACATGAAAAATTTCCAATGGAGGGAAATAGATTTTACATTTAAAAAAATGTATAAAGTGGATAGTATAGTACAGTTTTCAAGAAAAAAAAAACGGCCTCTTGTACACGAGGAGAAAGCGGCAACGAATAATGGTAAATAGAAGCAATCATGTACATTAGTAACATAAAAAAACAAAAAAAAAGTAGCATTTATGATTATATACATTAAATAAACGCTCAAAACGGTAATTAAAAATCCAATTATACCAAAATTCTATGGTAGAAATAAATTACGGGGGCTGACTGATATATAAGATCTCCAACAACGCCATTGTGTAAATAGTGGGGATAGGAACAATTTCTAATCTGCAAACGATAATTTCAAGTGTCTCGTCTTAGCATGCAAAGTTTAATTTTCGTAATATACCATCGTTGAGTAACAGTGTCATTTATCATGAGCTCGATTAATGAGAGATAGATAACACCTGTTACATAAGTTTTGGATTTTTTTTTAACTTTTATTATTAAAACTCAAAAAAACTTCAACTAAGGATAATATTATAACACCAATTAATGAACCTTAAACCTTAACACTTAAATATTATATTGTCACTAGGGGCCCTCATCTTCAATTATACGAACTCTTACATCTCGCATTAATGTTTGGATGGCTTCTAAATCAAATTCTCTAAGCTTTTAGAATATCCTCTATCGTAATTATTGCTCATTTCGAGCTTCCCAACCATCATCATATACCTTTTTTTGCTAATAAGGCCCAAAAATTGGATTGTCGATTCTAGGAACATATGGTATTCCTTGAGCTTCTAACCAGTTTAGGGTTTTTCTAGCATAATGCGCCGATGCAAAGTCAGGCATGTAATTATTATTAATGTGATGCACATTAATGCAATTCATTGGTTTTGTGGACATACAATTCGGCGTCCACTGCTTGCCCTCTTATACGGAATGTAGGCCGTATAAGAGGGCAAGCAGTGGTCTAGATATTCCCAATTCAGATATGGCACACAAAATCAAAACTTTATCAGAAAATTTTGCCTTTTCTTTAAATTTTATATTATCGGGGGTATTTTCATTATTACTTGTATAGAAATCTGTATTTCCAGGAAGCTCCGCATGACTTAATGTAAAATATTTCTCGTCCATGATTATTGTTGGGTTATTAGCACAATATATATGTCACAAAGCTCGACAACAACGAGAAATTCTGGACAATTATGCAGCGGTATATTTGGGACATTTCTTACGTTTTTCATACTTTAAGCCATTTCGTGCTAAATATCGAGAAATTATAGCGTTTGAAACGTTAAGAAAGGTTACAGACACCTCAATGGTATTTTTGGCATGTTCGGATAATCTATTGACATGAACTCCAGGACGGCCTATTTTTAGAAGGTTAATGCATGGTATTCCTTGTTCGCATTCTAAAATTGTACGATAATATATAAACTTTTTTTAAAGTTTTGTTCACTAAAAATGTTAACTATATCTCGTTTGGGCAGCTGTCCAACCAGGTTGTATATGGGCTTACGAATATTTATTTTGTGCGACATTATAGAACTGACAAGACACTAATGTGAAATGTCAAATAAACTAACAAGACACCGATCAACAAATTTCTTCATGGCTGACTAGATCTATTACTTTTACTATACTACAGAAAGTATTAATATTTTCCCCAAAACTTATGTAACAGGTGTTACCAAGTAACGATCCGTGATAGAATTTTAAACGCCGGAAGGTTGCATACGCACAAAATTTACAGGCGTTTGAAAGCTATTTATGGTAACGATTATGAGAATGTTCGCCAGTAGATTCGACGTGCAAAACTCTGTCGTAAAGGCAAAATGAAGGTGTTTGACAAAACACGATCAGGTTGACCAGTATCAGTGATGCATGAGAAGAATCAAAGATAAGTGATTGCAGATTCAAGGAAATCGCCAGATTGCGCAAAAACAAATTGATTGGAAATTAGGTACTAGTCAAAAAAGGGTTCAGTACGCTGAATTACGGAAAAATTTGCGTCAGGTGGGTCCCGCGATAATTAACGGATGTCATGAATGAACGAAGAAAAATCATTTGTCAAGAACTTCTTAGCCAATATCGACGCGAAGGAGATGATTTTCTCATGAACACCACCACCGGGGATGAATCTTGGGTTCATCATTGATTCCGAAAACAAGTGGCAGTCGATGAAATGTCGTCCTGATTCTCCACGTGTACGAAAATTCAAAAGAATTCCATCAACGCAGAAAGTCACGCTCACACCTTTAGGGATGCAATACCGAATATCTGCCGAAAGGATCAACCATTATTCTAATAAGATACTGCAAAACTTTACGATCACTAAAGAATAATATTCGTAGACGGCGACCGGAAAGAACGAATTTTTCTTGTACCATAACGCCAAATCGCATTGTAGCAATGAAACAATGAAGCTAGTGACGAGTCTAAAATTCACGATTGTTTCGCACACTTCGTACAGTCCTGATGTGGCACTTCTTCGATTTCTGGTTGTTTCCAAAGCTGAAGGAGACTGAAGGACACTGTCGATGAATAATATATTATCAAGGTATGTCGAGCATTTGCTAACATAGTAACAAAACATCGACCTCTGAAACGTCAACATCAACAGTAGCAGCAAGCGAAGTAATAAACTCTAATTTATCAGTGTCCTCATCGTCTGGTGTAATATTTAATAATTCAACAAATTTTTCGTTTACTATTTACACTAATAAATAAATGAATGGAAAGTGTTGCTAACTGAAATCGTGAAGAAAAGTGTTGCTAACGAGAAAAATCCCACTTCTCTTCACGATTTTTTATTAAACATTGTGTTACTTTTCTATCAACTACACGAAAAAAAAATTATATACATTGATAGTAAGGCTGGGAGAAGTATCGATACATCGTCCAATGCCGTGTACTAGAGCTGTGTCGTTCCAGCTGGACCCGGTCCAAAGGATTCGGTCCGCTGTTGGATATAATCGGACCCGGTCCGCAACTTTGCCTGAACTCGGTCCGAAGGAACGAATTCAATACTTTTATTGAATTCGTTCCTTACGCGTACGGTACCGATTCTCGCTAGCGTCAAGGCATATCATATTCCGATATTCGAAGTGTAAACCATCTAAACATTAGTGATTCAGATTCAGACAGTCAGACACATAACTTACTGGGATGTTTACGTTTTAAAGAGTTTGAATATTGTACAGATACGCATATACATATACTGAAAAAGCATAAATTTTATTTGACGAAGGTCGTAGGTAGGTATTTGATATTTATTATATGAGACACATATATATATATATATATATATATATATATAGATATGTATATGTGTGTTTATATTTTTTATCTGAATTATGGCTAATGTGACTATGTATTTTATATATATATATATATATATATATATATATATATATATATATATATGTATACATACAATGTATACAGAGTGCACTTTTCTTCTTATACCATAACACCATAATTAATAAAATGACAAATGAATACCGTCGATGTCGTTGTATATTTATAAAATAAGATAAGTTTTAAATAAATATTCTAGGGTGTTGGTCTAAATTTCTCAAGGCGGTATGCAAGAATTAGTAATCTTCCACCTTTTCTGTTGTTTAGTCGTGCATACGTGTGTATAAATATAAAGAAGTGTTCAAAAAGTATTTTATAATGGAAAGAAAACGGAGTGATATTTGGAATTTTTTTACTGTAACAAATGAAAATTCTGCGAAGTGTAATTTTTGTAATAATCCATTTTCCTACAAAGGAGGAGCTACTGGAAATTTAACAAGACATTTAAAAAGAAAACATCCATTTTCATTAACGGACGAGAGAAGGGAAGATATTTCAGTGAAGGATTCAGAAACCAATGTATCCGAAGATATTTCAATTGCTACTTCTGATATAGAATTAGCAATTCCAAGTACCAGTACTAATACATCCGTTGTACCAAAAAAAAAGGAAAATTATTCAAACATTAACAAATTTCCAAAGAAGGGCTTTATCTAAACAACAATCAGTGAAATTAGATGAACAGTTATTAACAATGATTGTTGCTGAATATCAGCCGTTTAGTTTGGTAGAAGATAGAGAATTTAGAAAATTCGTACAAATGTTGAATCCCAATTATACACCTCCTTCAAGAAAGACAATAGCAAACGTGATATTACCACAACTGTATACAAGAGTTCACACAATAGTTAAAGAGTTATTACTGTCATCTACTCAGCATATTGCTATTACTACTGATGGATGGACGTCAATTAGTAATCAGTCTTATCAAGCATTAACAGCGCATTTTATTGACGGTGAAAATAAATTAGTGTCTGTTCTATTGGGATGTTACTGTACCGAAGTAAGTCACACTGCACAAAATTTAGCTAATATTATAAAGTTAGCTTTAACTGATTGGCAAATTTCTGAAAATGTTTGCGCCGTGGTTACAGATAACGCAGCAAATATTACAGCAGCAGTCCGTGTTTTAAGGTGGCAGCATATACCATGTTTTGCGCATTCGTTAAATTTAATTGTACAAAAAGGTCTTCATCAAATAAAGGCTACACAGAATAAAGTGAAGTCTATTGTAGAATATTTTAAACGAAGTCCCATAGCAACAGCAAAACTACAAAATCTGCAAAAGCAAATGGGTTTTCCTGTGCTGAAAATGAAACAAGACGTAAGTACAAGATGGAACTCCACGTATGATATGTTTGATAGAGTTACAAAAATTAAAGATCCATTACAATCAGCTATAGCCGTTACAAACGCCACTCATATATTATCAACTTGTGATTTCGAAATTATTTCTTGGTCCTGCAAAATATTACAGCCATTTAAAGACATTACTGATGAAATAAGTAGCGAAACAAGTGTATCAATTTCAAAAATCTTGTTATATAATAAAATGTTAGTGACCTACGTTAATAACGTAAAATCCGATTTAGGAAAAGAATCTCTTGGAGTAGATGCAATGCAAACATTGAATGCATTATGTGAAGTTATACTATCGGAACTTCGTATAAGATTTCAAAATATAGAAAAACATCCTATATACAGTGATTCAACATTTTTAGATCCGCGTTTCAAGAAATATGGTTTTAATGAAGAAAGTAGTTATAAAAAGACGTATAACAAAATTCTGCAAGAGGTAGTCTCATTAATTACGAAAAAAAAAGAAGGAAATATAACAACACAGTGTGAAATAATCGAAAAGGACGTACTAAAAAGTGGAGAGAAAGACATTTGGAATAATTTTGACAAAGAGATTATGAAAATTGAAACTGCTTTCAATCCCACTATTGAAGCCACGATTGAAGTAGAAAAATATGTTCAAGAACCTTTACTGACCAGAAACCAAGATCCTCTCAGATGGTGGGAAGATAGAAGATATGTCTATAAACATTTGTAATCGATCATGAAAGGTCGTTTTTGCATTCCAGCTACTTCTGTTCCTTGCGAACGTATTTTTTCAAAAACGGGTCAAATATTAACAGACAGACGCAGTAGCTTGTCTCCATCAAAAGTAGAGAAAATTGTCTTTTTAAATTATAACTTGAAATTTTTACAAAATTTTTAGTAACTAATATTTTTTTATAAATATAGTAAATATATTAAATGCTGGTATAAAAGATAAAATCTATAAAAAATTACGTAATAAGTAGGCAAGTAAGTTTAATTTGTTGGTTATTGAGAGACTTAAATTTATTTGTGTTTGTAATTATATTTTTTTTTATATTTCGTTATATTTATTTTTTACTATATCTGTACTCTTTCAAAAATAAAATAATAAATTTTATTAGTAAAAGCAAAAGTTGTTATTGTTTTATTTTTAAGTAAGTGTAAATAAATTAATTTTTAACTACTGGCAATCAGTAATAATTTACTATTTCTGTACAAGTAATAACGAAAAACAACGTAAGTATAATTGATATAATTATTGCACTATGCAAATATTAATTACATTTACATAGCTTCACGTATTGATAGATTTGATAGTTCTCCGTTCTAAAGATTCAGTCCGAACCTTTCAACCTACATATATGGCTTGACGGTACGGTACACGATCCATTGGTTCTACGATACACGGGTCCACGCTCTCATATCAATACCGATGTCGACCGAATCCAGCGGACCCGTTCCGATCCTAGTACGGACCCGGAATGAACGAATCCACAAAAGGAACGACATCGCCCAGCACTACCATGTACCATAACTGGTATCGATTCCCCGACACCTCAGACAACGAAGGTATCGATACTAAGAAACCAATACCAGAGTATCGATAGCAAAAAAAAATATCACAGTATGTATTGTAAATTTCATACCGTAAATATGGTAGAATCGGTAAATTAATTTTATATCTCTTGAAACCGATATCAAACAATCGATACCTAGAAAATGGGTTATGAATACCGATTCCTAGGTATTGCATCAAGGTTTTCATTCCAAGGTATCGATTCCAAAGCATTGATATCTATCGATACTTTACCGATTCCAGTACTCAGAACCGATACCGTGCACAGACCCGATACATCGCTAAGTCACCTCGCTTGGTATCGACACCCGATACCGAAAACATCAGTATCGCCCAGCCCTAATTGATAGTACAGTAAACAAGAAATTTTCTCGTGGACGAAATAAAGAAATAGATTCACCGATTTGAGAAACGTATTGTACGTGGTGATTATATTGAAAAATAATTATTTACATTGATAATACAATAAATTTACTTCATACTTAGACTGGTTTCATTAGTTTGTCTTCTCTTATTTTATAGAGTTGGGGACCTTATATATCAATCTGTGCTCGTAGAATTTTTTTATGACTGTTACAGAGTTAAAGTTTGCGCTTATGCTTGGTAAGAGGTAAAGCTAATGTTTATCAATTAAAGAGCGATAAAATTTTTTTTTCTTCAATGGCACAAGTAATAAGCGACGAAGTGCTATTCTGCTTTAGTAAAGACGTAATACGCCTCTGAAAAATACATATAGGTATTATAAAAAAGCAGCTTAGTTCAGTATTAATTGAAGTTGAAAAAGAAAAAAATTGCATTACACTTCCCGCATTGGACAATAATTGATAAATTTGCACTCTTTGTATACAAGTATACGTCTCATTTTTCATATTTTCAAATATAAATAACTATCATCCAAAAGCTTGGAAGTTCTTAGAGGACTTATAGGTCACGCATTACAGCACATACCAGTATTTCAGCATATCAGGCTACCCATCTCAATTGACGAGTAGAAAACCAGAATTTCGAATCAAAACCAAATTACAAATAACAAAGAATTTTAATTCGAGGCGCCCTATATTCACGAGCGGGGATATATATTTGATAAACGTTATAACAGAAAAACAGTTAAAATAAGATGAGAAAATGGGCTTAATCAAGCATTTCAGCTCTATAATAAAAAAAAACTAGCTCCTCAATCTTTATAATAGATGGTTGAAAAAGACGTTAGCTACCTGAAGTATAATGGGAAATCACATATAGGATGTCCCATTAAGAGCGCAATATTTAATTTTGTAATAAAATGCATCACATATTCAAAGTGTAAAAATGTTTATTTCAGTATAAAGTACATACACTGCGGTTAAGTGTGGAACACAATATAGAACAAATGCCCCCACTACCCTGCTGGCACGCTCTTTTTACGAAATTCTCGATGACTTTTGCGCAAAGTTGTGTTTCGATTTCGCCAATAACACGTCTAATCTCCGCCTTCAGCTCAGGAGTTCTGTGTGGATTGTTGGCATATAACCGAAATTTTACGTACCCCCAAAGAAAGTAGTCGCACGGGGTCAAATCGCGCGAGCGTGAGGGCCAATTCCGGTCGCCACTGCGTGAGATGATTCGTCCAGGAAATTTTTCTGGCAACAAATCCATTGTTTCGCGCGCTGTGGTTGCCCCGTTCTGTTGGCACCTCATTCCTTCGATATCCATTCCATCCAACAGTGGCCACAAAAACTCCCTCAGCATGTTGCGATAGCGTACGTCATTCACTGTTACTGCTTGTTAAGTACCATTTTCGAAAAAATGGGGCCCTATTATTCCGCCAGCACAGAATACAGACAGTAACTCGTTCCGCATGCAATGGCTTTCCATGAATCACTCGAGGATTCTCCTCGCCCAAAATCTGCCAATTTTGAGTGTTCACGTAGCCATTATTTGGAAATGCGCTAAAGTTGATTGACTTCGAAAAATCATCGTCCTCTTGTTGGTGGTCCAACACCCAGTTAACAAATTCTCGACATTGCCCATGGTCTGCTGGCTTGAGTTCTTGTAACAACTGCATCTTGTACGCGTGCATATGCAGATCTTTGGTGAGTATTCGGTGCAGGGTGCTTCTCGAACTGTTGAGAAGGACGACCAAACGATATTTTTGGATTTTCGTACGGCTATTTTTCTATTAACAGTCGAACCAGTTTCCTCGAATTTTTTAATTCATCTTTGAACTGTTGACAGATTCGGTGCATTTCGTCGACCGAAAATTCCACGAAGTCTGCGAACTGTTTCCACATAACATTCTCCATACTTATGCGTTTTCACAACAATAACGCGTTGTTCCGTCGTATAATGCTCCATGACTACTAATCGCTACAATGACAAATAAAGGATGTTATAGTTTCAGTGCCGCCAACGTAACTAAACGAATGCATGACACATTTTAAATCTTGCACTCTTAATGGGAAACCCGATATAAATAGCATACTTAAACCAAAGAAACTATGTAATAATTCCATTTTTTGTGCAGTTTATCTTTGATAAAATACGAATTGATATAATATGTAAACATAGCGTAATATATAAAAGGAAAGGTTTTATGTATAAATGTTTCTTTTCTTTTTTGTATAGATAATTTGAACGCTAAACACACACTTGGACTTCGCACTGCAGAATTAAGATCATGTCTATTATTGAGTAATACATAGTATTATAATGTCATGGTTATGTATAATGTGCCGTCATTTCATTCGTTTTATTTTAAATTTGCTTAAAATGTTCAAAACTAAATATACGATTTAGTAACTAAAATAATTTTATAAGTTATCTATGAACTTAAAAAGTTCTAGTTATCAAGAGATCAATTTTTTTATGCGCGTACACTGCGCGACATATAAAACCCGTACAACTCTTATTAGCATCAAATCAAGAGGGTTTTAGTTACGTAAACGGAACAAATATATTCACACTGTCACTTATAGACTTTCTAGGTTAGGTATACATACATTGCTAATACCTATAACTTAAGTCAAATTTGACAAGTCAAATAATAGATGTCAAATTTAATAAGCCTTGTTTACATTGATAATATGTTAGTGTACGGGTTTTGTATGTCGGGCAGTGTACATGCGTATATAGTTGATTCTCAATTATAGACTTGGTACTTATCAATACTCCCTCATGATTACCAATTAGAAATTTACCTAAAGAAGAATCATTCTCTATTGACAGCAATTGTTTTAACTCAAGATGATTAAAAGTGTTGGGCCTATTGTAAGGAATAGGCTTGTGTGTGAGTTGGGCTCCTGGAGCTTTACTATGAGAACTGTTAGAACCTAAAGACGATGTAGACGCCGATTCCGACACTTCACTACTACCATTCTGTAACAAAAAAGTATTTTAAAATCCTAACGACTTCAAATAATCTGCACTAAAAAAACTTACACTGCTATCACTGCTTTTTTCTTTTACCTTATCCGCAGAATGTGATGGAGGCAGAACGTTGGATATAATATCTGCGAAGTTTGTACCGGTGTCCAACGAGCCCGCATTTTCTCTAGAGACGCCCATTTCTTCTACAATGAAAGCTATTATTTACGTTATTATACGATACCAAAATATTGACACTGAGAAATAAAATATCGATTAGGTAACCTTCAGAGGTGCTCTATTTGCCAGATCAGTTAGATAAATAATATACCGAGTAAAACTCCATCTACTGTTTCAACGCTTACAATTAACCCTGTTCATGGAAGCCCATTTCTACCGAGCGAGTGACAACCGTTTGACACATTTGACAAGTTGCAAGACATAGACCAATAGTGTTTAATATAGTACTCATCAACTGTAACAAATCTTTGACAACTGATCAGCAATTGTTCTACGATCAAAACTGTTTGTTTAAAAATTATAGATTGTTTCATTTAAAATAAACAATTTCAACAACATCTTCTTTTAAGTTTATTAAGCATTTATACACACAAGGTATGCAGGTTAACCATACTAAATGATTTAATTTTATATCACAGCACGTGAAAATTTATTTTTTAATAGAAAATATTTACTTAAAAAAGAATATTGCACTTAAATAGAGCTGTACCAATAAAAAATTACGTTCTTGTCTCCTGTCAAAAACTTATATATGATTATAAATACTGTTTCAATTGTGAAACAACAGTAAGTTACATCATAAGTCATTAAAATGTGAATGGAGTTTGACACGATATTATGAGTTTATCGTCACATACAAGATTTAAACAATTACAAAACGAATAACCGATCACATATAAGTAATATCAATAATAAAATCGCATCTTTTAATATCCTTATTTCAATATTGGGTATTCTGACTAAATACTACTAACTTTCAAAATGTGCTCACATTAAAAGAAGCAAATATTAAACAAGTTTAACTTGTAACGAGGTCAAACCCAAAATATAACAGAAAACAAATTCAATAGACGAAACACCTTCTGTAGTGTAAAAACGCTCAATAGTTCAAGAATGACATCAATCTAAATTAAAATCTATGAAAGGACATCATAATGAAATTTAGAGATGGGCCTAAACACATTCAACAAAAAAAGTTCTTGCAAGATATTGCTCTAATCACTAGTAAATAAAAGTCTAAAAATATACTATAGTAGACATTTGCCTACAAGCTACTTCCCTCAAGTTTCTTGATTGTATCGTGTCAATGAGGGATAACAACCCGGAAACAAATCTTCGACAGCTGATCTTGTGAAATCATTGATTTTTGAAAAAAAAAAAAAAACTAAAGCCAGAAAGGCTTCGTTAAGCTAACAACTAAGTCGATTAGTTTTACAAAAACGTATAAAGTCGCTTTTCTCCATTAATAAGTTTGTTCCAACGACCGGTTTAGTAATGGTTTGAATATTGTTCGGCGATCATTTTGTGCGCATGCGTTAGTTTTGCACTGCGTATGCGGCAGTGATAAATTATAAAGAAGTTGGAACGTATTTCTGGTCGTTTGGTTATCACTCTATTTTGTAGTATTATTAACAATGATAATTGTAATAATCAACTTTGTTCTGTTCTATGATATTATGTGCTATTACTATATTGCCAACTATAGTTCTCACAGGATGAAGTATGTAATGCGCATGTCAGTACAAACCGTACGTGTTTCAATCTGTGAACTGCTTTGATCATGTAGTGACTGATTTGTATATGATCAAAATTTGGTTGGAACACTTTTGATATTGTTCTATGTACGGTTCGAAATGACATTGGAACGCATTTTCTGCAGTACGAATGTCCGGTACCGTCATTGTACGATTTTTCTAGCGACTTGGAACAAACCTATTGTCTCCACAAATGAACATAAATATACATTGGTCACAAAAAATAATTCAAAAAAGTGCACATGGAGAGATGTCTTAAATTTTTATTTTTCTAATCATAGAAACTCATTGCTAGACTTACTCGTTTGAAAGTTTAATAAGAATATTCATTTGAACAATAAATTATGAAAATATTACTTACTATTTATTTTTAGTTACAAAAACTATTAACGCCCGTATTTCCGGCGGGTGACAAAACTCAGGAATTCTTGTCATAGATGAGATATGCTACACGTTAAGTATTTAGAAGAATGAATAAACGGAATTGGAACGGAAATACGCAAAAGTACCTTATGAGCGTACCTTGTTTTATTATAAAGTGCGCTAATGAAACCAAATTACATTTGTATATATCCAACTTGGCTCCTATGTTTTATAATAATTATTTTCTCAAATCGTTATACCTCATTTTCACAATTAATTCGACAGTAAGTAATATGTAAATATTTTTATTTGTACATGTGTGAAGTAAAATTTCATATTCAATAAAGCGAGGGTATAATAGATAAATTTATGCAACTGCATATATTTAACATTTACAAAGATTAATTTAAAGCGATGTTTGTCATCTACACGTACTACACAAAATAATTAGATATAAATGTACAAACTAACAAAAAACTTATATGTAAATGTCTCATGTCTATATGTAATTGTCTCAAATGCCCTATAAACACATAAAAATATCAAAAGTATAAGGGGGCGCTGCATTGTCGACCAAAACAAGAAAAAACTTGTGGGTGTTCAGTATGTAGTTGAAAATATAATAGAAAAACTTGCTAATTCTGCCGAAAATGTGACAAATTTACCTGTTTAGAGCAATGATTGTATGCGGTGCGATAATTGAAGCATTGGTTGTATAACATAAACATTTAATGATTTCTATATAAACTAATAAATGTAACTGTGATGTTATATACATTATTCCATAAGTATTTACAAAACTAAATTACGACTTCATTAATTTACTTTACCTTGCTAAATATATACAATACAGATATATATATATACAATATATTTGGCAACGCGAAAAAAACGTTCATTTAATTTTTAATTGGAGTCTATGTGAACAATGCTTCCCCTAATATTCGATTATTCAATGCACCCTATCTAAGATTTCTTGGTTAATTTTTCCAACTGCTATATTTTAATGTGAATTGTGAATAATAAATAAACAACATCTACCATTTAATATTACATTACATTATTTTGTTTCAAGCTTGTTTACAAATTAACACAAATATGTTAAAACATATCTCTATCTGTACACATGGACATACACCACGTATTTAACGAATGGTCACTTCAACCGTAGACCTGCGTTTCGATCTAAATGATCTCATTAGTGCAGGTTCACGAAGTGACGCCTTATGGTTCGCTCACGCAAGTAATCACAATCTTATACCGTTAGGTGACAAGAGATATCTCGAGACATCTGACGGACAAGAGAGGCTCGCCGATGTAAGCGTTTTCTCTCGATTGTCTACGCCATCACAAGGGAGAAAAAGAAACACGTATAATTGTGTAATCCTTTAACTCCTAGCCAGATGGCTCAAGCTTGTTTAATGATCGGTTTTGTGAATAAAAGGATGTGTAGTTTATTTATTACTAATTACTAGTATATATATGTATATATGTATATATATATATATATATCAATTTATATATATATATATATATATATATATATATAAATTGATAAATTATTGCAGTTTTTCGGCTTTTATATGAAATATTTACCAATATCGCTCCGGATTGGTCCACTCTACTAATTACTACTTTAATTTACTCATTAAGATATGTTTAGAATATTCCAAAAAATATACTTACGCTCGACGTGAGCGAAAGCACAAAAGACACCTCTAGGACAATATCCAGCTTGTTGTACATCGTTGCACTTCGTACTTTTGTAAATTTCAGGGTGAAATTGTTGTTCTGTTCTTGTATGACAATAGGAGCATAAATCACCGGAATCGCAATTGGCCGGCTCGCCCCATTCTTCGCCGTGCTTCACGTTCGGACAAGGCGTCGATCTGTAAGACTTGTTATAATCTCGGGACAACGAACGTCTCCGAAAGGAAAAGAACAAAAAAAATAATTGGAAAAATTTGAAAATTACCGGTACTTAAATTTCCGAGGACTACGCCTTTTGTCCTTACTGTTGTGGTACTGAGGACAGGCATAGCCTTGTCTGCACAATCTAGGTGGTCTTTTGCACGGTTCTGTCTTGTAATTTGTTAAAACATAATTCGTATCTAAAAGGCAAACAATTATATTATGTAAGATTTTTATAAAATCTTTGAGTAGTTGTTTGGCTATTTTCATTGTCTGTTGGACTTAGATAATCCGACGTTTCGGTAGTTAATCCACTGGCGGCTTCAAGATAATTTTGAGAAAAGCTGTACCTTGCTAAACTCATTGTCTACGTATATGCCTTCTCCCAATTTTTTAAGGAAATGTACTCGTGTGAGATTCGAACCTCGTCTGAAAATTACTGAGTTCTCAGAAGGGCAGAATATTGTTTCTTAGAACTTGTATTTAATCTACTAGTTCTAAGAAACAATATTCTGCGATAACTCCAGTGGTTGGTGTGTTTGATTCAGAAAAAGTTGGGAATTTTCAGATCAGGTTCGAATCTCACAGGAGTACATTTCGCTAAAAAATTGGGAGACGGCATATATATCAAACTATGAGTTTGGCAAGGAACAATCTTTCTCAGGGCTACTCCGAATACGACAATAGATTAACTACCGAAACGTCGGATTATCTAAATCCAACAAAGATGGAAATAGCCCAAACAACTACTCATTTAATCATTCATCGTCAGCAATTTCTCGTCATGAGTTAAAATAACGCTTTGTAGAATTATGAACAAAATAAACGACTACACTAGAAGTCACTATTTAAACCTGACATCATCATTAATTTATATTATGGCATTACTGTGCATCATCTTTATCGTCACGGTTTGGGGAACATTGCAATTGTGCCTTCTTACTTCATGAAATTGCATGACATTTAAGTTGACCCTATGTTGACAGATTCACACAACTTATATTTTCAAAAAATCCCATGGCATCCATGCTTAACTATAGTCGTTTATTTTGATCACAATGGTACATTTAAGATATCCACAAGGCAGCAGTTAACACAAGAATGTAACTCCTATCAATTCAATTTATTTGTCTCTTCCTTCCAGGTACGCTTATTAATTCTCATATGCTCTTTATCCCACAATAATACTTAAAAGAGTTTTAATTTTACGAGTTCGTTAATAAGACCGTTTGTAAAATGAATGCTCAATATATTAAGAGAATGAAAGCGATATCTACAAGGTGCTATCCAGAAATTCCCGGAATTTGAATGTGGCGCGCGAAGGCATGGTAGTACAGCTTTATAGCGCTAGATGGTGACAAACTGTTTTTGTCTTTATATTTGTTGTACATATTTGAGTTATTCTACGACTATAATGTCTGATGTGAAAGATTCGAACGTGCATCAAATTCTGCTTCAAACTTGGTAAAACGGCAGCGGAATATGCTTAAACAAGCGTTTGGTAAGGGTGTTTTAGGCCAAACGCAAACTTATGAGTAGAGACCGGACACATCGGGTTGAAATGACGTCGTCATTACGACGGGCGATGTAAATAGTCTACAACATCTGTAAGTACATCACGCAGTTATTGAATGCACTATTGATCTGGCTAGCGCGCACATCTGTTTTCATCGAGAATTGCGATGTTTTTTGTTGGATATTTACAGTTAAATTTCTGTTTTCATGGGCGTAGATAGAAGCGTGTGGAGTTTTAATAATTTAGTCTATTTAGATTATATTTCGTAAGATAAATAAAGTGCTGTGAGTTAGTTTCTTGTTTTCATAGTTTTAACTGTTAATTACATCGTAATTTTTGTGATAGATCCTGTTTAATATCGTTTGATTGAATCTATTTCTCTCAATTATTTCGACGTAAGTGTGCTTTACATTTCGTTCAGTTTCAATAACTTACGCTTACATTTTTAGTTTTCATTTATTTAAATCTAGACCATTGCTTAAGTTACTTTTTCAGATATGATATGGAAGAACATCGTAAAACAATGGCGAGTTGGATTGACGGTCATACCGATTGTATATCCATTGTCAGTTATTCCGAAATTTATTGCAAAATCTGTAAAATATCGTTAAAAAATTCCATGAGATCGCACGTACAACGTCACTTAGCGTCGCAAACACATACACAGAAATTGGAACCCTTGGAATCTGACAATTTTAACGAAGAACTCCGTGAAACTTTTATGGCGGCTAATATTCCATTAAATAAACTTAACAATCTCACTTTAAAAATATTTCTCCAAAAATATACTGGTCGAAATGTTCCTGATAAATCCACCTTTCGCAAATATGTTTCTAAGTGCTACACGAAAGCAGTAGAACGCATTAGAAGCCATCTTTCAAATCAGTACCTCTGGATAAGTGCCGATGAAACTGTCGATATATTAGGACGTTGTGTGGTAAATGTTGTAGCTGGAGTACTACAACCAACTATTCCATATAGTTATCAATACAGTTGATGCTAAAACCATTACCGAGAATATTCAAAAAATACTTCATTCGGACAACAGGTATGTATAAAGAAAAAGTAAGTGACAGTGCTGCATATAAGTTAAAAACAGGCAGACTATTAAAGGTAACATATCCTAATATGTTGAATATTACTTGTGTAGCACATGTTCTCCACATCTGTGAATCTGTGAATATATCAGACACCTTTCCAGAAGTTGATAAACTTGTTCTTTAAAGGGAAAAACTGCCATCTTTGTCACTTTGTCACCAGTAATAACTAGATGGGGGACATGGTTGGAAGCTACTAGTTTTTATGCAGAGAATTTTTGATAGTTTACAAAATTTCGTTGCATGTTTAAATGACGATGCTCGGAGTATTTCTGAGTGCAAGGAACTAACACAAATTCCACATTTAAAAAATCAGTTGTACTTTATTCAGGAACACTTTGGAAATTTGACAAAACTAATTGCTTATTTTGAAAACCAAAATTTTGAATGAAAAGATGGATTAACCACATTAGATGTGGCTATTAATAATTTGAAAAGTATTTCAAGTGACTTCGGATGTGGCCTTCGGCAAAAGTTAGACGCAGTGTTTAACAGAAATCTAGATTTAATAACATTGCGGCAATTGTGTATGGGGACAATGCCACAACATCTAACGGCAAAATACACGAAAATAAAAGAATATTTCCAGTATGCACCTATAACCAGTTGCGATGTAGAAAGGACGTTTTCTATTTACAAGGATGTATTTCATTCAAAGAGAACAAATTTTACGCAAGAGAACCTTGAGAAAGTATTCCTAGTAAATATTAATACTCCTTTACTCAACTTGAACTACAAAATGAACAAATAAAAATGTATTTCGTATTTTGTAGCCGTATATATATACCCGTTTTATTATTATAAGTATAACTATATAAGTAAAATTGAAAACTTTAAAAATACAAATGTTCGATAGTACGCTCGTGGGCGATCATCAACCTCTCGTGTCCGGCCCGTACTTATCGAATGATACAACCGTTTTAAAAATGGACGTGTGTCGGTTGGTGATGATGAACATTCCGGTCGTCCATCGACGGAACACATCACAAAATGTGGCAAAAGTGCGTGATGCTATCCTGCAGAACAATCCACGACATTTGTAACATTGTCGGCTTGTCGTACGACGCAAGCGACCTGCTAAGTGGCGCAACAATTTGTGGATCCTACACCACGACAACGCACCAACCCACACGTACTTGTTGTGTGTCAGTTTCTAGCCTTAAGGAAGACGGCAGTACTACCCCACTCTCCCTACTCCCCAGATCTTGTTTCTGAAGTTCAAACTGAAGCTCAAGGACCACCATTTTGAGACGATTGAGAAGATCCAGACCTAATCGCAGGCACTGTTGAACACGTTATCACGCGAAAACTTCCAGTCATGGACAAGTCGCTGTAATCGATATATTCATGCGGAAGGAGAGTACTTTGAAGGAGATGTTGGTGAATAAGTTGTAAGACCAATTTATTGTTTTTTTTTTCACATTCCGGAAATTTCTGGGTAGCACTGGGTAGCATTTTAATCACCTAAAAGATTCCAAAATGTCTCACAAAACGGTCGTAAAGTATATATTTATCTGAAACCATTATAAAGAAACGGGTACAACTCATAATAATTTTAATGATTTGTCGGAGAGTTGTATAAAGCCCACAACTTTGAATCGCCAAGATAAAATGCATGCCGTTATATGTATAGTCTATATAATAAAAAACGCAGCCTAATATTTCTACTAAAAAAGGCTAACTAATAGAGAATATATATATATATATATATATATATATATATATAAATATACAGGGCAATCCAAATTAAGTGAGTGTTCACCATTGGTAACTTTGTTATTATTAAAGATTCAAGATTGTTTAATTTAGCAAACTAGTAGTACTTTTAACGCTCTTTAAGATGGAAGAATTAAAAAAAACAAATGAGCAGCCCGTTTTCGAGTTTTCCCGAAAAATGTTTTTTTCAAATGGAAACCCCTGTATATTATATCATTTTCTGTTAGAAATTAAATTTTTAAACAAAAAAATCTTATAAGAACTTTTTTACTGGGATTAAAAACACTTGAGTTATAATGTATAAACAAAAACAGCTAAATAATTTTTATAAACTTTATTTTATACATAAACATATCATTAAAAGAAAATAAAAATCACTGATTTTTTCATAGAAGATGTTCAAAAATACCACCTTGTTGTTCAATACATTTTTAAACACGTTTCTGAACTTGTCGAACTGCTTTTAGTATGGTCCTACGATCTATTTGGTTTATCTTTTCACTAACTGCAATTTTTAGGGCGTTTACGTTTTCGTACCTTTGCTTATAAATCTCTGTCTTTAAATAACCCCATAAAAAAAAATCAAGCGGTGTTAAATCTGGCGATCGGGGAGGCCACTGAATAGGACCATTTGTTCCTATCCATGAATTGTTAAAAAAATAGTATTTAAAATTTGATGAGTACCTCTGTAGTTGTGCGCAGGTGCGCCATCCTGCTGAAAATGCAGATTCTGTCTACTTATGAGATCAATATCGTCTAAGAAATTATTCCAAATTTCAGTCAAAAATTCTATGTACCTTTCACCAGTTAGAGTGCCCTCATAAAAGAAAGGACCAACAATCCTTGAACCAATTAAACCGCACCAAACATTAAAACTGTTAACGGACTTGCGGGCGTCTTGGATGTACTAAAAGAAGATTTTCCTTTGACCAGTAATGATTTTTTGTATTGTGCATTCCAGAATTTGAGAAATTTGATTCATTGATCCATAAAATATAACGAAAGTTGTTTACATTTTGGCGACAAAAGTTAAGATACCAGTGGCAAAAAAACATTCTTCTCTCTGGATCCCCTGGCAAGAAAACTTGAACTGGTTTGTACTTATAAGGAATGAATTTGTGTTTCTTCAGAATCCTATGCACAGTACCGTGACTCAAATCAGATTCCTTGATAATATCTAGTATGTAATTCTCACGGTTGGCCTCAAAATATGCAAGAACTAGAATTTCCGTGGCCTCGCTTATTATAAAAGTCCTTCTTGTTCTTGTTTTGGCAAAAACACTCTCATTGCCTCTAAATTTACGGTAGTCTCAAAAAAAATTGCTCATTTGGTTGTGTTCGGAGTGGATATAATTCAGCGTAGTGTTCTTTTGCCCTCCTAGAGGATTTTCTGCACACTAAATAAGATTCTAACATATCACACTTTTCTGCATGGGTAAAAATCATTTTTTTGTCAAATTAATAACTAGCAAAATGAAATTTATGAGTGAAAGACTAATAAAACTGTACTAATATTTTACGTTTACTAGAAAGAATTAACGTCGTTATCATAGAAACATAGAAATGCACTTGACTTAGCTGTTTTTGTTTATTCACTATAACTCAAGTATTTTTAATCCCAGTAAAAAATTTCTTATAAGATTTTTTGATTAAAAATTGAATTTCTAACAGAAAATGATATAATATACAGGGGTTTCCATTTGAAAAAAACATATTTTTCGGGAAAACTCGAAAACGCGCTGCTCTTTTTTTTTAAATTCTTCCATCTTAAAGAGCGTTAAAAGTACTACTAGTTTGCTAATTTAAACAATCTTGTATCTTTAATAATAACAAAGTTACCAATGGTGAACACTTAATTTGGATTGCCCTGTATATATGTATATATATATATATATATATATATATATATATATATATATATATGTATATTGTTACAAAGTATAGCAAGCGCCAATTAAGTTGGCGCGAGGAGGGGGCGCGCCGTTTTTAAAAATGTCCACGCCCACTACTCAACTAATTGTCAGAATACATTTGTCATTGACGTTTGACGGAACATAATGTCTTTGCTGGGGGATCATAAAGTGATACACGCTCAGAGGTTAGAATTATCTGACATTTGATGTAAAACCAGATACAAATCTCCCCACTACTTCTAATCCTGCGCGAACTTACTCCTCCTCGCGCCAACTTAATTGGTGTTTGCTATACATTCTTATTTGCTAATGCGTGAATATTTAAAATGGCCCCCAGTATTCATTACTTTTAAGAGTAGCCTTACAACGATTTTCCGCATAATTAATATAGGATCTTTTTTATATTGCGAGATAATTAGGAAATGTTATATACACGCTTTTCATGAAGTTCCTGCTTCGTAAGAGACCAACTTTTCAATTGGGTTGGCGCCTGAGGATTTCGAAGGATACTTCATTGATGCAATACCATTTGCAGTTGTCCATTCCCTACAGTTTGCTCCGATATCATTGTCCTCTTATAGGCTCAAATCTAGAGGGTCATTTTTAAACCACACTTTTAAATCCTTTTTGGTGCAATTTTATCATTCGTATCGCATTTAAATACCGGTATAAGCAGACACAAAATTCTGAAACCCACTGTATTAAAGCAACCTAAGACAGAAGCTTCACGCTTTACAGTGCACTGTATAACAACGTTCTTTGTGCATTAATCATGCCTAAAAAGATGATTCAATCTGTAATCTTCTTCCATTTGTCATTGAACTAATATTAATGTTCTTCTTGGCTAGTTCGAATTGTCCTTGACGAAATATTAAACTAATAAGAGCCTTATCTTGCCATGTTCTTGTAGTACGGCATTCTCCTCGTCCTGGACGATCATCTTATACTTTGGGTTTCATGATAACATATAACCCTACGTCTGACGAAGTCTTCCGACTTGTACCTTACAACCACCACAAAAAAAAACACTGTTTCGAAACGTTTTGTATACGCTGTCGTTTATTTCAACAAAAATTGTTACCTGCGTCACATACAACGAATAGCTGAACTGAAACTAACTAGGCATATTAGTGGGAAGATATTTCTACCAACTCTCTCAGTTCTACCCTCACATTAACTTTCCCACCAAGAGAGATATTAACCAACATTTCTTATTGTAGAGACTGGAGATTTTGCCTAAAGCATTTAACCGTACTATTACAAATTGTTGCTGCCCAAACTCATACTTTGTGAGATTAGTGGTAACTTAATTTTTTAAATTACCTCATATCTGTCCCTTAGAATTCAAAAATTTAAAATATCATCGATAATCTCCAAACCTATTGCAGTGATTTCTGGTGTCTCAGGGCAGTCATTTAGCATCCAGCGTATGCAGAAATAGATGTATGAATGCTTACGATGATGGTGGATCGCTTCAGAGGGATATTAATTTGCTTGTGGAATGCTGTACAATCAACAACATATTGCCTTAACAAGTGCCATATTAACACCTTTTCAAGAAGAAATAGCACATATTTCTTTAATTCTAAGTTGCAGAATACTACATTGGAAAGAGTTGGCCGTATTAGCGCCATTTTTGACTCGATTTTTATTGATGTCATAAATAAGTCCCTACAATTATGCGACTTCATCAAACGTATATGCAGACTTTAGGAATACTTCGATTAACGTTATAGTTAGATCTATACCGTAAATATGATTATGGCTTGATATCCTTATCATGCAGTGGACCGAGCGAATTCAACAATGGTTAATTTTATTCTTTTCAAATTAAAAATTGATAAAACCTAATATAATAATACAGAGAGATCCATCCCAAGGGAAGTGTGGTGGTACCATAAAATTCCCTAGATTAGAGTATTTTTATGTTTGTCAGGTACCGATCATGGCTTACAGTTTGTTTGACAGGCCTGTCCATTTGTATGTATGTTGTTATCGTTACGATATAACCTTTAAACATACATTGCGAATTATTGAAACATGATACTCCCAACTGTACAATAATGCTAAACTAATTTTTCTCATGCCAACCCCCAAAGAATTTTAGTAAGACCGGTTTTCAGCTTTTTCACAACTTGGAATTTCTCAGACCTTCGTTCTTGATATTGTAGATGTTACATAACAATCTACATGTTAAATTCGTCCCAAGGCAATGGTAGAGACGTGTCCCATACCCCGCCACAAGCTTTCCCCGATCGGCTTGATACTAACGATATTTCAAACAAATGCGACAGGGGAATATCGTTCAACAAAATGTAACTTATAATGAGCGACGCCTTTCTTAAGCTGGCATAAATTTTACAACTTTATGTTGACATGCCCAACTGTTAAATTTAAATTTGTCAAAAATTTGGTAAAGTAAATGTCAAACAAGTAATTCTAATCATGTCATCCATATTTATACAAAATATTCCAACCAAAAAAGATAAATCTAAAGAGAATGATCAGGCAAGCCAACTTCTGAGAATTGCCAAATTAAACACTTGCTTCAATTACACGACTCTACAAAAACATTTTTGTTCTTTGTCCTAAAGTTTATTTTATGATTTTTCGGTTAATTATGCACAAAAACGAAAAGAAACTAGCTTTTTTTGGTATAAAGTTTGCTCATTTTTGATTTTTTTTATAAATTTTAATTAATTTTAATACATTCAAAAATACCGCGCGATCAGAGTGGGGTTTTTACGTTCACATAGTGCCGCTAGATGGCACTCGAGTGATAAACAACGATCAGGTGTTTTGTACAATTCTAGAAAAACTTAAAATGTCGTCGCGAAAGTGTAAATATGATGCTGATGCATTTTGTTATATATGTGGTCAATTTATTAAAGTTCGAGACGTAAAATACGAACTTAAGACATCTGACGTTCTCTGTGAAGCCTGCGAAGCATATTTTGACTGTCCTGTTCGGCATCAAGACAAGCCATGGGCTCCACATGTTGCTTGTAGTTATTGTAAAAGATGTTTTTAAGGTAAGCAATTTTTAATTAAGAGGTGAATCAAATATAATAGACATATTAATTTTTATTTCTACATTTTAGGTTGGTATCGAGGTGAGAAGAGGTCCATGAAATTTGCAATACCAAGGATCTGGCGACAACCAAAAGACCACGTCAATGACTGCTACTTTTGCATTGAATCCGAGTAAAAGACGTAGAGGTAAAAATGCAAAACCTATCGAATATCCTGACCTTGAATCTTCTTCGGCTCCAATTGCACACGACCTGACACGACCAGTACCTGAGCCACCGAAAAAATTATCGCAGAAAAGTAGCTCATCTCTTAGTTCTAATAAAAGTAATTTCGATAAGGAGTTTTCACTTACACCAGAACAACCAAAACACCACCTTATTACTACAGAAGATTTTAACGACTTGATAAGAGATTTAAATTTGCCAAAAAATTAAGCAGAGCTTTTAGCCTCTCGCTTAAAACAGTGGAATTTGCTTGATGATGTTAATATCACGGATCAGAGGACTAGGCATGAAACATTCTCAACGTTTTTCACAAAAGAAGATGGACTTTGTTTTTGCAATGACATAAAAGGTATGTTCGAAGAAATTGGCATTCCCTGTGTTCCTAGCGAATGGCGTTTATTCACTGACAGCTCTACAAAAAGCTTAAAAGCTGTTTTATTACACAACGGAAATAAATTCCCATCTCTTCCAATCGCTCACTCAGTACATCTTAAAGAAAATTATGACAGTGTTAAAATCTTGCTTGAATCTGTAAAGTATCGCGAGTATAACTGGCAGCTGATTGGAGATTTTAAAATGGTGGAATTTTTAATGGGACTACAGAGCGGATATACAAAGTATCCGTGTTATCTGTGCTTATGGGATAGCAGAGCGGATGCTAAGCACTATATTCAACGCTCATGGCCTGTAAGAACAGAACTTTGTGTCGGAAAACAAAACGTAACATTTGAGTCGATTGTTGAAGTGGAAAAAGTGTTAATGCCACCTCTGCACGTTAAGTTAGGGTTGAGTAAACAATTTGTTAAAAAACTGGATGAAACTTCAGAAGCTTTTGGATACTTGAAAAAGTTTTTTCCGAAGTTATCAGAAGCAAAAGTTAAAGCTGGGGTTTTTGTTGGTCCGCAAATTAGACAGATTTTCGCCGATGAAAAATTTCCAACGTTGCTGAATTGTACTCAAAAAGTGAGTTGGAACAGTTTTAAAGCAGTAGTTTCTGGATTTTTAGGAAATACTAAGTACTTTGGGAAAACTACGAAAAGTTAGTTGCGGATATGCTAAAAAATTTTAAGGCCATGGGCTGCAGGATGTCATTAAAAGTACATATGCTGCATGCTCATTTAGATAAATTTAAAAACAACATGGAAGCGTATTCAGAAGAGCAAGGAAAACGTTTTCATCAGGACATTATGAGCTTTGAACAACGTTATCAAGGCCAATACAATGAAAACAAGATGGGAGACTATATTTGGGGTTTATTGAGAGAAAGTACTTATGAACATAAAAGAAAAAGTAAAAGCGTGCACTTGTAAATTATTTTCCACTTTTTTGTAAGTTATTTTGATAGTAAAACTTAATAAAAATAATAAACATATTTATTTGAATGGTCTCATCTTCAATTAAAAATTAAAACCACAGATTTTGAAAAATATCGTTCAATCGGTCTCCTAAATACAAAAGCAAACTTTTTCATGTCATATATTTTTTTTCGTCTAATTACGACCTAAAATATCGAAAGTTTATGCTTTAAAGTCAAAGTCAAATTTTGTGTTGACCCGTGTTATTTATAATCACTCGGTAGACCGGGTGTCCTAGAAATAAAAAGACAACGTATGAAAAATGGAAAGAAGTATTTAAATAGAATATAGGATCTAACATATTTTCCCAAAATTCCCTCACATAAGCAAGAACAAAAATGACAAAGAAATTTAATAAAATTTTGTCACGCCACTGTGTGCATATATAAATGCTATCGAAGACCATATTTTAAAGCTGATGGACAATAACAAAACAAGTTTTGTAACTGTTGATCTCGCTTTAAATTTTTGATAACTAACTTTTCTCGAACACCTAGCATACAAAGCAGTCTCAACAATGTCATCTCTTCAAGAGTTTTTATAAATATGTATAAACATTGCAGCGTGTAAATTCTATAGCCATATTTTTTATACATCATGAATCCATATTTTATTTTTTTACTTCTCGTAACAACAAAACATCCACATAATGCACAGGTGGTGAATTGAGGCACCCTTTCATTGAGTTTGTGACAATTATTCACGTGTCTCCATGCTGAAGGCAGACACTTTGAACACTTCATCTGGGCTTTCCACCTGTTTCACCTATTTACAAATAATAGTGCAACCAAGTAAATCCGACCCCCAGAAAATATGCGAACTAATTTACTAACGTCTTGCCCCTCAACCGCCGGTCTACACTTTAAGTGTTTCACAGCAATGTACAGTACGCTAAAATGATTTCTGGAAACTTACACAACAAATCGTCAGTGCTGCTTCTTGGGTCATATTTGCTTGGTTGGACATTAGATTCTGTTCAGTAACAACCAACAGTTGTTACATTAAACATAAAGAAAGAGTTTAAAGCTGACATATTTGTAAGTAATTATATTGAGGTTATTGAACGCTAAGTAAATAAAGCTGCGTCAATGTCGAGGTTTTATAACATCGACAGCCGTTTAAACAATGTTACCCTTTAGAATTTTTATAAACATAAACATATCAGGGTTATGTTTGCGTGTAAATTCTATCGAAGTTTTTTCTCCATAGGCGGCACATTATTTGATTTTCAGAGTTTTCATTTTGGGGTCCGCGTCGTAATTGACTAACAATATTATAGATTTATATACAACATAATTACATGTTTCCATTTTTCATACGCTGTCTTTTTATTTGACAGCCTCTATGACGGTGGAGACGCAGACAAGCGTTATTGACCGCTGCCTTGGTTAAAATTAAAACAGTATATAAGAATCTATATAGGTGTCAATTTTATTTCAATTGACATTGCAATTCCGTAATCTGGAATTGTATTTTTGTTATGTACAAATAAATAACTAAAATAAATTTATTATCAGATTATTCAAGAAGAAACCAATATTAACATTAAAACAATCGCAACAATTATTAAATAAGTATTGCTAAAATAAAATAGATATAAATGTGAGTATTATAAGTTATAACTAGAGCTGAGGATGTTTGCGGTATAACCATGGTTATA
This sequence comes from Melolontha melolontha, assembly GCA_935421215.2. Taxonomy (NCBI): domain Eukaryota; kingdom Metazoa; phylum Arthropoda; class Insecta; order Coleoptera; family Scarabaeidae; genus Melolontha; species Melolontha melolontha. Next base: position 74,685,359 of record OW285242.1, on the reverse strand, counting down.
TCATGTAACCATAGTAAATTACTATGGTTACATGATATAACCATGGTTATACCGCAAACATCCTCAGCTCTAGTTATAACTATTAATCCTTGGTTACGTGCCTATATATTGGTCTTAATGAGATGAAACACTCATCTTTACTTTAAAAAGTGAGAATACCTGACTAAATGGTAGCATAGTAATTTTATGTTATATTTGGCAATAAAAGTTAATTTTGTAACTGTTGTTTTCTTTACACAATGTAAGATATGTTCTTGTGTTAACCACTGTTTATCATTTGAAATGTCAAACCGACATTAAATTGAAAAATCAAGCAAACAATAAGAAAATCAGAAAATTACATTCTTTTTAACAAAAACATTAGAAAACTAACTACATTAAATACAATTTAAGTTACATTTTTTATGGCAAAAATTAAGAACTTCAAAACCTATAAAAAAATTTAATCTAACAATTTGAAATCCCAGCATAAAAAGAAAATTAAAATATTTGTTGCTCAAATATTAAATGAAAAAAATTGACAAATATCATATAAATTAAGGTTGTCAGATATATAAATACATTTGCTCCAAGCTAGTACTAGATAAACTATTTAATTTATGTGCTTCAATTCCTTCTTGTCTAATATTAGATATTCAAAAATTATATATATATATATATATATATATATATATATATATATATATATATATATATATATATATATACATTATGCTATATTATTAACTATTGTTTTTAATAATGTAGTAATTGAACTTATATTTTCCATGCCTATGCTGTGTTCATATCTTATGAACATGAAAATATAATATTACAGAATGACGCAGTTATTTGGTAGGTACAAGAGTTATTTAGTTTAAAAAAGCCTTGATCCTACATTTTTCTCTATAGACCAAGATCTGCAGTAAACCATTAAAATTGTACTTTTTCATTAAAAATTAAAATGTTTAATGGTAATCCACACTTCCTAAATGAAACTCATCCTTCAAATAAAATTGCAATTTCGCAATTACCTTGCCATTTAGGATCCTCATTCATCAAATTTCTTTCTTTATCTAATGCATTTGGTCCATTAGCAGAATTTCCATCTGCTTCTGAAGCTTCGAGGGCCTGTATTTCTTTTATATCATAAACAGGTGGCCTATGGTCATGGCTGCCATGTGCAAAAGCACAGTGCATTCCATTTTTTACACAATAACCTCTAGCATCTGTATCATGTACACACATACATGTTTTATAATATCTCAAGTGGTATCGGCGTTCAGTATCACCAGCTGTTCTGTGTAAAAATGGACATCTAAAAATGGATAAAAATTCATAGTAGTTAATTGTAAATTACAAATAGATGGACAGACAAATTTTAGAATTAAAAAAAAATTATTTAGAAAGGGTATGCAACTACTTTCAATTATATTTAATACTTTTGTTCTTTTATACAGTTAAATTCCCCATAAAATCCTTTTATTTAATATGAAAGTAAATATGTAAATATGCATTTTAGATAAATAAACTATTCAAGGGCAATTAAAAAATCATGTATTTATAAACATGAGATAAAAATTATCTCAGATTGTTATGAGTAGTTAACAGGTCAGTAAATGTCACATTTAAAACATTTGTAAACCAATACGTTTTTAATTTTCAAATATAAATTGAATAAATTAATTTAAAAATAGAATTTTAATTTTTTTTACATTCATATTGAAGAATCAAAACAATGATTGAAATGTCAAGTTTTGGCACAGTTATTTTTCCCCTTCCTATAAAATTTTGTTTTGGAGAAAAGTAGGGTTATAATAAACAAACTAGAATTTTTCCACCACAGCACTATCTAATACATTAACCCGGAGGAAAGAAACCAATTACTTCGTTTATATCAGTATTGTTTGGTAAATACGATCATACATGTATATAAAATGGGGAAATGCGGTAATGTTATGTTTAAACTGTCACACCCACAAGACGTAAAAAATGACAGTTAACCAAAAGAGATGTACTCACTCGTCTCCATCGGGACAAATTCCCGTCGTTTCGTCGTATTTCGTACAATAATTGTCAGCACTATAGTTAAAAGTACCATCTCTACGACGGACCGGCCTGCGACGTCTCTGATTCATAAAATGCCAGTGAAAACAGGTGAATGGACGATGCTGTGTGCATTTGTGTTGTAAGAAGAGCGGGCATTGCTCTACGCGGAATTCCTTCAAATATCTAAAACAGCAATGCCGTTGCGACGTTAAAATGGTCACCAAATTGGTTCAAATTTAGTATAGATTACGTCATGGCTACATACACGCACTAAAAATACACTTACGAGTAATGATTCGGTTTTTCCGTTTGAGCTGTCAACAATGGTTTAGACTCTGACGGCATTTTGTAATCACTGACGCGCATAACTAGTGCGCAGGGCACGCTCATAGACCGCCAATTGAATTTCAAACAATGAATCACGTGTGTAGGAAAAATGTAAAATAGTTTGATTCGTCAAGGACATTTATGTTTTGGTCAAAATTTTTCACCTGCTGATCGCTTGGTTTTTACACCGCTTTATATTAATAGATCACGTATTACAAACTGTAGTTATGTCACAAGTAATACATAGTCTATGTAAACTATTACGGTGAAACATAATTCATATATTATTCAGCTTTATTAAATCAGGCTAACACTAGAATACTCTCTTAAAGACTGCATTAAGAATTTTAAATAAAACCCACTTTTAATTAATATAAAAAGATTAGTTGAATAGGTTCTATATTTACTGATATACGTAAAAAATCCAAAGAAGTGAAATACATAATTTTAAATAGGAGTACAACGTATTTAATTTTTTTTATATACAGGGTGAGTCGTGAGGAATCGACCAAACTGTGTATTCTACAGGTGAAAGTAATGTAAAAAAACTCAAATGTTGCTATCCGATTTTTATTTGTTTTCGAGTTATAGCGTAATTAAAAATAAACAAAATTTCATGCATTGAAGTTTTTGTATTTTATTGGTATTATCGTTCTTTATAATATATTTTCAAAAATACCGCCATTCATTTCAAAACATTTTTTACATCGTCTACCAAGGGCGCTGGTTGCGTTCCTGATTGCGTCAGGTTGATGTTTGATATTGTCAGCAGCATTCATAATCCGTTGAATTAGTGCATCACGAGTGTCCACTTTTACTTGATACACTTCATTTTTTAACCAGCCCCATAAATAATAATCGAGTGGCGTGAGATCTGTAGACCTAGGAGGCCAACCAATGTGATTACCACGTCCAATCCAACTCCCTGGGTTTTCTTATAAACACCGAAAACACACGAGGCACTCGCATCATTGTACTTGCACTCCCAAATACGTCATCACGAGCCGCGCCTGCTGGGAAGCTTTCCGGTCGCGCACAATGTGTTGAATACACTAATAAATACAGTTTTATTAGGATGTCTGTGATGTGGAAATCGTTGACGATATTCATTAGCAGCAGCTGTAGCATTCCCATCACAAAATCCATAAACAAACACCGTACTAGCATATTCTAAATTAGAATAAGTGTGTGGCATTTTAGTTTGTTACACTATAGTCGTACAAACGTCAAGTCAATGTCACAATACCCGAACACAATGTTATAATTTACTCCAAGGTATAGGGAACATTTTTTATGATGTCAGCGCCCTCACTATATCAACGATGAACTAGAGGTAGTGACATTAGACGCATTAGGCATACAAACCACTCTACACTATTTCTCGACTGCTTTCAATGTCACTACCGCTAGTTCGGAAAACCACGAACAAGTAGCGCTTCAGCTAGGAAGACTTCCTTATAATGAATTGCTACCGGGGTTTCACTGTTTTTACGAATACATACATAAACATGGTATACTAAATCTGCATTTTTAATTACGCTATAACTCGAAAACAAATAAAAATCGGATAACATTTGAGTTTTTTTACATTACTTTCACCAGTAGAATACACTCCTTGAGTTTGGTCGATTCCTCACGACTCACCCTGTATATGCTTGCGAAGAAGTAAAATACATAACCCCTAAATTATAAAACGTATATTTTGGTATGTAAAGTGTTGGACACTAATATTAGCGTCCTCTCTTGTTTGGAAACGAACTATTTTCTTGCGGGACTAGGGGCGCGTATATACACATATTGATATTAGTGTGCAGAGTAATATGGATAACGAGAATTTTTGCATAACCCAATAAAAGTGCAAGAAATAAAAAAAAAATTATTGACAACATTCAACCACTGCAATTTGCCATGTAATCCACATTATCAGTGTCTGAAAATTATGTCCTGTAGATGGCGCCCTCCTGTACAATTCAATTAATGTCCTTGACCGAGTTGTATACAGCTGACTCTCAATGTAGCCCCTCAAAAAACTCACAAACGGACAAATCCGGTGATCTTCGGGGGTTTAAGGGAATGACACCGAATCTTGAGATGAACAGTTACCGAACAATTCTCTCAAGGCTACCACTAATTGCCTTGCAGTGCGCGATGTCGTACCATCCTCTTGAAACCAGATTTCGTAAAGTTGTGGAAAATTGATCAATGCAGATGCAACATCTCAACATACCGATCAGAAGTGACAGTAACTGTGATTCGCTCGTCATTCTCGAAAAATTACGGTCCAATGACCCCGTGTGTCGTAACTTCACACCATACTGTCGCCTTGCTGGTAGAAGTAGTTCATGAACTTCATTAGGATTGTTGCCTGCTCAGTAACGATAGTTCTGCTTATTCATGTAACCTGAGAGATGGAAATGGGCCTCATCTGACATTTACAGCTTGTCTAGAAATTCATTGTCCTCATTTATATTTGTCATAATTTGCTAACAGAATTCTAATCGCAACTGGAAATCGTTCTCCTTCAATTGTTGCACGATCTGCAGCTTGTGGGTACGGATGAAAATTTAAATCAAACTGGAGAATTCGGCGAACACTCTCTCGGAACACTCTGACCTCAGCTCTTTGCTTACGAACTGAACGCCGTGGGCTCCGTAAGACTGAAACGCATACAGCTTCGATATTCTGTTAAGTATAAGCGTTTGTCGCCCTATCCCGCCCGGTTTCTTTTTTAGAGCAGTTCCAATCTCTTCAAAATCCATATTTTTATCGCATGTTTTGAGGAAACCCCATGATGCCCTAAGTTGAAAAAACGTCGGAACTCCCTCTACACACCTTCGAAACAATCATTGTTTTTGTTAAACATTTTTATGGCGAAGGTACACTGTGAACGTTTCATTGATCGCATTTGTAATATCAACATACATAATTGTCAATTTATAAATGTTGTTCATTCGATAGTCAAATGTCATCTAACGAAATAAAACTATGATAGGTATTTATTTCTAAACTAGAAAATTAAATATACAATTTTAAGAATTAATAAAAACATTTTACAAAGTATGTCGAAATTGTCCATTGCCTTGCCCAATACATTTTGCACATCTCCTTCTTACGCTTTCAAAAACACTGGTTAACATATTATGATGTCCAGTCCACTGATCCAGGCGAGATTGTTTACAGCTCAAAGTCTCTGCTGCGCAATGCTGCCATCTTACACGGCTGCCACTACACATTTCAAAAGTTCCTATTTTTTGTACTATCGAATGCAAAACAAAGTGATACATGTAATAGTATATTAAAAAACAAGTTTCATAAGGCACCATTTTGTCGCACGAGATCAGTTTAGAAAACGAGCCGCGATAGCGGCGAGTTTTCTAAAGAGCGAGTGCGGCAAAAGGCCTTATGAAACGAGTTTTTTATACTATTTTTTCTATTTTGCATTTTCTACATTAATAAATTGCAATTATTTAATTTGGAAGTTCAGAGTTTAATTTTTATATAAATCATGCAGTTGGTCACATTGATACTTGACATTGTCAAATTTAAATCTTGCTATTCGCGAAGTATATTATATTACATATTATTTATTAATTTTCGTTAACATTATTTGATATTTTATTTAAAAATATAAACATGAGTGACATAGAAACTAATATATCTTGTTGTCAATTGTATACAATATACGTTGTTTGTGTAGAGTACGAACATATATCATATCTGTCAAATGTACCTAAATTCTTAAAATCTAATGACAGCAATTATATTTATTTCTGTGTTCGAACAACGCCAACATTGAAAAATGAAAAAAAAGCGTATCGAAATGAGGCTCATTTCGATACTGTCTTGGATTTCATAATGAGTTCATTTCGAACGCAAAATAGAAAATAGTATATTAAAAAACAAGTTTCATAAGGCACCATTTTGCCGCACGAGATCAGTTTGGAAAACGAGCCGCGATAGCGGCGAGTTTTCTAAAGAGCGAGTGCGGCAAAAGGCCTTATGAAACGAGTTTTTTATACTATTTTTTCTATTTTGCGTTTTTTACATTAATAAATTGCTTAAATTGGAATTATTTAATTTGAAAGTTCAGAGTTTAATTTTTATATAAAGCATGCAGTTGGTCACATTGATACTTGACATTTTCAAATTTAAATCTTGCTATCGCGAAGTATATTATATTACATCTTATTTATAAATTTTCGTTAACATTACTTGATATTTCATTTAAAAATATAAACATGAGTGACATAGAAACATATATATGTTGTTGTCAATTGTATACAACGTACGTTGTTTGTGTAAAATACGGACATATATCATATCTGTCAAATGTACATAAATTCTTAAAATCAAATGACAGCAATGATGTTTATTTCTGTATTCGAACAACGCCAACATTGAAAAATGAAAAAAAGTTTATCGAAATGAAGCTCATTTCGATACTGTTTTGGGTTTCATAATGAGTTCATTTCGAACGCAAAATAGAAAAAGTCAATTTTTAAACATTTTAGTATTTGCTAACGTGCAAAAGTAATTTTCGACACTTACACCTATAGTTCATAAATTATAAGTTTTCAGTTCAAGGCTAAATTCAAAGCATGTGATTCAAATCATTACTGCAGAGTCAAATAAAGTCAATATTCAATCGCGGAAATAACTGTTTGTCATCATAAAATATAAACGTCATGTTCTGCAATATTGTCAAAATTTTACTTGCAATATAACATACAAAAAAAAACAAAATAATAATAATGAGTAAAGTAGGAACATGAATAGTTCAAAAGTATTGTTTCTTTTCTAGTTTTGTATAAATATATTCCATCCAAAAAAACTAGGCGTTACTTACCTACCTATTACTTTAATATTCAAACAAACTATGTATTTTAAATATTATTTATAATTATAAACTCATAAGAATATTCCATCAAAAATTTATTTAAAAAGAAATGTTTCATCAAGTCATATATCAATAGTGAAATGTACAGATATTGAAAAAGATCTTTAGTGTTAAAAAATGTTTGCATTATTAAGAATGACATACCTATCGAATAATTTTCTTGCACTATATCTGGGCTAAGAAGATTGGGAATGTATGAATTCGATGTATAATTTAGATTTCTACTTAATTTATATACTGCTTATATTTTAAATAAGTTTTAAAATATTGGAAAAGAATGTAAAAGTTATGTTTGTAACTCTTTAAAAAAGAACCTTATGAGTTGTCAATATATGTTTTCAAATTATAGGTTTACCAGGCATCTAAGAAATATTCTGTAAAATGAATAGGTTAGAAATGTCAAAGTGATAATCAAACAATTTCGTACTTATTGCAACTAATTGATATTACTATTTATTATGAGTATTGTTCTCAAAAGAACAGATTTTGTAATTTTTGATGACGAACGAAATATTCAAATTAGAAGAATACCTAGAAGTGAGAACACCGGAAACAAAGTCAATAAACAACAATATTGAAATAATTTGACAGCAAGCCGAATATCATAAGACTATCGCCTGGACAACTTATCCTTTTTATTTAATATAATATTTCAAAGACGTACGTCTTAACTTAAAATGACAAACGTGTGAGTTAGAAAGAGATAAAGTACAATTTGCGGTTCACACTTGGGCAGTACGAACTGAGAACTTATACTTTATGAACTGTATTTGACACTTATAGGTTATTTGAATATTTAAATTTGACGCCTACATTTAATATATACCTACATTCGCGCAACCTAATTTAAACCGATTAAAATATGACTGTACAACTTTTTTTTTAATTCGATAGTACAGTTGCGGCTCATACAAACTGAGACAGTTTATAAAATGTCACTTAACTGAAAGAAAGTCAATGGCGTATAAAATAAAAAATTTTACAAATGAAAAAATTGAAATACAAATAACGTTTTTGCAAGAACATATGCGTTTTTAAAATGAAAATGCATTTCAGTTTATTTTTCTTGATGAAATCTGTATTTTTCACTGTGGAAGCTCTCAAAAAACACGGCAAGATGAGAATATTAAATGTGTAAAAGCAAAACAAGTATTATCCCAAAATTATTAATTATTTAAAAAGTATTGGCATGGGCAATATATCATTGACTTCTATCGTGTTTTTATTAACATTTATTTCATTTGCGATATGCCTAATGCTCATGCTGTCCTCTAGCCTAGTTCTAATTATCGACTTTTGCAGTTCGTTTAATTGAAGCATTTTAAAAATTGTGTACGCTTCTGACTTACAATAAGCTGACACTAACATAACCATACCGGATAAAAGTCAAATTTACAAATCACTTTCTTTAATTTAACAGAATATGTTAAAAGTCGGTGTCTGAGTTTGTAGCGGTTGCAACTGTTAGGCTGGAAAGTTAAATTTTTCAATACAAAAAAAAATAACTAAGAGTAGCGGATTTAAAGAATAGTTATTTTATTTGTATTAAAATAGATCTGTAGTGGCTCGTCGAAAAATAAATGTATGACTGGTTGCCTACTACATTGCTAATTCATTTTTTTAAGTTACACATAGGAAAAATATATGTGTAATGATAAAAAAAGAGCCCGGTATATAAAATAGTGGTAAATGCTTAAAAACTAGCTAAAGGAAGAGAAGAAATGGATTAATACACAAGGTGTCTGTAAAAGGTCTTTATAAAAGCCTACTACATATTTAAGCCGATTTAAGACAACTTACCTTTGTACAAAGTTGCGTAGTTTGGGTGCTATATAGCGCTGAAGTTTTGAAATCGTTTTTTTATTATAAATATTAAATAGCTCCTAAAATTTGATACGTTGGCATAGTTTTATGAGACAAAATACTCACAACAAAATTTTTAGTAACATAATTCCATAGGCGTAGAATTTGTGTTTTGTTTTTCATTTTCAATTGGTAATTCTTCCCAAATGAACGCACCCTGCCAGCTATGTGAAGCTTTTAGAGGGACAATAACAAACAATTTGAACTTATTTTCAAAAGTTTGCAAATTTGGTTTTGATAGATTATTTTACGTGGATATATCCAAGAATTTGTTTAAGAAGATGTCTAACAAGTTTTGTTCTGTGCCTCAGCGTACGCCTGATATTAGTTTTCATGTATTTCCTGACCCCCAAACAAACAATTCAAATTATAGACGATTAAAGCAGAAGACAATTGTTAACAGAAGAAAACGTGGTTAAGAAAATTAAAAAATAGTAAAACTACAGGCCAATATATGGTTGTATGTTTTTGATATTTTGAAGATATAGATTTTTTTTCAGGTAAAAATAAAACAATTGCCTAGGTGTATTAATGTATTCTCGTGAGCAAAAAAAAACGCGACACTGTTTCTGCCAGGGTTGAAAAAAAACATGTATTTTTTAATTTTATACTTAACACATGTTTTTTTTGTTTTAAACGTTTTTTTTTTGTTTTAAACGGTTTTTATTGTTTTTAAATTTTATGTTTTAAACAAATAAAACTTAGAAAAAAACATTGTTTAAATCCTATTTTTTCAAACATAATATTAATTTAAAATGTTTGATCTATTATTCTACTAAATAATAGATAGATACCTTATTTGAAGTTCGACTCTGTACAGTCTGTACTAAACTGTCGCGATCAGCTGTTACGAACTACGTCGCGCCGCCGCCGTGAGACTGTGCCGGTGAATCCCCGAAATAAGAAAACCAATTGCAATGAGAAACTATTGGCCTGAGGGAACCACAGATTATTTATAAATTCGCATTGCAAGTTGGCTATTGCAATAACGTCTACTCTGTACTGTTAGTTATTTAAGTAAGTTATTTTGTGGTGTTCTTTTTTTGAAAAGTGTCGTCTACGGGAAGGAAGAAAGATGCCATTTGATCATATTTTGATGTTGTTAAAGATAATAACAAAAAAACAGTGACTGCTAAATGTAAAAAATGTAATGTAATTATGGCTGGATTAGTGCTGCGTATGAAGAAACATATTCAAAAATGTGTTCCATCTGAAAATTCTCAGCAACCAATGTCAATTATCTATGATTCCGAGTCAGATGAGGATTTAACGCTAGATGAGATATCCAAAACCCAAAAATATTCAAGGGATGCTTACCCAGATAATAATACAGGTAAATTTAAATTTTAAATTTTTATTTTTTCGGTATTACGGTGTTGTTTTTAACTCTCAAGGTTAGGTTAGGTTAAACCGATTCGATAATGTTGCATCGTCCAAAACCCAAAATACAATAATCAGATATCGAAATTTCCCAGTCATATACGAGGTGTGTCAAAAAATGTGAATTTTGCTCAAGAGTAAGGTACCATTATTTTTGACAATATCGAAAACTTTTATTAAGAAAATTAATTAGGAATTGTACATTATGTTAAAATACACAGTCACGTCTATATGTATTGTTAAAAAAAATATGATTTTGTGCATTTTCCCTTTCTTTCTCAAAACAAGAAAATACAGGGTGTTTCAGAGTTGAAGTGACGACAAAAGCCTAAGGCAGATTCCTCTCTTGAAAATGTGATTTTACGTCAAAAACTCTATAAAAACGCCCTATTATTTTTTTCTTAATTTATATATTAAATGAAATGCGAGGGAAAATCGATAAAAAATTTTTTGGCTGATATATTTTTTTTAAATCCCCGTATTCAATCTATTATGATTATGTTATGTAAATTAACAAAAAAGTAACAGAACGTTTTTATAGAGAGTTTTCTAATTAAGATTCGATTTTACAAAAATTACTGAATAAATTTTTTTTTTTTTTCAGAGTCTGTTTCAGCGTCAGCATCAACAACCTCTGTTACTGATAGCACTTTATGTATAAATGACAGTGACGATGTGATGACCCCAAAACGGCCAAAACCGTCTACTTCTAAAAGCAGCATTTCAAGCTTTGTTATTCGAACCAGCCAATCAGAAAAGAATAAGTTGGATATTTATATGCAACAAACACATCATTTCGTGCAGTTGAACATCCCGAATCTAAAAAGATGATAAATGCATTACGTCCTGGATATAAGCCACCAAATAGGAATTCTGCTTCAACCGACTTGCTTGATAAGGTTCATAATTCAGTACAAACAACAATTAAAGAAAATGTATGCAACAAGAAGGTTTGTTTAGCGCTTGACGGCTGGAGTAATGTTCATAATGAACCTATAATAGGCGTATGTGTCACAGATATAGAAAGTGAACGGGTGCATCTGATAGAGTCCATTGATACGAGTGGGAATAGTTCCGAGTATTTATTACAGCTACTTAAAAATTCAATTAAGAAATGTGAAGAATATAATTGTAAGGTAACTAGTATAGTCACAGACGACGCTGCAAATGTGACCAAAACGAGAAGGATCTGTTAGGAATTAGACAGGAAAGATATAATAACTTATGGTTGTTCAGCCCATATATTGAACTTACTTGCCCATGATATAGAAGTGCCAGGAATAAAGAGTAATATAAAAAAATTTGTAAATATTTCAGAAATGTACATTTTGCTAGCGCAAAATTCCGAGAAGCTGGTGGTTCTGCTCTTGTATTGCCTCAGGATGTTCGTTGGAATACTTTATCGGAGTGCTTGGAAAGTTACTTGAAAAACTGGCCAATATTATTATATTATATTATATTATATTAAATATATATATATTATATTAAAAAAATTTGTAAATATTTCAGAAATGTACATTTTGCTAGCGCAAAATTCCGAGAAGCTGGTGGTTCTGCTCTTGTATTGCCTCAGGATGTTCGTTGGAATACTTTATCGGACTGCTTGGAAAGTTACTTGAAAAACTGGCCAATATTATTCGACGTTTGCTCAAACAACAGAATAAGTATTGATAAAGATATAATAAAGCTTGTAAACGACACCAATTTTAAGACAAATGCCCAAGACTATCTAAAAAAATTAAAGTATATCGCAGTTGCTTTGGACAAAGTCCAAAGAAACACTTGTACTATAGGAGAGGCTACAGAGATATGGCTAGAACTTTTGGAAGCATTCGAGACTGAACAAGCAAATGGAGAATTTTCGGTAAGTGATACGAATAAAGTCAACGAGCGTATGGAAATGGCTTTGACCCCAGCTCATTTTTTGGCAAATTTGCTTGATCATCGCTTTAGAGGAAATAAACTTAGTCAAGAGCAAATAGAAACTGGCATGGAATACGTAGAAACCTATCATCCAGAAGCATTGCCAATTATTATTAATAACCAGGCAAAGTGTGAACCCTTTAAACCATATATGTTTTCTAAACATCTTATTGAGAATGTAAAACCATTGGCATGGTGGCGTTCTATGAAAAACATAAATACGACAGCATTGGAACTTGCTCAACAGCTTCATACAGCTATTGCATCGTCGGCCAACATAGAAAGACTCTTCTCATCATACGGTTTAGTCCATTCAAAACTACGTAATCGGCTAGGCAATGTCAAAGCGGCTAAGTTGGTTTCAATTTTTAAAGAGCTTAATTCCATCAGTGATGACGTGACTGATCAGATTGATGACTATGAGTATGAGACTGAAAGAGTGTGAGAAATTTGTTAACGCTTGTAGCTTGTATGCAAAATGTTTTAAGTTTTCCAATTTTAGTTATGTTCCTAATTCCTATTATTAATAAATAATTTTTCCTATTTTTATTCATTATATTAATAAAGAAAATGAAAAAAAAAAGCTTGTTTAATTTAAGTGTTCTACACATGTTTTAAACTGCTTTAAACAAAAACTGTTTTAAACCTAAGCAAATGTTTAAAACATGTTTAAAACAGTTGATTAAAACAAAATGTTTAAAACGAAACAACCCTGGTTCTGCGTAGGCTTAAATTGTGACTACTTAAGTGGCTATCTTTACTCATAATAGTAAGTCAGGAATTGTCAAACGTGTGTCTTATTGACATTTATTAAACATTTTTAAAATAAATGTAAATAAAAATTACTAAAAACGATAGAGAAAGATTATTTATTAAATTAAAATAATTATTACATTAAAATAATTAGCATTTCGTCATTCCGCCGTTATTATTAACTGCATCTAATCTTGTAGACATTGAAGAGACAATATTTTGTACAACATTTATAAAAATTAGATGCCAAACATTTTGAACAATCTCCCAAAATTCTTCCTGAGTAGCATCTCTATCTCATTAATCCCCATACATTTTCGATGTGATTTAGATAAGGACTGTAGGACTGGAAATCTCAAGTTTAAATTTCATTCTATTGTAACCATTGTGTTACAAAATGATACAGGAAATTGTGTTGTTCTTATAGCTTCCTTTAATGTTTTAAAAGGGTTGGCCTAATCTCAGTAACTAATGTTTCGTCTTCCTGCGTGTTCGAAATTTTATGTCCGAAAATTATTTTCCGATTTAAATTATCCTCTTCCCTCCATTTTTTTTTATACTCTGGGCTGAACTTTTACCAATATTAAATTGAACCGATACACTTCCTAATGATTTCCCATTTTTCAAACTTGTAAGACTTTATCAGTTTTCGAAAGATGCGGCATTTTCAATTTTGAATTAGCAACTATGATAACGTGTGTTCATTTGAAAAGTCAATCTAGGTTACTTTGAAATTTTAATAGAATAAGACGCATATATATTAGTATGTGTTTGTTGTTCCGTAAACGTAAATCCAAATGACATTTGATAATGTCAATCACATTTGTTATTTATTTGTATGTATGAAACTGTCAAAATATACGACTTTGTAAATTTTAATTTACGACATACTTCAAAATGTTCTCAGTAAATCACATGCTACTAGATTGACTTTTCAAATGAACACCCGTTATATAATTTGACGTAGAGTTTGGAAATTAATCAAATATCGTCAAAATTGCAACGCTAAAAAATAAAGGAAATTAACATAACGATTTTGACACTGTCCCGATTTTTTTGCTCACGACAGTAATAGTATATTATTTAACAGTTACTTCAAAAAATTTGAAACGGAAATTGAAGCCAACTACAATTGCCAACAGGTGCAATGAAAAAAGTCGAGAAGCCTAGTCTAACCCGCAGGAAAAGATTAGAACATAGGTAAAATATGAGAGAATCTCTAATAATTCCAGTCAGTGAAGCAGTATGTACTTCTGAGGTAGAGAATGGGGAATTTCTTGAAGAGAGACATACTGAACAAGAAATGGAAGCAGCAGTATTGCTTAACATATTGAATGATGGAGGGATGATGCAAAGATGAAAGTAAAAGAATTAACAGATGTTGAAATGCTAGTGAATAAATTTAAATTTGAAAAGATTTGTAATTTATTTAAAGCATAGACTGTACATTCACACTAGTTTGCTTTTGTTTTCCATACCACATATAATGCCCTGAATTATGTACCTGTTCTCCTTCATGTATGCGGCGTGAATTAATGTTCCTCTAAATATCTAAAATATTCTGAAAGTGACAAAGTACCCATATTTTTACGTTTAAAAAAAGGAACAAAAATATATAATATGATCAGCCTTAAAAGGCCTGACTTGTATACATTCGGGTTTGTTATTGTCCTTTATGCCACTTTCGTATTTTGACCATAGAGGCGCTGCAATCTTAAAAAGAATCGCCACTTTCTATGCCAATGGAAGAAGAGGGGTTTAAGTATAAAATTTAGATTGTGTAACTTATTTACTACAGAAAAGGTACTCTTTGCAAGATTCGATTACTGTCAAGGATTTTGTAAAATTTGTGAATAACTCCCAGTATCAAAAATTAAATTCCTAAAAGGTAAAAGGTAATTTAATTTGTCATATCCGATATATTTAGATAGATTTTTTTATAAACGTGTTTATTTGTATCGGCGCATTTCAAATTTGTTTTCCGTTTTTGCCTATTTTTTGTCCACACAATATTTTTAAGCTATATCGTACCTAATACATTATGTACCTTTACACGAACAATTTTTATTGTTAGTTTCCATAGTTTCTAAATAAACTGTAAAATTTAAAGCATCTAAATTCTTATCTATTGCTTTATTAATTTAAAAAAATTAAATTTTCCTAACTTATCATGGCCGTATAATATACCAATGCAGAGTATACCGACAATATCCGTATACATTGGCATACGGATATTGTCAGGGTAATGGTCGAGAGTTTATCAGGATGTACTCTAAAAGGTTTCGAAATCGTCGTATACCAAGCCATCCAATGTTTGCTGCCGTGGAGAGACGTCTTCGAGAGACCAGTCGCATTGCTCCTGACACCACTGATTATGGAAAGCAGCGTTTTGTAAAGGTTCCTAAAGTTGAAGAAGAAATTTTAGAACGTAAATGCACCTAGGTTTTTGTCGGTTAATTAATAGACAAAGAGAAAGAGACTTAAACTTTGGCAACAATATTTTGTTTACTGATAAAGCGTGTTTCACAAGAAGAGGTGTGACTAATTTTCATAATGAACACGTTTATGCGTATACAATTAAGGTAAAACATTTTCAACACGAATTTAAAATTAATGTATAGGCTGGTCATTTTACCCCAGAGATTAACGATAGACATTTATTTACATCTACAAAATACGTTGCCAGATTTGTTAGAGGATCTACCTATACAACTTCGGAGAAATATGTAGTTTATGCACAATGGAGCACCACATTTTTCATTTCATCAACAATATCTAAACAAATAGGTAGAGGTATTGACGACCCTGTAAATTGGCCACCACATTCACCAGACAGCCCCCATGGATTATTTTTTTATGGGGACATCTAAAGTCCATGGTTTACATGACACCTGTACATAATAAAGAACAATTGTGGTAACGTATTCAGGATGCAACAAATAATGCCGATGAAGAAGAGTGTGTTATGTGTTATGTAGAGTGTGCATTTTAATTTTCTTCGTAGTGCAAATCTTTGTATATGTGTAAATAGTGGACACTTTCAACAATTTGAAATGACACCTTCATTATTTTTTTGCATGTTTTAATAACATAATTTTTCGGTTAACTGTTACTTTGAATTATTAAAATACAAATTTCACAAAAACCATTATAGTCCTACAAACAGCGCCGCGCCGTACTTTTGGCCGCCTGTGTGCATGCATAAAGTTTTCGCCCCAATTTTTTACTATTTTAACATAGAATTACATTCATCTGTTACGAGTGCATGTAAAGACAAATTTAAGGTATTACGCGCAGGGTCCGGAATCCATATATTAAACATTTCAAATCATTCATGTGTTAACGACCACGAGAAATGTGTGTTGTTCAAACTGTTACAAATATTATTATTATTGTATATTCTGCGAACATTGCAACAATACAGATATTATTTATTGAAAAATCTATGAATTTCCGAACTTTGATTAAACGTATGTACTTATCGCATATACCTATATTGCTTACTCTGGGAAAAATATATTTACGTTTGTCTATATATTATATATTTATCCACATCTTACATACAAATTATAGAGGCACAAGTTAGGAATAAAACATTAACAGCCATAGCAACCATTCTATGATCTGTCACATTTAATTCGATGTGGGCAAAATGTTGTACTTATTTAATTGTTATGGGTTACCCAAAAATAATTAGTAATTGATGCGTTAGTAAAACAGACCGTAATATAATAACATTTTCAACACTAACAAGTTTAGAGCCTGACACACATGCTTGCTAATGCATCTTAAAATTCTAAACACTTGCAAAAATATATTAGGGTAAACCAAGTAGTGTTATATTTTCTTATCCCAACCATAAATTTTCCAGTTACCGTTAACTGATAAAAATCCCCATAAATATAAATAACGCTCTAAACACTAAGTTGAATGCTTGATGCCCTTTAAATTCTATACACACGCAAAAAATATAACGATTAGAGGAAGTGTGTTATCGAGGGTATGGTTGTCTAAAGTAAACATAACCAGTCACCCATTTGAAATCTTTCTCTCGATAGGACGTGTTTTTTAAATTACACGATAGCAGTGGCGGCAAGCGCATAAGCGCTGCAGTGCTGCCGAGCTCCCAAAAAATTGGGCGGGCGAACCTGTATTAGTTATAACTAGTTTTCTTTTACATAATTTTTCCGACATTTCTGATGTTTATAAAAGCGTAACATATTGTTGTGAAAATTCTCCCCCTGTATATCAAAAAAATTGCATATTTTTCTACATCATCCTGTAGAGGACATCAAACCCTACAATTTGACACCTCAATCATCAAAATCCGTCCAGTAGAAGCCGAGATATTCGCTTCCGAAATTCCAATATAAAATGAAAGCAAAAACATCAAAGTCGCATTGGTGCAGCAACTCGACGATCGCCGGATAATATTCAATAGGCGACCAGTGGAATAACCACCCTAATTCGCGCGATCGCTCACTTGTTCCTTATCCGGTCCACACGAACGTGCTCTCAGAGCTCTTTCAAACATCCGCGCGCACCCCGCTACCCCCGCGGCTGTTTAAAACCAATGCGTGATTTTAGCAGGCCAGTTCGCTGCATTTAGTCCAGCGCGAAGGGCGATATGATTCGGTATATTTAATATGTTCGCCACTATTTTTACGGTGCGGCGAGTTTAACGTAAAAACAATAATATTAGAGTGCGCGTGCTTCTGTTTTTGTGTATTGTTGACAATTTATATAAACTCTGTGTATTATGGAGGTGGTCTTTAATTTAATTAATGTGAAGAGATTCTTTAAATATTCATACGAAGAAAAGATAGAATTAAAAGCAAAAGGTAGGCCATTAGTAGATATCACTATTGAAAAAACTGGTGTAAGTAGAGGGAAAAATTATACACGTAAATTTAGTAGCGTTATTTATTCAAAAAACGAATGGATTTGTGGATGCAACAAAAAATGCTTTATATTGTTTTCCCTGTTTACTTTTTGGTGGCGATAAAGCTTGGACGGAAATAGGGGTCACGGATCTAGAGCACTTGAGTTTGAAAATAAAAAGACATGGGAATTCTAAAAGCCATCTTCATAATTGTATGGAATTTGCGTTACTAGGGTCAACTAATATTATGGCTCAACTAGATTCTGCTTATTGGGTAAATATACAGAGACATAATGAAAATGTGTCAAAGAATCGGTATATTTTATCAAAAATTATTAATTGTATAAAATTTTGTGGAGCTTTTGAATTGGCCCTTCGGGGACATGATGAGAGCGATACTTCCGAGAATCCGGGGATATTTCGTGGACTTATTAATTTTTCGGCTGAATTAGATGCAACTCTAAGTGAGCACCTAAAAAATTGTTCGGTATTTAAAGGCACTTCCAAAGAAATACAGAATGATCTGTTACAGTGCATACTTGAAGTCTGCCAAGAACAAATAATTGAGGAAATTAATAATTCTCCGTTTTTGGCGATCATGGCGGACGAAACAACGGATGTTGCTGCAAAAACTCAAATGGTAGTTATTTTTAGATATGTTCGTGATGGTGAGCCAATTGAACGTTTTTGGAACTACGTCATTCCTGAAAAATGTGATGCAGAAACACTTAGCAAAACAATTTTAAGTGTCATAGATGCTTTAATTCAAAATTCACCTAACAAACTGATTGCACAGAGTTACGATGGAGCAGCGGTGGTGAGCGGACAACACGCAGGCGTTCAAGCATTGATTAAAAAAAAGTACCCTTTTGCGCACTATGTACATTGCTATGCCCATCAATTAAATTTAATTATATCTAAAGCTGCTTCTGCAAATTCGCAAGAACGTGTATTTTTTGGAAATCTACAAGACATTCCCGGCTTTTCTAATAATTCACCCCAACGAGTAGAAGTGTTAAACAAGATTGTAAACAGAAGGATCCCCCACGGCGCTACAACCCGTTGGAATTTTAATATCAGGACCATTAATGTTGTGTACGAAAATAGGGCCTCTCTCATTGAGTGTATGGAAGAAATAGAAGAACAATTATCCAACAACACAGTCTGTAGTGCAGCCGCCTCTATTCGCCGTACATTAAATGATCCGATCTTCAATTTTTGGCTGACTTTTTTCCATCATGTAATGCCCCCCTTGTAGATATCCTGTTTAATCAATTGCAGCAAAGAAAAATTGAACCCACTCTAGTAAAAGACGCTATCGAAAATTTTGAACGCAGTATAGGCCAAGTTCGAAATAATATTGACAACATCATAAGTGAAGCATCAGATTTAACAAGCGATGAGCCACCACGCCAGAAAAACGCAAACGTCCAAATAACAGCAGATTTAATCATCGAATTTCGGCTTTAGAGGTGTGTGATGTTATTCTAAATTGTGCAAAAGATCGATTTCATTTTAAAGAGCATCTAGTAGTGGCATCACTTTTTTTTCGGAATGCTTTGGAGAGTATTGCAGTAAATTTCCTGAGGACAAACTCACTTCCGCATGCTCCTATTATCCCACCCTTGATAAAGAAAGATTACGAACTGAATTGTCTGTTATTTACTCAAGAACTGATTGTAGATCTTTAAAAGGCGCACTGCACTACCTCTTCTAAAATTTTTAATAAAAAACAATCTGGGAGATACGTTGAAGGGGACTAGAAAATTATTAGGAATTGTAATAACAACTCCCATGACAACATCAGAGGCCGAACGATGCTTTTCAACACTAAATCGAATTAAGACGTTTCTCAGAAATTCAATGACCGAAGATCGTTTAACATCTCTTTCCATGCTATCTATCGAAAAAAAGTTTATCTCCGAAATAGACAATTTTAATGACAAAGTGATAACAAAATTTGCAAATCGAAAAGAACGTAGAATAGATTTAATTTATAAGAAATAATTTGTTAGTAAAGTAGTGCTTAGTGACTCTTATTTTTTTGTGTGACAATTGACAATCGTTCCAGAAATCCATTACTTCAGTGCGGAAGGCGAAGAAAGCACGATAAGATCGATGGGAGACAACCTCTTACTGCCCGTGCAAGGTAAATTTTTTTGTAAAACTTGCAGAACACCTTAAAATTTTTAGCACGAGCCGCCACTGCACGATAGTATTATTTTAACCTATTGATTAATGACCAGTGTCTCTAGTAATGTCGAGTAATTTTCGCCGCCCTTTGATTTGGCCGCCTGTGTACCTTGCACAGGTGCACACAATTATGGCGCGGGGCTGCTTACAAATAGTACCTTTTCTGTAGTAAATAAGATACAAGATCTAAATTTTATACTTAAACCCCTTTTCTTCCATTGCCGTAGAAATTTGAAATGTGCAATTATTAAAAAAAAAAACAAGTTCTACGCCGTAGGGCGTAGGAGTGAGTACTAGAAAATTACATTATAAAGATTTTAAAATAAAAATCGACGTGTCCGACATTTTTCTAAAACATTTTTTTCAACCATTTTATAGAATTTATCAGTTACTTTCGGGAAACACTGTGTATATATACACATTCCAACAATAATTATTATTCAATGAGACAAATCATATAGGAATTTAATATGAATGTAGAAAACTAGTGTAATCGGTAAGATTGTTCAAAGTAAAAAATAGCCCAAAATATCGTCTATATGTGCTTTGTCAAATATAAATTATAATTTCTGTTAGGCACTCAATAATTTGTAAAAATAAAGCCAGCATAATATAACAAAAATGTCATATTCACCATAACAGACTTTTTACTTCCTTTTTAAAGCAGCATTGATTATTTTAAGCAACATCGATAAATAATTACTAATATTTTTGTCTTATTAAGATGAGTCATTAGTAAGTTTGACCAAGTTAAACTGGCCATCCTCATAGAAATCAATATAAACAAGATCGCTATAGCGGATAATGGGTGCTGCCACAGAATTCTAGATAATGGTTTCATAATTAATTAACGAGCGATTTTTAATTATCCTGTCCTTCCTCAATGCTGGTATCTTCTTAAAAGTCATCAAAGAAAATAAAACATTTATATTAAATTTTGTTTTGCCGAAGTTACAATTTAATTTGAAAACAGAAAGGGTTAGTTTTTTCTGCAGTTTACGAAATTCAAAGTTTCAAATACGAGGCCCACGATTTTGAGAGTAGGGACGGTGAAACAGTACAGCCGTCTTCGTTGATACTAGAAACTGACACACGTGGATTGGTGCATTGTCATGGTGTAGGATATACGAATTGTTGTGCCACTTGGCAGGCCGCTTGCATTGAATGTTTTATCGTAGTCGCCGAAAAACATCGCAATAAAATCGTCCATCAACTGTTTCACCTGGTGGGAGAAATTCTTTGTGCCCGATGTCGTCAACGCTGTACGATAAGCCGACAATGTTACAAACGGATCGTTCTCCGTCGGTCTTGAAGGATAGCATCATGCACTTTCGCGCATTTTTTCCGTCAATGGACGACCTGAACGCTCATCATCAACCGACACACGCCCATTTTTAAAACGGCTGTACCACTCATAAGTTTGCGTCTAGCCTGAAGCATTCTCACCAAATGTTTGTTTAAGCATTTTCAGAGTTTCCGCTGCCGTTTTACTAAGTGTGAAGCGAAATTTAATGCATGTTCCGTTGCTCTTTCACATCAGATATTGTAGTGTCGCAGAATAACTCTACACACAACTCAATAAATATAGACACAAAAACTGTATGTCACCACTCACCACCTAGCAAAGTACCCTTTGACCATAAATAATTATAACAAGTATACAATGTAAGCTCCCATTATAAATGATGAAACCACAGACTAGAACAAACCGGCAACTACATGGAAAAAAAGTATCCGAAACTATAGACAGAGATAGTTATATCCTTGTCACATGATAAGGCGTCAGTGAGAGGCAGCACTATCGACATTTAGGCGCTAAATTTAAATAAATACTATGTAAATTAAAATATTAAATTCGTATAACACGTAATTAATTTAGCAGAAAATTTAATACAAACTGGAAAAATGATAAGAAGAATTACTATCATTTTAACCAGTTTGTATGAAATTTCACACTAAATTAATTAGTGTTATACATATTTTTTTATATAGCATGTACTGTCAGTAACGCTACTTATTTACAATTAAACTAGTTAATTGTAATTTGAGAATTTAATTAAAAATAATATTGTCCAATGTTTATATAACATAATATTAAGTTATTTACTTTGTTAAAAGTTGCAATACATAATGCAATAAAGTAATATATAACAGGTACATATAAAGTACAAACATTTTTTTTTTAATATTTTTATTTTATGCATCAATTTGTTTTGGCAATAATATAAGAACAATACAAATATCCAAAACATACTACCTTTTGTTTAAATTAATATTTCTATGAATAATATACTTATGCAAGTTAATTTATTTACAATAGGCGAATTATATATTCATAACTTTACATAACATTACTTGTCAAAAATATGTCTTGTATACTGTAACGCCAAAGAGTAACACTGAAGCCACTAATGATAGTGGAGAGAACGGGTGATTTCGTGGTGTACACTCACCATTACTTTTAACCAAAATACAACGTTGGCAGTTAATTGGTACGATGGTATCGATAAAAAGACTAGTCAATTGCTGTGGACAAATAGAATCGTTGTTTACTTCTTGACCGATTTCTTCTTCAACAAAACGTTTTTCGGAATATGTAAAATTGGAAATTAAATAACTTTAATACTCATTATTTTATATACTTAATTAGAATCCCGAAATAATGTAATAAGTAAAAATATTACAAGAATAATTTTAAACACTGTGCTTCTTACTTTAAAGCTTGTATGTATAGGAATATTCTTATACTAATAACAACTATTGTGCTTTCTAAATAGGGTGCAATGAGTAATAACTAAATATAAATTTGCAATTCATGGACAAAATTTATAATTATCAATTAGACGAAGACCTTGTGCTATAAAAGTCAAGGCTTTGGTTGCAAACTTCTCGGATTTTTCATGTCCAAAGTCTTCAAACCCTCTTATACGGTCGACAGGAGCATCATATTGGATGTGTTGTTTTATGTCCATCTCATCAAAGGATATTGTACAAATTCTGTCCTCCTCCTTTGCAGATAAAGGAGGATAAAAACAATGATATTTAAATTTTAGTAAGATGTTTTACAAACAAGTTTCTTTTCTTATATGTTGCATATTGATAAATTCAAGTATGATAAAGGTTGAATAGTCAATATTGGAATTATATCAATATATCAAAGATAAGTTAAAATATATATATATATATATATATATATATATATATATTCTCGGCTGTTGTTGCAGATACTTCTTGGTGAAACATTTTCATACAGTAAATAATAAATAATAAATTATACTGTATAGAACTCAACCACTTCCCCGATATAGATAACTGCGACTTAATACACAATATCACAAAAAGCAAGAGATTGGACCTCCTAGAAATATTAGAAATAAAACTAACGAATATACCAATACACCCTTTATAGACACCGTAATACACAATATAGTATCACCCCCTGTTACGTGTAGAAAATCACTCTGCGTTTTGCTAGTATATTCTTATTCCTTGTACTTTTATTCTAAGCTCTTCAAGTCAGACTGGTCCGCTTATTTTTCGATATGTTCGATTTATTCTGTTTTATTTTATTAGTTTATTAATTATCATGTCTTTTAAGCTTTTCAAAACGTTTATTCTTCCAAATTTTTATTTCGGGTTCGATTATTTTGACCGACCCTATATTTCCGTTATATAATTTTGGGTCTATGTTTTGCTTGCGCCATCTACTAAGTTCCAGATATATCTTTAGTTGTTTTATTTAACGCAGCGCGCTTCTTAAGACGTATATTTTTCCGAATAGTCATACACGTCGTAATTCATTTATCTCGTATTTTGAAATTCCGTTACCCATTCTTTTGTTGTGCTTACTTTTGTTTTGATTTGTAAGACCGACTTGACGCATTTTCTTTTAGTCCTGAGTTACTGATTTCTATTATTATTTGATAATTCTTTCGTTAGAGCGCCCTCTGTTCGGCATTTTGGTTTCTTTCAATTACAGAGTTCTGTAAATGAGAGTTTAATTATTTTATTTTGTAATTGCCGATTTCTGTTAATTAATTAATTGTCGAAATGTGTTCTGTCGGACTCTTAAGGCGTTCTTCAATCGTTTGGGAGATTTTGAGCTTTATTGTCTTTCGTTTATGTTTCCGAATATTTTGGGTGACGTATGACGGCCATTGAATGTAACACGAGGTATTCTTAGGACACTTCTTCTTTAGACATCCATGCGCTAACTTGTCTTCTTTTGTTCGAAGAAGCTTATTCTGCGGTAAGAAATATTTTTACTTTATTGAGTTTTACTTATTTCGTATTTTCTTCCTTAGGATTGTTCTGTAAATAGTGCTAATTCCGAAGGAATAGCATCTATTGTTTTATTTGACAAATTCTGTCAGGAAGTTATTTTCCACGTGGCTAGCTAAGGCCATTTTGGGACCAAGTATCCTTGGTGGAGATACAGACTCTTCCGAGCAGCTTATTGGAAGTATTAACCAGGAGGACAGACCCCAGGGAAACTATACTACTGAATTTTGGTGCAAGCTAAGTGTGCTTTAATTTCTTTTTGGTGTCTTTAAGGGGTTCTTGGAGACGAGATTTATTCTGTATTTTTGAATCGTCGTTTGGGTTTTTTTTTATATTCATTTTCAATCTCTTGAAAACTTCAGAGAGGGGCTTCACCTTTCTCTGTTCTTTTCTTGTTGTTTAAAACCTGTCACGTGTAGTAGACAGATTAAGGGCTTCACCCACTAAGTTAATAAGAAAGGTAAAAAAAATACGTTTATATTCACTTATTTTATCTTAAATAAAAGGTTGTCTGTTAAATCCAGCAACCGTGGCAATTGTCTTTATAATATTCACGAGGCTCGAACCATCAGTAGAGCTTCTGTTTTAAAATTGTGGTTACGTCAAACCTTACTTTAGTTTAAATTATTTGTAATCGTTTCTGTAAGGAACTACTGTTTGAATTCACACTGCTGTTCTAATTAATTTCTTTATTGTTAATTTGACGTAATAGGTTTAGATGTACATTTATTAATAACCTGTGATACAGGGTGACGCAACATATTAGGTGTACCTGTGCTTTGTTTAATTAACGTACACTTTAGATTATTTTTATTATCAGATAAAGCGTTATCTCTGGTAATTTTCCCATTTAGATAGATTTATTCATTTTGAAAATATACCCGGTGGCTATATAAATTGTGGGTATATACTTTTGTTTTTAGCCACTTTGTTGCTTTTTGATTTATTTGTCACTTTATACAGAGAGGCTTAACCTCGTCTGAATAACGTATTAAAATACGGCTTAACCTTTCTTATGATATTTTGATTTGTAGATTTTAATTTCAATCTTTCTGTACTATACTGTATGTCACGTTCACAAGTTGGAATTTGTTCTATTTGATTACTGTTGTTAGATTCCTAATTTATTTTGTTATCTGATTGGACCTGTTGGTTTGTTAATGATTTTTGATTTGTTAAATTAAAGTTATTTGTTGACTTTGACTTGCGTGTTTGATTTCTTTCCCTGCGGGTGCTGAGGAGAACACAGTTTCACGTTTTTGGCAGCAACAAGGTGGGGGGGAATACATCTCTCTCTTGCGACTGAGGCCACCTAAGTTCCACCCGCAGCCGTGTATACGGGGTGCGCCTGCCGTGGACTTATATGCGGTGGCGCCTTTATTTTTCCATCGAGCGATCTTTGATCCCACACGCTCTCCATTCGTATGAGCTAGTCGGTAGGGGTATTTCTTTGGAGCGTCCACCTTCAGGTGGGTCAGCCCGGGAGAGAGAGGTATTCGCTGAACACCGAGCGTCAGCCTTGTTGCGTGCGTGCTGCTACTATTTTGGATCGCGTAGGTAGCACCCCACTACACACAAGAACAGACAACATATAAGAACAAGTGCGATAGTCTTTAAGTTAGATTTATAGATCTCTTTGAGAATGGCAAAACAGCCGAAACAGATGTTAGAGAATTTAAATAAATCTCATAGTGAAACAAGCCAAGTGTTTTAATTTATTATTTATTATTTACTGTATGATATATATATATATATATATATATATAATTTACGTATAATTAAATTTTGTATGCTCTTGATATATTATCTAGCTTATTCATTCACCATTTACAACAAAAATTTGTGGATCATCTTTAATATTGCTTTAATGTAATGATACATTATAATTGACTCTTGTGTGCAGCCTTGAAATAAAACACATCATTAAATAAATAATTCTTACTAAGATTATTGTGTTTAAATAGCAATGTATAAAAAGAAAATTACTTTGATGCTGATATATCTGATAGAGATAGTAGTTCATCTGGTTGTTTGGATGATCCGGGTTGCATTTCTTCAAATACCTCTCTGCGGTTATCAGAAGCTGAAAATGTTAAGGCTACAGGTAAATCTGCTCTCACCAGTTCTTCTGTAATATTAGCAGAGACTTGTGATAGAGCTGAGGATGAAGTAGTCATCAAATAAAGTATTGGAACTGCATCATGTTTCAAATCAAAAGCGAGCTTTGATAGGAATCAGGCATAAAGTATCAACTGCAAATTCTATGGTTGCGGAGTGAATCAGTTGATATAATTCCCATTGCCACTTTCCAAATTCTTGACCTACATTCAACAAAATATGTCAGTCAACAGTAAACATATTACAAATATACAACAGAAAAGAACTGTATAGTAGACTATATAAGTATTAAAAAAAAGTAACAAAGTAACGCAATTTATCTACTTCGTCCTCCCCTTAACCACAAACAATACATTTGAAATCCATTTTCCTATATCACCTACAAACAAATTTTATATAAAAAGGATTGTTTTCACATAACTTGCAACATTTACATGATTAGTATTAGTATAGTATTAGTATTAGAACGCTTACAAATTTATAAATAATATTATTGTTCATAAGAAATAGTTTGTAAAGACTTTTAGAACAAATATTACTCGGCTGTATCTGCATGTTTCCACTTACCAATGCCAGTGCTTCAAATTCGATATATTTAACGAATAATTAGTCTAAAGTTTATTTTACGCTACACTGAAACTGTAACTTTAAATAACGGGTGTTCAGAAACATTCGAAGTCAAAGTAGTCCTTGAAAATATGAAGTCATGTCTGAGATAGATTGATTTTTGACAGACAACAGTTGACATTTAATAATTATTAAATAATTATAATTATTACAAATCAGATACTTAAGTAAAGATATACGATTTTTTGTTCAGAGCCCACTTGACATCGAATGTTTTTGAACGTTATATACACAATACTTAAAACCAATAACTACATAAGATAAGAATAATATAAAAAACTACTTCAAACTACCTCAACAGACGCTTGCAAATATCAAATCCAAAATGGCCTCAATTGCCGCTCAAAGAAAGCATATGTTCATTTCAAATTTGATAGGTTGCGTTGCGCATGCGTATGATTTGCGTTTATCAGCGCCTCTCACTAACGCCTCATCAAGTATGTGACAAAGATAGTTACAAATTGCTGTTGCATTTGTTAAACAAGGATATTTAAAAAAGGTATATAACCCCTTACCACAATTATTAGTCGTATCCTAAATACGTATTTCGACAACTAAGTTGTCATCATCAGTAGGTAAAAACTACTAATTAAAAGTCGCACATGGGGCACAGTAAAGTAAGAAAAACGCTTCCGCACAACTACTATACACTGCATTCCCGTAAAGACTAAATTTAACATGCCAATCTAGAACTACGAGACAAACACTTGCCTCTTAAGGAAACGGTCTAAACATGTGTTAAATTGTCGAACAAAGGAACGGCAGACATTCATCTCTAAGGGAGGCGCCACTAAATTCGATTTTTAAAAACTACGATGACCCACTATTAAACTTAAATGAAACACCTTATATTTTCACAAAACAATAGTATATTTAACTATATGTATATTTCATGTGCATTGCACACATCCGTAGTTATTATTTAAACGTATTATTTCGAGTACATGTATAGTAAAAATATCTATTTTGGGTAGGGGTGTAAAAATTTTTCAATTACAAATGCTTAAAAAGTATGGTCGTATATTGTAAAAACTGAACTCTATTGAAATTCTGAGAAAGACAAAATTGGGAAGGGCCCTTACATATGAAAAAACAAGACATCTGACTGTGTTGTGTTATATTAAATAACAATCAAGTAACGTGAAAAGGATCTATGAATTATTAGATATTGTAGGTATATAATTTAAAAGTTAATTATAAATAGGTGACATGTCATTGTTAAGGAGTTAAGCACTTTTAATATAATGTATAGAATGCACGGTTGGCTCTAGGTGAAACATGATTAATAATTTACTAAACAAAACGCCCGGTACATTTGTTCCACAAAACGCGAAACATTTTACATTTTGTGAAACAAACACACCAAGTGCTTCATTCAGTAAACCATTGTTAAGGAGGTAATTTTTGTATTTTTTCATGTGTATGGCTTCCCACATGTCTAAATTTCTGCTGTTACCCCCCCACCCACTTATGGTAATAAAAATGTGAATAGACAGCTGAACGGTAATGGAGATTTATCGCTATTCAAGGAGGTATGTTTATTTTTCGCGATAAATATACTTTCATAAGCATCAAGTTCGTGGGGTTTATTAATTCCTTTGGTCAACTTCAAACCTGTAATCGGTACATTGTGCAGTGTGCTCAAAGCGTGATTTACGACATTTGATTTATCCGGTCTATTGTATTTGATATGTGTTCTTTAAAACGGGTTATTATAGGTCGTTTAGTTTGGCCTATATATTTCCAATTACAATCCGCGCAACTAATTTCATATATCTCTGATTTCGAATTGGAATTAATTCTATCTTTAGTATTCCCTAGCAGACTTTTGATGGTGTTTTCGGACCGAAAGGCTACATGGAGACCTCTTTCTTTCACAACTTTATTAATGTTTTTCGTGACAGGGTGGTATGGTAGACATATGTACTTTTTCTCTTGGTTACTTTGGGATATCAAACTCGTGGATTCGCGGATTGTATTTTTTATTTTTGTTTTTCTAATTAATTTATTGATTATTTCTATGTCAAAGCCATTGTATGTCGCAATATTTTTAATGAAATCTAGTTCTGTTTCATATCTCTCTTTTGTTAACGGAAAATTTAGTAACCGATTGACTAAGAAGTTAAAGGAAGCTGTCTTATGTTGATAACTATGATTTGAATCCGCGGTGATGAATCTATTAACGTTGGTTTCTTTCCGGAAAATATCGATTTCTATTTTATGTTTATTTCTAATCAGTAAAGTATCTAAAAATGGTATCTTGCCGTATTGTTCCTTTTCCACCGTAAATTTAATAGTCGGAAATTTCAAATTTAATTGATTAACAATTATAACATTCTGTGAGCGATATCCTTATAACAAGTGTTCATTTGAAAAGTCAATCTAGTAGCATGTGATTTACTGAGAACATTTTGAGGTATGTCGTAGATTAAAATTTACTACTTAACCTACGAAGTCGTATATTTTGACAGTTTCATACATACAAATAAATAACAAATAATAGGTATTTATTGAAAACTATAACAAATGTTGAAAATGTTGTCCTTCAATATCAATGCATTTTAAAATCCTCCGTTCAAAATTTCTGATGATATTCTGCAACATTACTGGATTGTTATTAATTTCCATGCATTTCTCTTCGATTCTCTGTAGCATATCATTCAAATTCAATATAGGTGTTCGAAATATGTTATTTTTTAGATAAGGCCACAAAAAGAAGTCGCAAGGTGTTAAATCGCATAAACGTGCAGGCCAGGCAATTTCAGTATTTCGACTAATTATACGCTCATCAAAAAATTCTCTTAAATAATCCAAAGATTCTGCAGTACAGTGACAAGGTGCTCCGTCTTGTTGGAAATATGCATTTTGAAGTTCATCATCATGCAACTGATTGACAAATGGTTGTAAAATTTCCGTACGGTACCTTTGAGCAGTTAACGTTCCCTGAAAAAATATTGGTCCAATGATTCGCCTTTGGCTTATCGCTGCCCAAACACCAATTTTCTCTGGATGTAGCGATTCTTCATTAATTACATGTGGATTTTCACTACTCCAAATTATTGTATTTTGTGAATTTAGGTATCCCGTTTTATAAAACCATGCTTCATCAGTAAAGATGACTCCTTGCGAAAGTTCTCCATTATTGTTCATATTTACAAACCAATTACAAAACTGTAGTCTACGTGGGTAATCAATTTCTAACAATTCTTGTTCTGCTGTGACACGGTATGGATAAAGTTGCATATCTTTTTTTAATAGCTTGTGAGTTGAACCAACAGAAAGGTTTAATTGTTGACCCAAATGTCGAACAGATGTTTGTGGTTCATTTTCCATTATTTCTTCAACACGATTGACAACTTGAGGTGTACGTTTCTTAACTGCTCCGCTGCCTGATTTTCTTAAGAGACTACCAGTTTCAGAAAAAAGTTTAAAAGTTCTATCCAAAGTATTCTTAAATTGTATATAATCTATTACAAAATGTGGAAACTCAACTTGAAATTCTACCATGCAATCTTGAACTGAATAAACCCATAAACCATCAATTTTATTACCACTTCGAAAATAAGCCTTGACTAAAAAAAATTTATGTTCTAAAGTGAAAGCTACTTTAAAACTGAGAAGCAATTTATTTAAACCAGAATCGATGCACGATTATTTTATGCACTAACTGATATTTGTGATTGACATTATCAAATGTCATTTGGATTTACGTTTACGGAACAACAAACACATAATAATATATATGCGTCTTATACTATCAAAATTTCAAAGTAACCTAGATTGACTTTTCAAATGAACACACGTTATATTAAATGCTTCTGAATTTATATTAAAAAAATGTAATAATTAACTTTAATGAAAATGATTATTAAATAACAATTACAAAATTGTTACAAAAGCATGATTCTAGTGTAACATGAAGTGGTTCGATAACCCTATACATATATATATATATATATATATATATATATATATATATATATATATATATATATATATATATATAAATTATAGATTATTGATATCAATATCATAAACTAACTAAATAATTAGGTATTTTAGTACAGAAAAAAATTATGAACGAATCTATTTATAATTTATACAAAATTTACACTAGCCTTTTCCATTGTAAGACGTCGAATGAAACTATCTGCAGTCTTCAGTAATTTAAAGCGAAATAGTTCCTAACTTAGGTGCTCAAATGGGTGATAAAATAAATACTAACCTCGTGGTGGAGACAACGATAATACCTCGGGCGGGATAATCTCGCACGTAATATGCTCAACTTGACAACCTTCTGTTAAGTCCTTGATAAACCTTGCTAAGTTATTTTAGAGACTTTGCTAAGTCCTCTAATAAATTCAAGAAAGAAAACCAATATCAGGAACAGAAACAAAAAATGATGGAGGCAATGCCTTTACACAAGGACATCGTGTATAAACCACACACCTTATGTACGCAAATTTGGATAAAACAAAATGAAGTTTCAGGCCGTGTGCGTTGCTAATTAATCTTCAATAATCCGTCACATCCGATGATAAAAACAACCTTTTAGACCAAATCCACTATTGTTTTATATAAGCAAATATAACTATAATCCGCTAAGCAAGTAAAACCATATTTTAATTCAGTTATACAAGTTGAATTCCTAGCGACACATGGACCTGTTGAGTTGTTATTTCATCAAACTATTAGCACAACAAGAGGAGAGAAACATAACGTGTTCGCGCTTTTATAAGGCCAATTGCATAGTTCGTGCAATATAAATGGAAACCCCCCACTAGATATAGATAAAAATGAATATCTTGATTAACAAAACATAAAGCTAGTGTCATAAGTAGATAGAAGAAACATGACAAAAATCTTTCGGAAACTACTGGAAGTCTAAATTAAATATCGCCCCTAATGGAAAATTTGCTAATGAGCGAAACAAGCTATTGGCCCAGACTAACTACTCAAAGATGGCTCTGTTATTCGGGCACAATAAAGAAAATCCAAAATAAAGAAGTTACTACATGATCATTACAAATGAAGCAGACATGCAATATACATATAACGCATAACGTATTGATATACTTAAACCTTTTTGTATACATGATCATTCTCAACAATTAATAAGAACCAAGTTAAAATTATAAAATTACAAGAAACACATCAATCTAAATTATCCAAAATTAAATCTGCGATAATTGTCAGTACGCCATTTTGTACTCATAGTTACACACACACATACCCTGATTCACACGTACGTGGAAGATTCCGCTTACGATCCCAAGGACCATGCGCCACTTGACTGGCAAACACATCTAGCTTAAACGGTGTTGTAAACAAACCAACACAACCGAGAAATGGCTTAATTAAACTATGAAAACCGTACAAAATTACGAATTATGAATCGACTGTCATTTAGAAGACAATATTCAGCCTATTTTCTACTTGAAAATAGATTTCAGATAGTTAATGCAAGATAGAGAATGATGGAAAGACAATATAAAACTCAACTTCAGAGTTATGCTGTGGAATAAAAATCTTAATCAGAAGGTATGCACAGGGAAATTAAGATATTTAAATAATATGCTCGAAATACAATATATGACTAAAGTTCTAGATTAAGTACGTATCAAAAATTAACTATGAAAGAAACAATAGAGCTATAAATGACATTTCATTATTACAGAAAACAAAATCAAAGGATACGATCTATAATAGGTCCTTACTAAATGTATAGAATATTAATACATGCAGAGCGATTCTAAATGTAGGGAGAATTAATTATATTACATTGGAAATTCCTCGTGGTATACCTAAACAGCTTAGCCCTCTCGAAACGCTAATTCATAAGATATAATATGGAAAATTTTTTTTTGGAGACCGTCTGGAGTGTTTTCACCAAATAATTGCACAATTTTCAGGAATTCTTCATAAGTAAACGCGCTTGAACTTGTTCTTGATTTGTCCGGTGTCATTTACCATGATTTTCGTGTAGTACCTCTTGTATCTCTTGCAGATTTAAATCTTATGTCATTAAATGGATTTACTGTGACGCCAAAATCTTGATTATATTTTTCGTGGGCGAGTTTGGCCCTAACGTTCCACACTGCCTTTACAACAATTTCTTGTAAAATGATCCATCTTTTTTGCGCATATTGCTGGCCCAGTCTTTCAAAATAGAGTTAATTTCTTGTACAGATGTCGTTTTCTCCAGTACATAATTTCATTGGGCACAAAATTCATGAAATTGTTTCTTATTATATATACTTACTTCTATCCATAGAAGTTTTTGATTTTTTCGTGTTTGGCGGAGTTAACTTCTCTATTTCCTGGTTAATTTCGGACCTGAAGCGTTTCCAAATCGCGGCATTGCGTGAAATTTGACAGCACTTATAAAATGAACAGTTTTGTAAAATTAGTGATAAATCAACAATTCTTCTTAGTAACTCCAAATCAGTTATTGTTATTGTCATTTCGGCAAAAACTACACGATTTAATTGATTTATGCAATTTTCCGTTAAATATAATTAGTGCAATAAAAATGAATCTATAATTTTTAAACAATTTGAACTCATGCAAGTTAAACTGAAAAGTACACTCGTGCACTATGTGCACTCGTGCTCCTTTTCACTTGTTATATTACTACTGACAATTTCATTGCATCATAATGTGCACTATTGTATATAGTAAGATTTTTGTTGCGAGCGGCAATTGTTGTATATGAAAGCAATACTACGGCTGCAAAAGCGTCGTCGCTTGTTCTGTATTGCACGACAAAATAGCTTTCTAAGTGGGATGTGGTAAGCACTAGTGTTTTACCTTTCATGAAATTCAATGGCAAAATACAGAGTATATTTCGAGGGGTTAATTACGATTTGGTTTTGTTGACGATGAACTGTGCCTCCACTCCAACTTTATAGATTATAGTTTTGGTTTAGGGGTTTTATAAGAAATACAGGCCTAATTTAGCTTATGCTGGTTATACTAAGAAACATATTTAAGTGCACTGTCCTGACGGGAGACAAAACGCCCTAGTGGGTGACTTAAGATTTTTAGTTATTTAATTTATATTAAATGCGAAGGATAACTACGAAAGACTTTTCTGTACAGCAAGATATCTTGGTTATATATCTTTTGAGAAATTTAAATAAATGTAAATTAGAAATGCCCATTGAATTTTAAATGATATTTAAATATAAATTTTAATTGCCTTTCTCAGGTTTTGAAATGAATTTAAATACACTTTTCAAAAAAATACGACATTTTGCAATTTTACAATTACGTAAAATTATAAAATAAGAAAAATTAAATTAGTAATTATAAAACACACAAAACATTTCAATGTATAATCTTAAGAGTAAATAATTTATTGTTGAATTAAGAAAGGTTCTAGTATTTACTCTTAAAATTAAACATTGAAATATTTTCTATGTTTTATAATTACTAATTTAATTTATCTTAATTTATACTAATTTCACTCGATCGTTCAACCTCCCTGGTTAAATTTTTCATTATCCTAACAACCAGGAAATTGACGTCGCGACGTGTTGCATTCTGCTTGCCAGTACAACCTTAGTTTATCAAATTGTAGTAATTGACGCAACACATTAGTCGACATTTGCATGTAGAAATGAGATTATAGTTATTAATTCTCATTTGTAGTAAGTTCAAAATATTAGACCTCGTACATACCGATGTATAGAAGTGAGAAGTCATGTCTGTCTCCAGGTTATCATGTGCTAACGAGCTCTAACAAGAGCGAAATGCATCCACACTGTCCAGGATAGATGTGACTTTTGACACATTTTTGATTATCCTAACGTTGACGTCACGATGTGTTGCGTTGTGCACTGGTACAAACTTAGTTGCCAAATTTTAGTAATTAACGCAACACATTAGGCGACATTTGAATGTAGAAATGAGATTTAATAGTCATTAATTCTCATTTCCAGTTCAAAGTTCAACATTTATGGCTATGTTATAAAAACTAGCGTTTAAGAATTGTAAAGATTTATTTTAGAATTAAGATTAGTAATTACAACATCATTTGGAAATTTGATATATCTAAATCTTAATTATATTTATTGAAATACTCTCTTTTGAAATGTAAATTTGAATATGAAGATAAATGGCAATGAAAATGAAAAAAAAACAGGAAAGGGTTAGCGTCCTTTATTGCTATAATTTGTAGAGCCCTTTTTAAGTACTCCGATAATTTAATAAATAACAGCAGAGAAACAGTATTTACATACCTGAAACTAAGTTTAATTTATTTTTCAGTATTAAAAATAGTAACCAAACAAAGATTTAACCTCGAAACATTAATCTGAGTATCCAGAAGCCTTTATTATAATTTTGTGACTTCTAAGACCATTTGGAATGCTTCTTCTGAGTTTCCCTACGGCCTGAGCTTCTATAAAATAACCCTCTACAACCTTATCCTGCCTACCTACCTGTTAAAAAAAGTAATAAGAACAGAGAAGGTATTCTAAATTAGCCAAATATCAATTTTTCAATCACATGCTTAGAATATTAAAACGAAAATTTATATATAAAATATAAGTTAGGGCAATTTACGATATTTGTGTAGAAAATTTAAAACACTTTTAATTTCTATTTAACTATTCTACTATTCTTGCAAATACATATATAGATGTCTTATTTAACATATCAACAATTCGTTGCACAACACGAGAAAAATTATATGTAAAGAAACGTAGAACTTTTATTTTATTTTTCTTACAAAAACTCGATTTTTCTTTATTTTATATCACTTCTAAAACATTATTTATATTAGCAATATTGGTTCGTGCACCTGCTATACACCTCTAATGAGATTACTTAAAATTAGCGATACGAATGAGCAATGTTTTATTAGATACATAGTAAGTACTCATTTAGTTCAATTACAGCTATTAATATTTCAAATAGCATACTTATTTACACAACCTTTCGCGGGAAGTGTAGACCCCGTATCAATATACAGTGTATAAACGAAATATAGAACATACTTTAATATGTAATAGCTGTAATAATATTAAGCATAAAATGCTAATGCACGAAAACTCTATCTCGAACGATATCAAAGAAAAAAAATATTGAATAAATGCGCGTGGCTCGATGTGACTGGAAAATTTAGTATTCCTTTATAACTTCAGCGCCACCCCTACTGATGCGTAATAGTGGGAGTTGTAGATACTGCAAGTCAGAAGTCAGTCTATTATCAACTTTCGCGAAGTATGGCTTAATAAAACCACGAATTAACAGATATTGTTTTACAATACGGTTAAAAAGGGGGAAACGTTAGAGCTACTAGACGTATTTATGGAGCGCGGTTCTCGAAACAAAGATTCGATCAAATGATTTATCATACAAACCGCGTACAGATTAAGAGATTGTGGTACATTGCATCCAAGTTATGAAGGTTGTGGCCGTGAAAGACCACGTGGGGTAGCCATATTGACCATCTTCTTTAAGCATTCCACAAATCTGCCGTCTTTAAAGCAAATAAATTTTCATTAAAACAGAGGCAAACAGAACAGAAAAAAATATGAACATTTAATTCAAAATTACAGATATTATTTATTATTTCTCGTCGTGAATTGAATATTAAGAAGACTCTATATTAGCATACGTCGGAGTATTTCATTGACACGCTGTATACACACACACACACACACACACACACAAATATATATATATATATATATATTGATCAGGGGCTGTGAGCTGAGAAATAAGAATAATGTATAATAATGATATTAATAATATTAATTGAATAGTACGGGAATTGTACTTTAAGCTGGTCGCCTTTATTTTAAACTTGTAGCATTAGATCATCAGCCTATCTCATGTAATATCTCAGGTTGCGACTAGATGTCGGTAGAGCAAGTATAATATTTTACATAAATTGGACTCTATCTCCGGCTCCTCGTCGATCAGTTTACCCCTAGGTGAATGATGGAAAATTGCCTACTAATATTACTAAGTTATCTCTAGCTACGCAATGATAAATAAAAGAGGTCTTTAAAATAATAATTGTAAATATTTATTGAACGTAAGTTATCTGTAAACAGTGAACAAGTAACGTGCCTAACGACAAAACAAGGAATTAATGTGGGGTGCACGTGTGAAATAAAGGTTATGTTTCAATAGCAATGCTAATGTAAAGTATATTATAATATAAATAAATAAACAAACAAATTAATGGTAAGTACTACAATTCTTAATAATAAGTTTCCTTTCACAAATTCTGAGCACGATCGAAATATAATTTTAAAGTCAAATCAAAGAGTTAGGAATTTAATAAAATTTTGTTTTGTTAATAAATATTTCTTATAAGGCATTTTCCGAAATAAATTGAATTAATTAAACCTGTGTCTTGCAGGGAGCGTGCAGGTATGTAGGATGGTGTCAGCCGGTCAGGATTTTCGGTGTACGGGACCAAATAAAGGTGTTCTCGTTTCTACGATGCAGGTATGGCCGCTGTTCGGCGGCGTAGAAATGGCTCGTAGCCGGTGGCCAAATGATGCGTTGGACGATTACTTGCCGGTCTCAGGTATAATTGTCTCCAAAAATAGTTCCAAAGTAGCGCCAAGGTTAACAAGGTAATATGCATTTCTAAATAGCTTAAATCAAGGTCTATCGTGGCTTAAGTGGTAAAGCAACTGTCCGGCAAACCGTAGACTTGTGTTCAAGTCCCAACGTAGACAATATTTTTCAACACTTCAACAAATTGCAAAGCAAAATCATACGAAATTTTTGATTTTGCTTTGTAATTTGTAGACAGTAATGTTTACATCCTCACCTACTTTGCAATTACATACTAATTTGATATTTGTAAATATTTTATACAAAAGCCTTTCGGCTTTCTCCAAGAATTTATCAATTGATATATTTAATGAACGGCTAAGAAATTATCTAAAACACTTACATATATATATATATATATATATATAAAGATAATTATTTCGTGTCGTGACCTTTGTATGTTATGGTAGATTTAATTAGTTGGCGATTTAAGGTCTGGTTTTACTTAAAAATGAATATATTTAAAACAATCTTACATGTTTCGGCAAGTGTGCCTTTCTCAAAGAATTTAAAATAAAAATGACTGTATATTAAGGTCATACTTATACATTTGTAGTTGTCATGGATAAAATTATTCAAAGATACATCCAGTTTAATAATAATAAATCATGCCTTAGTATTCAAAAAATAGTGAAACTACAAAAACGGGGAATGGCAAGGCATGAGTTATTATTATGTATGCGTCCGTGGAGGAGCTTGAAATGTTAAGCTGCCAGCATTCGCCTTCAACGAGAAGGAAAACCATGAAAGCCTAACTCGGAGAGTCAGTCAGCATTCCACAAATCTGCCGTCTTTAAAGCAAATAAATTTTCATTAAAACAGAGGCAAACAGAACAGAAAAAAATATGAACATTTAATTCAAAATTACAGATATTATTTATTATTTCTCGTCGTGAATTGAATATTAAGAAAACTCTATATTAGCATACGTCGGAGTATTTCATTGACACGCTGTATACACACACACACACACACACACAAATATATATATATATATATATATATTGATCAGGGGCTGTGAGCTGAGAAATAAGAATAATGTATAATAATGATATTAATAATATTAATTGAATAGTACGGGAATTGTACTTTAAGCTGGACGCCTTTATTTTAAACTTGTAGCATTAGATCATCAGCCTATCTCATGTAATATCTCAGGTTGCGACTAGATGTCGGTAGAGCAAGTATAATATTTTACATAAATTGGACTCTATCTCCGGCTCCTCGTCGATCAGTTTACCCCTAGGTGAATGATGGAAAATTGCCTACTAATATTACTAAGTTATCTCTAGCTACGCAATGATAAATAAAAGAGTTCTTTAAAATAATAATTGTAAATATTTATTGAACGTAAGTTATCTGTAAACAGTGAACAAGTAACGTGCCTAACGACAAAACAAGGAATTAATGTGGGGTGCACGTGTGAAATAAAGGTTATGTTTCAATAGCAATGCTAATGTAAAGTATATTATAATATAAATAAATAAACAAACAAATTAATGGTAAGTACTACAATTCTTAATAATAAGTTTCCTTTCACAAATTCTGAGCACGATCGAAATATAATTTTAAAGTCAAATCAAAGAGTTAGGAATTTAATAAAATTTTGTTTTGTTAATAAATATTTCTTATAAGGCATTTTCCGAAATAAATTGAATTAATTAAACCTGTGTCTTGCAGGGAGCGTGCAGGTATGTAGGATGGTGTCAGCCGGTCAGGATTTTCGGTGTACGGGACCAAATAAAGGTGTTCTCGTTTCTACGATGCAGGTATGGCCGCTGTTCGGCGGCGTAGAAATGGCTCGTAGCCGGTGGCCAAATGATGCGTTGGACGATTACTTGCCGGTCTCAGGTATAATTGTCTCCAAAAGTAGTTCCAAAGTAGCGCCAAGGTTAACAAGGTAATATGCATTTCTAAATAGCTTAAATCAAGGTCTATCGTGGCTTAAGTGGTAAAGCAACTGTCCGGCAAACCGTAGACTTGTGTTCAAGTCCCAACGTAGACAATATTTTTCAACACTTCTACAAATTGCAAAGCAAAATCATACGAAATTTTTGATTTTGCTTTGTAATTTGTAGACAGTAATGTTTACATCCTCACCTACTTTGCAATTACATACTAATTTGATATTTGTAAATATTTTATACAAAAGCCTTTCGGCTTTCTCCAAGAATTTATCAATTGATATATTTAATGAACGGCTAAGAAATTATCTAAAACACTTACATATATATATATATATATATATATATATATATATATATATATATATATATAAAGATAATTATTTCGTGTCGTGACCTTTGTATGTTATGGTAGATTTAATTAGTTGGCGATTTAAGGTCTGGTTTTACTTAAAAATGAATATATTTAAAACAATCTTACATGTTTCGGCAAGTGTGCCTTTCTCAAAGAATTTAAAATAAAAATGACTGTATATTAAGGTCATACTTATACATTTGTAGTTGTCATGGATAAAATTATTCAAAGATACATCCAGTTTAATAATAATAAATCATGCCTTAGTATTCAAAAAATAGTGAAACTACAAAAACGGGGAATGGCAAGGCATGAGTTATTATTATGTATGCGTCCGTGGAGGAGCTTGAAATGTTAAGCTGCCAGCATTCGCCTTCAACGAGAAGGAAAACCATGAAAGCCTAACTCGGAGAGTCAGTCAGGGATCCAAACACGGAACTGTCAGCATGATAAGCAAACGTACAGATATTTAAATAAAACATAAGATATATATTTATCCGAGTAGGTTTTCGTGGTTTTCCTAGTAGTTGACATTTTCATGAATCATATGTACTATTTAAATATATTGCGACGAAAACCATACATATGCGCATGCGTATAATAAGCAAACTGACATTTGGTAATTAATCAAATAAAAATGTAGATTTAAGATTTTAAACGTACGAGATATTGAAACAATGAGAATGGTTAAATTATTCATATTAAGGAATATTTAATCAACAAAAGAATTCACATAATACGAAACCAAGGCGTTAGAAAGAAACAATAGACAGTGAGCGTTCTTAGCAACAATTTTTCGATAGCGTCCTTAATCTTTGATCTCCGCATTAAAAATTACAAGAATACCGTTAAATGAACGAATAAAACCTGAAATTTATATTCGAGATTTAGGAAAAATTAATTATCCTCAAACCACCAAAAAACATCACAGAAGCAGAATTTTGTGATTAGAAAACGCGCATCCTGTACCATTTGGTTTTCACAACATCCACAAATCATTCTGTTCCTCGTAGCAAAACACCTAGTTCCTAATCACATCCAGCAGTCCTGTTTACGATATTATTAACTGCAAGTATATAAAATTATCACCAAGATTGATTTTTGCCGCTAAAAACAGAAACGTAAGCATTATTTCATTTTATACTCATATCAAGTGTAGAATTATTAAAAATATTTAACGACAACGAGATTGCCTAACTTTACAGTCAATATAATAAATTTCTTATATTAACTAAATTTCTCATTATTTGTATTGATATAATCATTACTTTACAAGCTTATTTACACTATATACAACAATATTTATATGGTTCTCACCTTGTGCTAGCCTGGAGCTACTGGAACCAGCTGAAATAGAGCATAAAATATAAAATAATAAGATTTTTATATTCACTGTAAGTACAACTGTTATATATTGTATTTTTACAAATTAAGATCGGAGATAATTATGCTACAAGCTTATTTTATACTCCGTATCAAGCTATACAAAGTTACCGCTGAATAGTGCTCAAGCTGGAATACTTATAAATGTTTAACAGAAAATCAAAAATGAAATTTATTTGTAATTCATCAATAATTTCCAAATTTCTAGGGCCGAAATGTAGTTAAAGTCGGTCAATGTCTTTGTTTATCCTAAACATTGGTTAGACGATACGTTTAGCATAAGTTCCTGTTCCATAAAAATAGTAAATGTTTATATTTTCATATCAAAATATTTATTCCCACACATATGGTGCTTTAATTACGATGTTCTTTTTGTTGGTATCAATAATAGCCTTTACGTCGAATATGTCGACAAACCTATGCCGCATTAATTAAATTGTGATCAAAATTAAAAAGCTTGAAGGTTAAACTTCTTTTAAAAGTAAAATTATTATGCTTACAATAAAACGAAAATCGTCATAACACCCTAACCATTTGGAACATATTTAATAGTTTCTTTAGACATTCTTTTGTAAGGATATATTACAAATGGAAGTGTAGCAATTCCTGCAGCGCTGAGCGTAAACATAACGGTTAAAGAATCTTTGCCTGACCAAATTCTACTTCATAAACATTTTTGGCGCCTTTTGGTGCTAATACCTTTTTATTTTTTGGACATAATTGAAAGTTAGTTTCATCTCCATTGTATACTCGAGACGAGTCCTTCACCACTTCAGCATCAGCAAATCCTTTTTCCAGTAAATAATTGTTAATTTGTACAAACCGTTTCCTAATGTCATTTTCACTCACGCAGGCTGAAGCGGAGGTGACGGCTTCGGGGGTTCTGGTGGAAACCTCAGGATGGCGCTCTAAAAATGCTTTATACTACTAGTGCTGTTATCCGGATCCGGATAATTTTAGATCAGGATAATTTACTATCCGGATATCCGGATCTTGGTGTTATCCGGATCCTGAGAACCGGATCCACTATCCGGATCCTGAGAACCGGATCCACTATCCGGATCCTAGGATTCCGGATCCACTATTCGGATATACTATCCGGATTCCCTATTCAGATATCGGATTCAATATCTGGTTTTCAAACCCA
Source organism: Melolontha melolontha (assembly GCA_935421215.2). Classification (NCBI taxonomy): domain Eukaryota; kingdom Metazoa; phylum Arthropoda; class Insecta; order Coleoptera; family Scarabaeidae; genus Melolontha; species Melolontha melolontha. The sequence continues at coordinate 74,642,717 of OW285242.1, read as the reverse complement.
AGTGTGTTATCCAATTCTCTGGATGGGAATTCGTTGTCAAACGCTTCACTTCTAGATTTACTATACTGCAGTTTGGTTCCGTATGTGCTATTTTGAAGTAGGTCTTGCTATATAATCTTAGAGACAACGGTATGCATGTATATGTATTCAAATTTATAAATCTAGTTTACACGGCTGTGTATGTTTTAATGAAATGTAATATAAATTTAATAACGTTCTAGTTGAGAATAAAATATTCCGTATCTTTATTATATAATGATTATCAAGATTTATTCGCAATAATTAGTGTATAGATATTGTAGATAAGTGTATACGGCAAGCGTTATCCAAATGATATTTAATAAGTTATAGTAGTAAATTATAGTGCTATTTTAAAGAGGTAACTTGTTATTTTCTTCTTTGTCTATTGTGAATTGTATTTTGGGGTTTAATGAGTTTAATAATTTCAAGAATTCTGTTAGTTGCCTGTCTGTACCTATCCAGATGCAAATTATATCATCGACATACCTGGCCCAGAAAAGGATTTGTTTGATTAAGTTGTTATTTCTGTTAAATAGACCTATTTCGAAGTTATGCATATAAATGTTAGCCAATATTGGGCTGAGAGGATTTCCCATAGGTAATCCTTCTACTTGTGAATATATATCATTATTAAATTTGAAGTAATTTTGATCTAGGATTAACTTTAATATCTCTTTTAATTGTGTTTTCTCTATGTTGTCTGAAATATTATCATTAATTTGGTTTTCTATTATGTCTTTTATCTCTTGAATTGGTATTGAAGTGAACAGGCTTTTAATATCGAAGGATACTAATTTCGCGTTATTTGGTAAAGTGATTTCTTTTAATTTATTGGTTAATTCAATAGTGTTTTTTATTGCATAATCGGATTTGAACTTTATTTTTTCCGGTAATGTTTTACTTAAATATTTACATAGTTTATATGAGGGTGCATTTACATATGATACTACTGGTCTCATTGGGGTGTTATTTTTATGTAATTTCGGTTGGCCATATAACCTTGGGATACTCGGGTTCATTACTGTTAAGTTTTTGTTTTTTAGATTACTGTTATTATTTAATAGCTGTTTTATTTTGGTTTGGTATTTATTAGTGGGGTCGTTTTTTAATTTTTTGAATTCATTTGTGTTGAGTAATTCATAAATTTTATCATTGTATTTAGGTCTTTCTAATATCGTAACTGTATTTCCTTTATCTGCTTTTGTAATTACTAGGTTGTTATCATTTAATTTCTTTTTTATAGTTTTTATGTTGCGGTTTTCATCTATGTTTTTATTGTTCTTTTCTAATTTTTTATATTCTGTTACTATTATTTTCTTTATTTTTTCTTTTTCTAAGTTATGTCCTTCTATTGGTTTTAAAGCTAATTCTAAATCTACTGCTAAGTTATTAATATCATTTTTATTATTAATATCTGGGTTGTATTTCAAACCTTTTTCCAATAATTTAGTTTCTGACTTTGAAAACTGTGTTGTGGTGAGATTTATTAGTTTTGGATAAAATTTTATGTTATCTGCTATTTTATTAGGTACAATGTTACTGGATATCAAAGATAACTTACTATTTCTTAGATTTCCTAATTTCCTTAACTGAGTTTTATGTTGTTCGTGACTTTTTTGATTTACTTCTTCTCGGATCTCTCGGTCTATATTATCGAATATTATTGGGTGTAGAATTTGAATTAGTTTCATATGGATAATTTTTTGATGTAATTTTAAGTTGTTTCTTCGGATATACCATTTCTTTGTTTCTTTTTGTAACCATATTTTGTAACTCTGTTGTATTGTGTCTTTTGCTTCTTTACTTTTGTTATGACATGTTATTTTCATAAATTTCGGGATGAGGCTTTCTTTATCGCATTGTCTATTGAACCATATGTGATTGTTACATTTACGTATTTTAAGTAACGTTTTTCGATAAATTGCTGCTAATTTTACTTCGCTTGCTTGTTGAATTTCATTAATTGATGTAGCAGACACTTCTTGGTGAAACATTTTGTAATTAACAAATTATTATAAAAACACACTTGGCTATTTCACAATTTTTTATTAGATCTATGTCTAACATATGTTTCGGCTGTTATGCCATTGTCAAAGAGTATCTTAAAACTAACTTACAATACGTGTTCTTTTAACTTTTATACCTATATATATATATATATATATATATATATATATATATATATATATATAACTGCCTGGCAGTTTGACTTAACATTTTCGCTTATTGTGTTTATCTCAAACGTTTACGATTTACTCAGACTTTCTTGGCATGTTCGTAGAAGAATTGCGAATTTTTCACAACCATTTTGTTTGAATGAAGTCACCTCATGCATACACCTTTCTATTTTTTTGCCCTCGCTTATAATTTCTTCTGGGTTACCTATCTTTAATATAACTACTTCAAGTATAGAAAAAAATCTTTTCTGTATTAATATTATATAAATAATTAGCACTTCTTACTGTTACCTTGTGGTATTGCACAATGAATGAAAAATGAAACATAGAATAACTTCGCCGTACCACTTTAAAATTCCACATTCATTGCATTATATCAATTTGTTTAAAAAATAATAAGAATTTGCTAAACTACCTATATGACAAACTTTAAAAACACTTGCTTACATCAGTGTACAGTTAAAATCCCTGAAATTGCCAAAAATGTATACAATATGTTATTGTATATGCATATATCTGTATATTTAGTACAGACATACAACAATAACAAATAATAAGACAACATCGTTGTCTTATTGTTGACGTTTATTTTGACATGTAACTTGTGTATATTTTCTACCTGAAGTAGCCATTGTGTGGTGAAACAATTGTAGTAGTTTACTATAAATTTAGTGCAACTTTTTAGTTCTTTGTTTTATTTATATAAATATGGAGTTTCATCACGTATCTGCCAAATCTATTCAATATTCTGTATATTTGTTTGTGATATATTTCTTAAATATTCACATCTGCAAAAATACACTACAATAAGTGGTTTCAAAATTATTTAATTAAATAATTGAAAATAAAATAACATTTTATGAAAAGGAAAACTAAACAACAAATAGGTACTCCCAATTTAAACAATATTACTTTTTAAGTGATTATATATATACACCAACATATTTATATTCTTTGAATAAAGACAACTTCTCTTTGCTCTAATCAAATCACCAGCTGACGAAAATATCCTTTCCGAAGGTACTGATGTAGCAGGAATCGTCAAATACTTTCGAGCTAATTGATTTAGTACTGGATATTTATTTTCATTTTTCTTCCACCATTCAAATACGGATGCGCTTTTTGCAATTGGGTCCTCTCGCATATATTTATCTATTTCCGATGTTTCTTCCGATAACAGGGATTCATCAGGGAATAGATAATTAAAAACCTCGCTATTCGACGAGGTTGATGGATTTATATCTGTTCCAGGTTGGAGATTTGCTAGTTCTGTCGATATAATTTTCCGAACTTCATCCTGTTGCGATTCACTTAAATATGCTTTATAGCGAGGATCTAAAAAACTACAAATGTTGCAAATTATATCTTCTCTCCACCTTTTGGCAAATTCGTCCTTTAAACAAAGTTTAAACAGATGGAGTACTGAAGAATCGGTTTCAACGTCTGTTATGAAATTGTTCTTTAGCGATTTTATTAAAGGATATGTCATCGATAGCGTAGAATCTTTTGCCGACGATAATAGTGTAGTTACAACCACAATTGGTTTTAGAACCTTTAAAATTTCCTCAATTAAAAGCCAATTTTCGTCACAGACGTACAGGCAGACGTACAGACAGGCGTACAGACAGGCGTACAGATAGGCGTACAGACAGGCGTACAGACAGGAGTACAGACAGGCGTACAGACAGGCGTACAGACAGGCATACAGACAGGCGTACAGACAGGCGTTCAGACAGGCGTACAGACAGGCGTACAGACATGCTTACAGACATGCGTACAGACAGGCGTACAGACAGGCGTACAGACAGGCGTACAGACAGGCGTACAGACAGGCGTACAGACAGGCATACAGACAGGCGTACAGACAGTCGTAGAGACAGGCGTACAGACAGGCGTACAGACAGGCGTACAGAGAGGCGTACAGAGAGGCGTACAGACTGGCGTACAGACAGGCGTACAGACAGGCGTACAGACAGGCGTACAGACAGGCGTACAGACAGGCGTACAGACAGGCGTACAGACAGGCGTACAGACAGGCGTACAGACAGGCGTACAGACAGGCGTACAGACAGGCGTACAGACAGGCGTACAGACAGGCGTACAGACAGGCGTACAGACAGGCGTACAGACAGGCCTACAGACAGGCGTACAGACAGGCGTACAGACAGGCGTACAGACAGGCGTACAGACAGGCGTACAGACGGATACAATCCGCATACTCTAAATCCATTTTTAACTATTTGAGCATTATACGACTTGCCTATGACAGATTCGAATATAGAAGCAAATGTTTCCTTTGTAACCTTCTTATCAGGGTTTTTTTTCTTCCATTCTATTAGACCCTGTTTGCATCACGTTTTTTATGGTTTAAAACCCGAAACATCAGCTGGCTACAATACTCTCTTCGTATTAGGGTAGAGGGCAATCAGTGTAATTCCTAATTTTGTGCACAAATCACTTAATCTAATATGGGGTATAGAACATTGCCAATATACTCATAAAAGATCTCCTTTTCCATCCATCCACTGTCACTAC